>JACRUU010000002.1:2527149-2542149 GCA_030449085.1 Kryptopterus vitreolus
ATGAATGTGTGTGTGTGTGTGTGTGTGTGTGTGTGTGTGTGTTGTGTGTGTGTGTGTGTGTGTGTGTGTCCTGCGATGGGTTGGCATTCCATCCAGGGTGTATCCTGCCTTAATGCCCATAGACGCCTGAGATAGACACAGACTCCCCGTGACCCGAGGGAAGATCGGATAAAGAGCGATAGAAGATGAATGAATGAATGAATGAATGAATAATAGTAATAAAAGCAGTACAGCGTGCATGGTGAGTGATGCTCGGAAAGTAAAACTATTATGGAAAAATAAACTATTAAGCTACAGTATATTGTTCCCAATATATATAGGGAGGTGGTGTAGCCCAGTGGTTAAGGTGTTGGACTCTGGACCGGAAGATCACGGGTTCAAACCCCACCACCACCACCACCACCAAGAGCTGCCTCTAGTTGGGCCCTTGAGCAAGGCCCTTAACTCTTAATTGCTCAGTTGTAAAGTCGCTCTGGATAAGGCTGTAAATGTAAATGTAAATGTTCCTTTTGCCACCAGATGTCAGTGTTGCTCAATAAAATAAACACGTTTGATCTCATAGTCATAAAAAAATATGAGTAAAATGACTGGACACAGAAAAGTCATTTACATATATTAGGTAACAGGTATTAGGTAACAATAAACAAATACACTTTTCCCTCAGAAATGAATCATCAGATTTGAGCATCGGGGAGGAAAATGCACTTTAATGTAGAAAAAAGAAGCTCAGATGTGAGTCTGTAACCTCAAAGTTATAGGCACACAATTGTACAGGACATGGTCATATGTGGTGGCATGACATGTTCCTGTTCCCTTCACTTAAACTAAGAGACCCAAACTCTGTTCCAGCATGACACAACATGCACAAAGCCAGGTCCATGGAGATTTGCTTTACATATGTGTCAAAGATGGGGCACGGTGGTTTAGTGTTTAGCACGTTCGCCTCACACCGCCAGGGTCCGGGTTCGATTCCCGTCTCGGCCATGTGTGTGTGGAGTTTGTGCATGTTCTCCCCGTGCCTCAGGGGGTTTTTCTCCGGGTTCTCAGGTTTCCTCCCCCGGTCCAAAAACATGCACGGTAGGTTGATTGGCACCTTGGAAAAATTGTCCCTAGTGTATGAATGTGTGTGTATGATTGTGTGTATGTGTGCCCTGTGATGGGTTGGCATTCCATCCAGGGTGTATCCTGCCTTAATGCCCATAGACGCCTGAGATAGACACAGACTCAGAATGAGAGACTTACAACTGAGCAATTAAGGGCCTTGCTCAAGGGCCCACTATTGGCGACGGGATTTGAACCTGCGATCTTCCCGTCCAGAGGCCAACGACTTATCACTGAGCTCCCCCCTCACCTCTTGTATCATCAGTAATACAGCACTGAGTGTTAAGAACCCTTTGGTTTCACTGGGACTTGAACCCCCAACTTTCCAATCAGTAAAATGTATTATTAGATCAAAATATTTCTTAATAATATTTATTAGATTGCATTTTCTAAACCACAAAAATGGAATTGTTGTATTTAATAAATCATTTTTAAAAGGAGTCTATATTTCCGAATCTTTCCTACAAAAAAAGGACTTTGAAAAGTGTTTTCTTGTTAAAATCTTTTTAATAAAATCTGGAAAAACGACGTTTTTATTTGAGAGAATTTGAATGATTAATGAGCCTTATAAACAAAAATCATGTGAGGGTTAAGGACCTGGTTTAAAGGTCCAGGTGTGGCAGCATGGTGGTTCTGGGATTTGACCCCTTCTAATCAAAAGTGTATCAAAAGTCCAACACCTTATCATTTCAGCATAAATGTTTATTTTTCATAACCTTGTACACGATCGTATACAAAATCATGATTAGGGTCATTTGTTTAAACCACATAACCTGAGCGTTACCCGTGCCCCCCCCCCAAAAAAAAAGTTCTCTTAAAAATGTTGTCAGCGAGCCTTGAAATTCCTGTGCCAATGAACTCTTTTCTTCGCCTGTGACATGGACATTCCTTCCAGCTGGGACACAATGCTGCCTTTCAGCCTCGGAGACGTCCCAGGTGAGGGAGGAGCGCCGGACACTCGAGCCCGAGAAGCGAGAGGAGAGAACGTCCCTCATCCAAGACGTGTCCCAGAGAGAGAGAGAGAGAGAGAGGGAGAGAGAGATGTGTGTTGGTCGAAACATAGATATGATTCTGAGATCTGTGAGCTCACTAACAAATTTTAATGAAACATGATAATAATAATAATAATAATAATAATAATAATAATAATAATAATAATAATAGTAGTAGGTTTAGTGGTTAGCACGTTCGCCTCACACCGCCAGGGTCCGGGTTCGATTCCCGTCTCGGCCATGTGTGTGTGGAGTTTGTGCATGTTCTCCCCGTGCCTCAGGGGGTTTTTCTCTGGGTTCTCCGGTTTCCTCCCCCGGTCCAAAAAAAACATGCACGGTAGGTTGATTGGCAACCTTGGAAAATTGTCCCTAGTGTATGAATGTGTGTGTGTGAGTGTGTGTGTGTGTGTGATGATGGGTTGGCATTCCATCCAGGGTGTATCCTGCCTTAATGCCCATAGACGCCTGAGATAGACACAGACTCCCCGTGACCCGAGGGAAGATCGGATATAGCGCTAGAAGATGAATGAATGAATGAATGAATGAATAAAACTAATGGCATGTCTGAAACATCACATACTTGCTCCCATTACAATAAATTCTAACAATGTAAAAAAAAAAGTGAGAAATGACTGAAGTGTAAAGTGTAAAAAAAAGAAAAACTTAGTAAATAGTAAAAAAAAAGGTAAATATTCCAAATCAAACATTTCCACCAGTTTGTAAAAATAATGAATAATAATTTCTTTGTTATAAAAATCCTAAATAAAACATTTCTTACATAAAGACATTTTTTATATAAATATCTTAATAAGAATAAGAAATTGAAACATTTAATTGAATTTTTTAATCACTTTTCAAGCATTTATTTTTATAACGATTCTGAAATAGAGATTCCTTCTATTTAAATGTTTATTAAATACAGCAAATTTTTGGTTTATAAAATGTAATCTAATGAATAAATATTATAAGTAAATATATTAGTCTTTGGGGGCACGGTGGTTTAGTGGTTAGCACGTTCGCCTCACACCGCTAGGGTTCGATTCCCGTCTCGGCCATGTGTGTGTGGAGTTTGTGCATGTTCTCCCCGTGTCTCAGGGGGTTTTTCTCCGGGTTCTCCGGTTTCCTCCCCCGGTCCAAAAAACATGCACGGTAGGTTGATTGGCACCTTGGAAAATTGTCCCTAGTCTATGAATGTGTGTGTGAATGTGTGTGTGTGATGGGTTGGCATTCCATCCAGGGTGTATCCTGCCTTAATGTCCATAGACGCCTGAGATAGACACAGACTCCCCGTGACCCGAAGAAAGATCGGATAAAGTGCTAGAAGATGAATGAATGAATGATATTAAACTTTACTGAACAGAAAGCTGTGGGTTCTGGTGTCGGTGTCACCAGTGGGCTTTTAACCCTCAGTGCGGGATTATCCCACTCGGACTCCAGTTTCCTAACTTTGCTGGGATTTGTAAAGAAAGACGTTCACTGTGCTGTAAAGTGCATGTGACGAGTAAAAAGCCCATTTACCCCTTTTATTTTCTTAATGCTTAAGTGAAATGTTTTCTTTTTCAAGTCTAGATTTTTCAACAAAGGTATCTTATAAAGGTTTTCTAGGTAAAGTTATTCCTGGCGTAAAGATCTCAAGTAAACTTTTCTTACATAAAGTGAAATATAAAAACGTTTGAGAATTTTTTCTAGTAAAGTTTTACATTAAAACAAATAAAATAAAAAAATATATATGTACAGTTTTTTTTATATAATAGATTCCTAATTTTTTCTACAGTAAAATATTAGAAAAGATATATATTTACTTAAAATAAAATTGGTAGTTTTAAGTATAACATATAGAGGATATAAAAATAATAAGAAAAATAAAAAAATTCTGACATGAAAAAAATTATATGATGTATTTATAACAAGGGATAGTATTTCTATAAAAAGGCATCTTTAAGAATTATTTATACAATACAACAAATTTTTGGTTTATAAAATATAATCTAATAAATACGTTTTATATATATATATGGATGGATGGATGGATGGATGGATGGATGGATGGATGGATAGATAGATAGATAGATAGATAGATAGATAGATAGATAGATAGATAGATAGATAGATAGATAGATAGATGGATATTTTAGTCTAATATTAAATAAATAATAATAATAGTAAAATCAAGTTCTGGTGTCCCTATTGGAAACCTAAACCCTCTCCCACTCTGACCCTTCCTGGAAGGAGTCTCCAGTGTCAGAGTTTACCTCCCAAAACAGTGAATGTAACAATAAATTGATAAAAATTTCAAAGGTAGAAAATTGTCGGTAAATTAACAGAAATAAAACATTCGATATTGAACTCGGGAGAAGAACTAAGGGGAATTACTCCATGACTAGGCCACGCCCACTAATTATTTGTATTTTCTTTTCTACATCAGATAAACATGTCAACAAGGCGAAACATCTCACTTTCATTCTCGAGTTATGAAGCGAGACAAGTGTTTGTACGAGACTGATATTAGATTAGATCCGATCCGATCCGACTCCACAGCAATGTGCGTTGCAGATGTGCACCGGTGTTGAACGTGGCTCCAGGCTTGGAGTGTCAGATCAGATCAGAACTCTCATCACGTCAGGCTCGGAGGAAACGCATGACTTTATTTCCACATGTCGTGAAGATATGCTTGACAGGGCTTGGAGTAGAAGATCTCCCCCTAAATCATCTACATCTCCAAATGCTACATGGTTTAATCCTTCTCCTTCCTATTCCTCTATACCACAACCACTTCTACCATGTTCATGCCTCGCTCCTCCACCATCTCCACCTCTTTTGTTCATTTTCATCCACCCGTTTCGTGGTCTTCTCCTGCGCCTTCAGCATTTGCTTTGTCATCCTTCAAACTTGTTCCTCCGCCTGCCCTGCGCCATTGGTACCTCTATTGTTCAGCCCTGCTCCTTCAGCATCTACAGCTCCACCTGGTTCAGTTTTGTTCCTCCTCCATCTTCTTCACCATGGCTGTATCCTGGTTCTTCTATACCGACTCTGTATGTGCTCCTTTCCTTATCCTCCACCATTTATACATCCATCTGCTTTCTGTGGTCCACTCATGTGCTCCTTCTATCATCTACACC
Source organism: Kryptopterus vitreolus (assembly GCA_030449085.1). NCBI lineage: Eukaryota > Metazoa > Chordata > Actinopteri > Siluriformes > Siluridae > Kryptopterus > Kryptopterus vitreolus. The sequence goes on from JACRUU010000002.1 coordinate 2,532,362, forward strand.
TTTACCTACTCTCACATGGGCCTGTCTTTCTTCTCATGGTATTGTCTTCCTCATCCACCACCTACACCTCCACCTACTCTCCCATGGTCGTGTACTGTCCTTCCACCATCCTCCTGCTCTAGTTCAATCATAGTTCAATCCTTCTGTTCCATCACCATCTACACCTCTACATCCTCCACCGGATCTGTCATAGTCCTGTCCTCCACCACCACCACCCATTACACCTACATCATGGTTCTGTCCTTCTGCTCCACACCCTTATTCCTCCACCAGCTCTGCCATAGTCCTGTCCTATTCCTACACCATTTATTCCTCCACCGGATTTGTCATGGTCCTGTCCTCCTCCACCACCACATACACCTCCACTTACTCTATCATGGTCCTGTCCTCCTCCACCACCACCACCACACCACATACACCTCCACTTACTCTAACCAGTCTGTCCTTCTGCTCACCCTCTACACCTCCTGTCCACCAGCTCCTAGTCCTGTCCTAGTCCTACACCTTTTATTCCTCCACCGGATCTGCCATAGTCCTGTCCTAGTCCTACACCTTTTATTCCTCCACCGGATCTGTCATAGTCCTGTCCTAGTCCTACACCGTCCATCCTTTATTCCTCCACCACCACCGGATCTGCCATAGTCCTGTCCTATTCCTACACCTTTTATTCCTCCACCGGATCTGTCATGGTCCTGTCCTCCTCCACCACCACCACCACATACATACACCTCCACTTACTCTATCATGGTTCTGTCCTTCTGCTCCACACCCTCTACACCTCTACATCCTCCACCAGCTCTGCCATAGTCCTGTCCTGTCCTATTCCTACAGTCCTGTCCATTTATGGTTCTGTCCTTCTTCCTCCACCGGATCTGTCCACCATGGTCCTGTCCTATCCTTAGACCATTTATTCCTCCACCAGTCCTATTCCTCATAGTCATTTATTCCTCCACCATCTGCCATAGTCCTGTCCAGTCCTGCCATTTCTTCCTCCACCATCTGTCATGGTCCTGTCCATACCACCTCCAGCTCTGCCTTATGCTCCAAACCTCTCATGGTTAACATGAGTCTGTAGTCTGTCCTTCTGTTCCATCACCCTCTACACCTCTACATCCTCCACCAGCTCTGTCATAGTCCTGTCCTAGTCCTACACCTTTTATTCCTCCACCTGGATCTCTATCATAGTCCTGTCCTTCTTCTCCACCACCCTCTCCACCGGATCTGTCATGGTCCTGTCCTCTACATCCTCCACCAGCTCTGCCATAGTTCTGTCCTTCCTGTCCACAGTCCCCTGCCTACACCTCTACATCCTCCACCATTATCCCTCCTTCTGGTCTATCAAAGTCCTGTCCTCCTCCTCCACCACCACATACACCTCCATACACCTCCTTACTCTAACTCTGGTCATGAGTTCTGTCCTTCTGTTCCAGTCCTGTCCTTCTTCTCCACCACCCTCTACACCTCTACATCCTCCACCAGCTCTGCCATAGTCCTGTCTGCCATAGTCTGTACACCATAGTCCTGTCCTATCCTCCTACACCATTTACCCTACATCCTCCACCGGATCTGTCATGTCATATGGTCCTGTCCTCCTCCACCACCACCACCACATACACCACATACACCTCCACTTACTCTATCATGTTCTGTCCTTCTGCTCCTCCACCACCACATACACCTCCACTTACTCTATCATGGTTCTGTCCTTCTGCTCCATCACCCTCTACACCTCTACATCCTCCACCAGCTCTGCCATAGTCCTGTCCTATTCCTACACCATTTATTACACCTTTTATTCCTCCACCGGATCTGTCATGGTCCTGTCCTCCACCACCACCACCACCACATACATACACCTCCACTTACTCTATCATGGTTCTGTCCTTCTGCTCCACACCCTCTACACCTCTACATCCTCCACCAGCTCTGCCATAGTCCTGTCCTATTCCTACACCATTTATTCCTCCACAGCTCTGCCATAGTCCTGTCCTAGTCCTACACCTTTTATTCCTCCACCTGGTCTATCATAGTCCTGTCCTCCTCCTCCTCCTCCATTAATTACAGCTCCACCTGCTCATGTATGTCTTGTATCCTTCTCCTTCACCTCCATCTCCTGCTATCCAGCTTAACTAGCCGCATACCTTTCCTTTTTAAACAGCAAACAGCTTCTGCCTGATCTCATATCTCCACCATTAACATTCTTTCACACGCGGTACGTTTTTCTCCAAATCACTAGTTTTATATTTTAGCAAGAAAAAAAAAACATATTGTCATTTAGAAAGAACAGCAGCTCCGCATGATGGCCGCGAAGCTAAATAAAGGCTTCATAATGGGCACTTTGTGGCTGAATGTGGTGGTAAAGCATCTGCAGCAAACCTTCTGCAGGGAACCAAATCCAGATGAGCGGTGTGGAGGCCAAATCCTCTCACAAACGCCTGTGTGTTTCTGTGTATTTTTAACTGCATAAACACCTCAGAAATAACCCTGTGTGTGTGTGTGTGTGTGTGTGTGTGTGTGGTGTGTGTGTGTGTGTGTGTGTGTGTGTTATTAAAGATAAATGTGGAAAGAGAAAATATCGGTAATCCAATCGAGTTTGCCGTAAATGTTAGCATTTAATCTTGCTTTTCCGGTTTGTTTACACCCTTCATTATCTTCTGAATGGTAATTGGAGGACACCAGAAAGACCATGTGAGAAGGTCATGACCTGCCACACTCACCAGGTCTGATTTGACTTCACCACTGCTGCCTTGTTTGTTTGTTTGTTTGTTTGTTTGTTTGTTTTGCCTGTAATTTTAAGATCTACATAAAGATACATATTTGTTTGAAGACAACGCCTGTATCTATTCTGTAATGGTCCCTGTTCTTCAAACATCATGGATATGTCCACCTGCTCCACCATAGTCCTGTCCTGGTCCTTCAAAGTAAACACCTCCACCTGCTCCATCATGGTTCATGGTTTCTCCCCTGTTAGTGTAACATTGACCTGCTCTGTAATGGTCACGTTGTACATCACTGATTCTTACATCAACACCTCCACCTTCTTCACCATGATCTCACATCAACACCTCCACCTTCTTCACCATGATCTTACATCAACACCTCCACCTTCTTCACCATGATCTTACATCAACACCTCCACCTTCTTCACCATGATCTTACATCAACACCTCCACCTTCTTCATCATGGTCTTACATCAACACCTCCACCTTCTTCATGATGATACATCAACACCTCCACATCAACATGATCTTACATCAACCTCCACCTTCTTCACCATGATCTACATCAACACCTCCACCTTCTTCACCTTACATCTCACATCAACACCTCCACCTTCTTCACCATGATCTTCACATCAACACCCTCCACCTTCTTCACCATGATCTTCACATCAACACCTCCACCTTCTTCACCATGATCTCACATCAACACCTCCACCTTCTTCACCATGATCTTCACATCAACACCTCCACCTCCACCTTCTCACCATGATCTTACATCAACACCTCCACCTTCTTCACCATGATCTTACATCAACACCTCCACCTTCTTCACCATGATCTTACATCAACACCTCCACCTTCTTCACCATGATCTTCACATCAACACCTCCACCTTCTTCACCATGATCTTCACATCAACACCTCCACCTTCTTCACCATGATCATCATCCACTCTTACATCAACACCTCCACCTTCTTCACCATGATCTTACATCAACACCTCCACCTTCTTCACCATGATCTTACATCAACACCTCCACCTTCTTCATCATGATCTTACATCAACACCTCCATCTTCTTCACCATGATCTTCACATCAACACCTCCACCTTCTTCACCATGATCTCACATCAACACCTCCACCTTCTTCACCATGATCTTCACATCAACACCTCCACCTTCTTCACCATGATCTTCACATCAACACCTCCACCTTCTTCACCATGATCAACATGATCTTCACATCAACACCTCCACCTTCTCCACCATGATCTCACATCAACACCTCCACCTTCTTCCACCATGATCTCACATCAACACCTCCACCTTCTCCACCTTCATCCATGGATCTTACATCAACACCTCCACCTTCTCCACCATGATCTTACATCAACACCTCCACCTTCTTCACCATGATCTTACATCAACACCTCCACCTTCTTCACCATGATCTCACATCAACACCTCCACCTTCTTCACCATGATCATGTCTTGTCTTACATCAACACCTCCACCTTCTTCACCATGATCATGATCTTACATCAACCTCCACTTCTCCACCTTCTTCATCATGGATCTTACATCAACACCTCCACCTTCTTCATCATGGTCTTACATCAACACCTCCACCTTCTTCATCATGGATCTTACATCAACACCTCCACCTTCTTCATCATGAATCCTTCTTCACCATGATCTTACATCAACACCTCCACCTTCTTCATCATGGATCTTACATCAACACCTCCACCTTCTTCACCATGATCTTACATCAACACCTCCACCTTCTTCATCATGATCTTACATCAACACCTCCACCTTCTTCACCATGATCATGTCCTTGTCTTTATACATCAACACCTCCACCTTCTTCATCATGATCTTACATCAACACCTCCACCTTCTTCACCATGATCTTACATCAACACCTCCACCTTCTTCATCATGGATCTTACATCAACACCTCCACCTTCTCAACACCTCATCATGATCTTACATCAACACCTCCACCTTCTTCACCATGATCTTACATCAACACCTCCACCTTCTCCACCATGATCTCACATCAACACCTCCACCTTCTCCACCATGATCTCACATCAACACCTCCACCTTCTTCACCATGATCTTACATCAACACCTCCACCTTCTTCACCATGATCTTACATCAACACCTCCACCTTCTTCACCATGATCTTACATCAACACCTCCACCTTCTTCACCATGATCTTACATCAACACCTCCACCTTCTTCACCATGATCTTACATCAACACCTCCACCTTCTTCACCATGATCTTACATCAACACCTCCACCTTCTTCACCATGATCTCACATCAACACCTCCACCTTCTTCACCATGATCTTCACATCAACACCTCCACCTTCTTCACCATGATCTTACATCAACACCTCCACCTTCTTCACCATGATCTCACATCAACCCCTCCACCTTCTTCTTGATCTGGTCTTACATCAACACCTCCACCTTCTTCACCATGATCTTACATCAACACCTCCATCTTCTTCACCATGATCTTACATCAACACCTCCACCTTCTTCACCATGATCTCACATCAACACCTCCACCTTCTTCACCATGATCTTACATCAACACCTCCACCTTCTTCACCATGATCTCACATCAACACCTCCACCTTCTTCACCATGATCTTACATCAACACCTCCACCTTCTTCACCATGATCTCACATCAACACCTCCACCTTCTTCACCATGATCATCTCACATCAACACCTCCACCTTCTTCACCATGATCTCACATCAACACCTCCACCTTCTTCACCATGATCTCACATCAACACCTCCACCTTCTTCACCATGATCTCACATCAACACCTCCACCTTCTTCACCATGATCTCACATCAACACCTCCACCTTCTTCACCATGATCTTACATCAACACCTCCACCTTCTTCATCATGGTCTTACATCAACACCTCCACCTTCTTCATCATGGTCTTACATCAACACCTCCACCTTCTTCATCATGGTCTTACATCAACACCTCCACCTTCTTCACCATGATCTTACATCAACACCTCCACCTTCTTCACCATGATCTCATGACATCAACACCTCCATCTTCTTCACCATGATCTTGTCCTGATCCTTATACATCAAAAACTCCACCTTCTTCACCATGGTCTTGTCCTGTCTTTATACATCAACACCTCCACCTTCTTCCTGTATGATGTCTTTATACATCAACACCTCCACCTTCTTCACCGTGGTATTGATCTGCTTCTTATACATCAACACCTCCACCTTCTTCACCATGATCTTGTCCTGGTCCTTATACATCAACACCTCCACCTTCTTCACCATGACCTTGTCCTTGTCCTGATACATCAACACCTCCATCTTCACCTTTTCCATGATCTTGTCCTGTCCTATACATCAACTCCACCTTCTCCAGATCTTGTCCTGGTCTTTATACATCAACACCTCCACCTTCTTCATCATACACCATCCGTATTGTCCCTGTCCTTATACATCAACACCTCCCACCTTCTTCCATGATCTTGTCCTGGTCTTTATACATCAACACCTCCACCTTCTTCACCATGACCTTGTCCTTGTCCTGATACATCAACACCTCCAGATCTTGTCCTGGTCTTTATACATCAACACCTCCACCTTCTTCATCATGACCTTGTCCCTGTCCTTATACATCAAACACCTCTCACCATCTTGTCCTGGTCTTTATACATCAACACCTCCACCTTCTTCATCATGACCTTGTCCTTGTCCTGATACATCAACACCTCCAAGATCCACCTTGTCCTGGTCTTTATACATCAACACCTCCACCTTCTTCATCATGTTCTTGTCCTGGTCCTTTACCATTAACACCTTCACCTGCTCCACTTTGCCCCCCCCCCTGTTTTTTTAATATCTAGACCTCCACTTACTCTGTCATGATCCTGCCCTGTACTTCCACTATTGGTACCTCCACCTACTTCATGCGATCCGGTTTTGTTTCTTCACCACCAACATCTCCACCTGCTTTGCCATAATCCAGTCCTGTTCCTTTAACATCCACACCTTCATCTGCTTCATCCTGGTCTTTCTAAATCTGTTCTGTAACAGCCCTGTCCTGTTCCTTCAACATCTTATACCTCCACCTGCTCCACCATGATTTTTTTTTTACCAGGAATTTAAATAATATAAATTAATGTATAAAGATTTAATAGATTTTTGCATAAACACCTGTAATTTATCAATCAGGTAAAAATGTTGAATGTTGACATCCACCACCCCACCACCCCCACCCGAATTTGGAATTGTCCGTTCTATACGCTACTGACTGAAGGAATGTGTGTATTCCCTCAAGGTGAGTTTTTAAGCAGCATTAAAATCCAACACATCACCTCATATCTCCGGGCGAGGGAGGTGTTTTCCTCCAGTCCAGTCAGTCATCTTCTATCGCTATATCTGATCTTCCCTCGGGTCACGGGGAGTCTGTGTCTATCTCAGGCGTCTATGGGCATTAAGGCAGGATACACCCTGGATGGAATGCCAGCCCATCCACACACACACACACACACACACACACACACACTCACAATCACATTCACACACCAGGGACAATTTTCCAAAGTGCCAATGCATGTTTTTGGACTGGAGGAAACCGGAGAACCCAGAGAAAAACCCCCTGAGACACGGGGAGAACATGCACAAACTCCACACACACATGGCGAGATGGGAATCGAACCCGGACCCTGGCGGTCCAGACAAACCACCAGACAAAAAAATGAAGCCGACTGATATATTTTTTCTGCTATTGAAATAAAAGCTGGAAACACAAGACAAATCTGGATGCCGTCAGCTGGTCTTTACCCGCTGACTAATCCCCGGGCTTTACCCACATTGGTGGCTTTGAATCTTCTCAAGTGTATTTTGGTCTCCAGATTGAGGGATTCACGTTGGTTTGATGCTCATGGTCTGGCTCTGATCCTTTTTTCCCCCTGTCTGGAATAATGGAATACCTGCAGAAAGACATTTCTACTTTGAAGACATATTCCCTGACCTTATACACTTCAGGTTTTCCCCCGGGGGCGGCTGTTCTACTCCGGAATTCTGGTGTCATGTGCGAGAGCCATCTTTTATTTTATTCAACAAAACCAACACTTCATTTTATTCCCCTTTCAGAACATTCCTAGAATTAGTCCACTGATGTTCTTTTCAGAGCGCCACGTTGGCTTAGTGTTTATCATATTCGCCTCACACCGCCAGGGTCCGGGTTCGATTCCCGTCTCGGCCATGTGTGTGTAGAGTTTGTGCATGATTGACCCCTCCAATTCAAGTAAAATTGTCCTGAGTGTGTGTGTGTATATGTGTGTGTGCATGTGACTGTGCGCCATGCGATGGGTTGGCATTCCATCCATGGTGTATCCTGCCTTAATGCCCATAGACGCCTGAGATAGACACAGACTCCCCGTGACTCGAGGGAAGATCGGATAAAGCGTAAAGCGCTAGATGAATAATATATATATATATATATATATATATATATATATATATATATATATATATATATATTACCGATATATATAATTTATTATTATATTATAGGGATAAGGGCCTTTCTCAAGGGCGCACTAAGTGGCCAGCTTGGTGGTGGTGGGATTTTGAACCTCCGATCTTCCAATCCAGAGGCCAACTTAATCACTGAGCTCCCTCCTCCCTGCACACACACACACACCTATGCACACACTAGACACTACACACACCACACACACACCCCACAAAAAAACAAGTTTTGTCACAAAAAAAACCCCCTAGTCCAATGTTCTTTCAGCCCCACACTCGATGGTGTACCTTTATGTATGTTCTCCACACTGTTTCAGTGTGCGCGGTTGTGTCACACAGTTGTCATGTGTCCCCTCCCACAAGTAAAGTTCTGAGTGTGTGTGGTGGTATGTGTGTGTTGCATGTTTGAGGTGCCCCACATCCATGGTGTACACACCCTGAGTGTGATGTGACACACCTGTGTGTGAGAATTTCACACACACACAATGTAATAAAACTTGACACGTGGCACTTGGTGGGTGGGTGGGATGAACCTGTCTTCAATAGAGATACAAAATCAATGAGCCACACACAACAAGAAAGCGTTAAAAAACAGTTTTATTTACTAACTGAAAATGTTTAAAAACTGAAAAGCTGTCAATGAAAATTTGTTTTCTTTTGCTGCTGCTCAACATAAACAAGCTACACAAGCTTAGACCAACCTTAAACCCACCTGAAATCATTATGTTTGGACGTCATGGTTACCACCCTCTCCCCATTACAGCGTGTATATATATATATATATATATATATATATATATATATATATATATATATATATATATATATATATAGCAGTCAGGACGTACACGTGGACGGGGCCGGACGGATGATAAATTCCTCTTGACAGTAATTAAAGGTTTTGGGGAACAAATGTGTTCATTATGCAGAGTCACACACTGGTTCATCCTTCCAGCGAACTGTAGAACATCTGTGTTCACGAGTGTTTTTTTTATAGTGTGCTGTCCAACATGCGCTGAGGAAAGTGTGTTCGCAGAGGTCAGAGTAAACGAGAGCAAAAGAGAGCATGCTCAAGAGATTTTATAGGTGACGTGACGAGAGTTCACAGAATGCTGAAATGACTGAGTGTGGAAATAAAAGATGCTTAAACCAGGGCTGTCAAACTTAATAATGCGTTAATAACACATTAGCGCAAAATTCAGGCAATGTTATTAAGGTGTTATAACGCAGTGTGCATTGTTGCGCGAGTGATCTGCTCCTTCACTCTGCCTTGTGTTGGAGAATGAACGACAACAAGAAAAAAAACAATAAACACTATATTAGTGTATATTATTGTATGGAACCTAAACCTAAAGTTGATATGGAAAGCAACCCAAAACCGGAACATAATTTCTTAAAGGAGCCACGTACCATATTTAATCAATTAAAACAACCACTAAAAAACATTACATTGAAATTAGCAAGAAATGAAGATGAAGAATAATTTCCAGAGAGGAATAAATAAAT
>JACRUU010000002.1:2549649-2559649 GCA_030449085.1 Kryptopterus vitreolus
TGCATGTTTTTGGACCGGGGGAGGAAACCGGAGAACCTGGAGAAAAACCCCCTGAGGCACGGGGAGAACATGCACAAACTCCACACACACATGGCCGAGACGGGAATCGAACCCGGACCCTGGCGGTGTGAGGCGAACGTGCTATCCACTAAGCCACCGTGCCCCTTAGATAGATATATAGACAGATAGATAGATAGATAGATAGATAGATAGATAGATAGATAGATAGATAGATAGATAGATAGATAGACAGACAGACAGACAGATAGATAGATAGATAGACAGACAGATAGATAGATAGATAGATAGATAGATAGATAGATAGATAGATAGATAGATAGATAGATAGATAGATAGATAGACAGATAGATAGATAGATAGATAGATAGATAGATAGATAGATAGTAGATAGATAGATAGATAGACAGAGATTGGACCAGACAGATAGATCGATAGATAGATAGATATATAGATCGATAGATAACTATATAGATAGATATCGATAGATCGATAGATAGATATGACATGCAGACAGACAATGGACAGACAGATAGATAGATAGATAGACAGATAGATGGATAGATATATATATATATAGATAGATAGATAGATAGATAGATATAGATAGATAGACAGATCAGAAAATGAGACAATATATATATATATATATATAGATATATACTTATATATATATATATATATATATTTATATTTTTTTTTTTTTTTTTTTTTTTTTTTTTTTTTTTTCAGGACGGTCAAAAAAACGATATAATTTTCTTTTGAATTAAATTTAAAATTTAAAATTTTTAAATCAAAATTCAGGCCTTAAAAAAAGCCTTAAATGTGTTTGTCTAGGATATAAATCATTTTAAATTGTACCACTAATGCTTGTTGAAATGCCTCGATGCAACATTTAATACACATTATAAAATATTTTATTGTTTTAATGTTTTATTGTATTACAACTTGAGATTGTACCAAAAATAGGATAAATATAAATATGCACATTTAGAGATTTAGAAATGAATTTAGATGTTTATTACGGCGACTCAATAACAACGTTGTGTTACACTTTATCTGGAATAAATCTGAATAAACCTTGCTGTTGCCAGGAGGATGATGCAATAACAGGTCACATGACCGGATTCATCACTCTGTAGCAGACGATACTTTATTCTTCTTTATTTTCTCAGGACGAGGGAAAAAAAAAAGAAAACAGATTTCAGTGTGCAACATTTAGAATGTGGGTGTGAAAAAGTAAGTGCGCCCTCCCTACTTTCACAGTCGTTAAGAGAGTAATTAACGTCCAGGTGTTTCTAATTGACTAAAAGGTTCGTTAATGAGCGAGTAAAAAGATGGAACAAAGCAAGAACATGAACAAACTACAAGGGGAGGAAAAAAAAAACAGGATCTGTAACATGCATTTTCTTTTCTTTCCTTTTTTTCCCAGGATGGATTTTGTCCTTCTAAGTTTAGATGTGGCCTGGACTGAAATCCATCCAACAGGAAGTGGAGGGAAACTCTTGCCAGGACGACTTCCTGTGGCCCAGGGAACCTGAAATGAAATGAGGCGTGATTTATATTAAATAAACCTGCTGTACTGGGGATAACACTGAGGGGGGGGGGTCCGCTCTTATAAGACGCGCCACTCTTCTGGGAAGATGTTCCACTAGATTTTATTTGGGTTTTCACGTTCATTATCCATAGGGTTACCTTCCTAAAGCAGGAGATCTTCCCCTTCAAACCCATGTATCTTCATGGAGCTGGCTTTGTGCTTTTTGGATCTCCTAGATCCTCCTAGACTCCTAGAGTCTACATTTCCAGTGGACAGCACGAATGCATCCGGAAGGATTCAGGCTAATTCCAGAGATCAGAACGAGACAGGATCATAGATATCTCAGAAGCATGTTGAGCGCCTGATTTAAGAGTCCTTTTGACATATTGATGTCGCCTCCACACAGCCTTAAACACTTGGGAGACTAGGATCACTGCACACTAAACAAACTCACAAAGCGAGGGGGTGGAGCATAGCGTTCTAAGGCACTGGGTTACTGATCGGAAGATCCGGGTTTGAAAACCGGTATCGCCAAGCTGCCTATATACATATACGTTCGCCTCACACCGCCAGGGTCCGGGTTCGATTCCCGTCTCGGCCATGTGTGTGTGGAGTTTGTGCATGTTCTCCCCGTGCCTCAGGAGGTTTTTCTCCGGGTTCTCCGGTTCTCCGGTTTCCTCCCCCGGTCCAAAAACATGCACGGTAGGTTGATTGGCACCTTGGAAAATTGTCCCTAGTGTATGAATGTGTGTGTGAGTGTGTGTGTGAATGTGTGTGTGTGTATGAATGTGAGTGTGTGTGTTCCCCTGCGATGGGTTGGCATTCCATCCAGGGTGTATCCTGCCTTAATGCCCATAGACGCCTGAGATAGACACAGACTCCCCGTGACCCGAGGGAAGATCGGATAAAGTGCTAGAAGATGAATAGGATATATATATGAGATGAATGGATATCATATATATATATATATATATATATATATATATATATATATATATATATATATATATATATATATATATATATATATATACTAGAACTTGATGGAGAACAGCTATAGTCTTTCTGCCTCCATGTTCGATTGCTTCTGTTGCAATATTAATTCAGATTTCTTTTTTTTAATCCTGATATTTAAATAATGAAACTTTTTATATTTAAAATCTGTAAATATTTATTCCTATGTTTTTATTTGCATTTTCTTTTATTTTTGCACTTTTCATGTTTTCATCCTGTCCTGTCCAGATTTTTCATATGAAACAGTTTCTCACATTTTCATTAGTGGGAAGAAAAAAAAATCCCCCTGAATAAACAGAGGACTTACACACACACACACACACACACACACACACACACACACACACACACACACACACACACACACACACACACACACACACACACACACAGAGGAGCCTCTGTGTACAGGAATGCTTACTCCACACACTTTTCACCTTCAAGCTGAGGGTTTTCGGCCGGAGCGAGTGGAGAGACCGGCGCTGCTCGGACGTTGGAAACTACCTGAGATACTGGAGCGGAATGCTTTGGGAATGTTCTGGGAATGTTCTGGGAATGTTCTGGGAATGTTCTGGGAATGTTCTGGGATCATGTCCCTTTCTGTTAAGGATCAGAGATCTTCATGACTATCTGGTGGATATTTGAATCCTGAGAACAAACAAAGCCATTCTTGTGTGTGAGTGTGTGTGTGTGTGTGTGTGTGTGTGTGTGTGTGTGGTACGTCGGTGGTACGTCGGTAGGTAGGTAGGTGTGGATGGAAAACAGGGTCAGATGGACGTCTCAGGACTTCTCTTGGCTTTTCCATATGAATACAGAGACATGACAGAGAAGCGAGAGGATGTGAAGGGAATTCGTTTCGCTTCTAAATGAATCCGGATTTTAAATCCAAACTCCTTTTCATGACAAAACTCAAATCGAGTCACGTTTACTGTCATTTCATTCACATAATGGAACAACACCACACACAGAAACGCACAACAAACAAGACAACAAGACAAAGTGTCTGTTTGTACAAATAAACTGTATAAAAATTTTAAAAAACTAAATATAAAAAAACTGTATATAAAAATCAATACTGGACAAGTTATTTAGGCAAAGAGAGTGTGTGTGTGTGTGTGTGTGTGTGTGTGTGTGTGTGTGTGTGTGTGTGTGTGTGTGTGTGTGTGAGCGTCCACGACAGAGGTAAGAGTGAACCTTGATGACCTAATTATTCACTGCTGTGATCTTCGAAACCCTGGCTGTGTAGAAGGTGGATGGAATATATATATATATATATATAAAGGGGCACAGTGGCGTAGTGGTTAGCACGTTCGCCTCACACCGCCAGGGTCCGGGTTCGATTCCCGTCTCGGCCATGTGTGTGTGGAGTTTGTGCATGTTTCTTCTGCCTCCCCGTGTCTCAGGGGGTTTTTTTTTCTCCGGGTTCTCCGGTTTCCTTCCCCGGTCCAAAAACATGCATTGTAGGTTGATTGGCACTAGTGTATGAATGTGTGTTGTGTGTGTGTGTGTGTGTGTGTGTGTGTGTGTGTGTGATGGGTTGGTTGGCCTTCCATCCAGGGTGTATCCTGCCTTAATGCCCATAGACTCCTGAGATAGACACAGGCTCCCCGTGACCCGAGAAGATCGGATATAGCGGTAGAAGATGAATGAATGAATATATATATATATATATCTTGGTGTGTGAAGGTGGATGTGGAATAATTAGATATATATATATATATATATATATATATATATATATATATATATATATATATATATATATATATATTTGTTTATTGAGACTGGTAGAAATTTCCTTCCCTGTTCCTTCTGAAGGTCATCTAAAGATTGTTAAGCCCCGCCTCCTTTTCTCTTCCCATTCTGTTGTTGTTTTTGTTTATTCCAGACGCTAAACAGGACTCAGGAGGAAAGACAAATACAGTCTGCTCCACATGGAAAAGGACGAGGTGGTCTCCTCCATCCTCTTTTGAGAAGCGGGTTTCATCCGGGATTAGTCAGGGAGTCATTAGTGAGTCATATTAGTGAGTCGATTCAGGAGTTCATGGAAATACAGACGCTCTTTTGAGATTGGGGGGGAGGGGCTTGCTGACTTTCTAACCTGTCAATCACAGTGAGAAAAGCCAATCACAGATATCTGTGAACTCGCGATATGATTAGGACACTTATAACACCTTATCAGCATGATATGGATGTGTTCATAGAGTAGGAAATTCATAGAAACGAATTTTTCTATATGTTTTTATAACACGGTTATGAAGCTTCACTCATTCCTCTCATTGGGATGAACAGCAGGTTTTATAACATGTTTTGTATATGTGGTTAAAAAAATGCATTAACAAATTGGATTAACAAATAACAAAACTTTTGATTTTTTATTTAAAAAATATATATATATATAAATTTAAAAAAATAGTAAAATTAAATCATTAAAATCAAACGAGTCCTATAAATAAAAATAACTGCAAAGTTACAAAATTAAATACCATTAAAATCTGATTTTTTAAATATTTGTCGAAATTATTATGTTAATAAATAAAGAAAAAAATATCTAATTAATCATTAAAATTAATAATATATAAATGTGGGGCACGGTGGTTTTAGTGGTTAGCACGTTCGTCTCACACCGCCAGGATCCGGGTTCGATTCCCGTCTCGGCCATGTGTGTGTGTGAAGTTTGTACATGTTCTCCCCGTGTCTCAGGGGGTTTTTCTCCGGGTTCTCCGGTTTCCTCCCCCGGTCCAAAAACATGCACGGTAGGTTGATTGGCACCTTGGAAAATTGTCCCTAGTGTATAAATGTGTGTGTGAATGTGAGTGTGTGCCCTGCGTTTGGGTTGGCATTCCATCCAGGGTGTATCCTGCCTTAATGCCCATAGACGCCTGAGATAGGCACAGACTCCCCGTGACCCGATGGAAGATCAGATAAAGCGCTAGAAGATGAATGAATGAATGAATGAATTAATATATAAATGTAAATAAATAAATAAATAAATAAAAACACATGTAGGGTTTAGGGTAAGGGCAGGTGTGTGTTGTGTATTTATATGTGTATACAAATATTGCAAAAATTAAATATAAAATAAATAAACAGATAAAATCCATCTGACACCTTCAACGCCCTCACACACACAAAGTTCATGTTAGAAACGCTAATGAAGCAGCTAGTTATCTAATGAACACAACACACACACACACACACACACACACACACACACACACACACACACCTGATGATCTCAGCTCTCACTGCCTCGTCACTGTCAGCACAACCAGGCCACCCACAATCCCACACCTATACAATCCCAGAATTCTCCTCTGTGTGTGTGTGTGTGTGTGTGTGTGTGTGTGTGTGTGTGTGTGTGTGAGAGATGGAGAGAGGGATGAGTGTTTTCTCGTACCTCCCACTGTCCCTGAAAGCCATATGGCATCGTTCGCCCCGATGTCGTCACCTGACTCATCAAGTCTGTCAGACTTTTCAGACAACTGGTCAGTAGATCAGACATGGGAACACACACACACACACACACACACACACACACACACACACACACACATGTCAATATATATATATACCTTTTCTGAATGCAGTGTGTGAAACACAGTAAAAGTTGTTTTATCCACTTGTGGACACACACACACACACACACACACACACACACACACAGAAATACAGTGGTTCCAACTCAACTCAGAGACTGAATCTGATTCGTCACTACTCCACAAGCCCCGCCCCTTTTCCAGGTTGATTTATTTTTATAGCTTTCTTTTTATGTGTACACAATACACACTTTTTCAAAATCGTCCTGAAAGGTGATTCGTGATCATGCTGATTAGCATCTCTCACACACACACACACACACACACACACACACACACATGGTTTCAGGTTTACATGAAAAAGAATGGAACCCATTGTCTGTAATTAAAATGCTTCGTTTTTATATCACAGCTGGCACGGTTCGTGTGTGTGTGTGTGTGTGTGTGTGTGTGTGTGTTGTTTGTGTGTGTGTGTGTGTGTGTTGTTCTTTCCTAAATGCCGTATGTATATTTACTTAAATAAAGTTAGCCGCACACACTCGGTTAGCCCCTTGTGCTACGCGACGTGCACGTTATAATCTCACGCCGGTTGCCAGGAAACGGAACCAACACGGCAAACCACAATCCAAATAAAAGTCTCGCAGCGTCCAAACGGATCGGACGGCGGGACGGAGACAGTCCTTCTTCTGTCTCAAACCATTCTGCAATGTAATATGCTCAAATCTGTGTGTGTGTGTGTGTGTGTGTGTGTGTGTGTGTGTGTTATCACTCTCAGCAGGCCCTCTGGTGTGAGGCCAGCCCTTTGGGTGGTGTGTTGCTGAACTCCAGGCACAGAATGAGGTCTTTATACAATTCAGAGGTGTGTGTGTGTGTGTGTGTGTGTGTGTGTGTGTGTGTGTGTGTGTGTGTGTGTGTGTGTGTGTGTGTGTGTGTGTGTGTGTGTGTTCAGGAACTGGCACAGAGGAGTGACTGGCTGTGTAGCGTATGCCTGTGAGAAGTAAAGCTGTTTCTATATCACAGCAGGTAAAAGAAAAAAATACATAATGAGTCAAAAAACACCAGCTGTGGAGGATAGACAGATAGATCGATCGATCGATCGATAGATAGATAGATAGATAGATAGATAGATAGATAGACAGACATGTCATTATCCAGAGTGAATTACAACTGAGCAGTCAAGGGTTAAGGGCCTTGTTCAAGGGCCCACTAGTGGCATCTTGGTGAGTTTACCTAGCCCAAGTCCAAAACCACTGAGCTCAGACTTCCAACACCCTGCTACATCAAATTCTGTTGATGTACATCCTGTTACATCAAACTACATCCCGTTACATCACTAACTGTTACATCAAAATACTGTTACATCAAACTACATCCTGTTACATCAAACTACATCCTGTTACATCAAACTACATCCAGTTGCATCAAACTACATCCTGCTACATCAAATTATATTCTGTTACATCCTAATAATAGTTTACATCTTGCTCCACCATACTACATCCTGTAACATCAAACTATATCCTGTTACATCCTGCTACATCCCGTTAAATTAAACTACATCCTGTTACATCAAACTACATCCAGTTATATCAAACTACATCCTGTTACAACAAACTACATCAAACTACATCCAGTAACATCAAACTACATCCTCCAGTAACATCAAACTGTTACATCAAAATACATCCAGTTACATCAAACTACATCCTGTTACATCATCCAGTTACTCAAACAACATCCTGTTACATCAAACTACATCCTGTTACATCAAAATACATCCTGTTACATCCAGTTACATCAAACAACATCCTGTTACATCAAACTACATCCAGTTACATCAAACAACATCCAGTTACATCAAACTACACCCAGTTACATCAAACTACATCCTGTTACATCAAAATACATCCTGAAAGCGAAAACATACATCCTGTTACATCAAACTACATCCTGGTACATCAAACTACATCCTGTTACATCCTAATAATAGTTAACATCCTGCTCCACCATACTACATCCCGTAACATCAAACTATATCTTGTTACATCCTGCTACATCCCGTTATATCAAACTACATCAAACTACATACTGTTACATCAGACTACATCCAGTTACATCAAACTACATCCTGTTACATCAGACTACATCCAGTTACATCAAACTACATCCTGTTACATCAAACTACATCCAGTTACATCAAACTACATCAAACTACATACTGTTACATCAGAACTACATCCAGTTACATCAAACTACATCAAACTACATACTGTTACATCAGACTACATCCAGTTACATCAAACTACATCCTGTTACATCAAACTACATCCTGTTACATCAAAATACATCAAACTAAATCCTGTTACATCAAACTAAATCCAGTTACATCAAACTACATCTAGATATATCAAACAACATTCTGTTACATCAAGCTACATCAAACTACATCCTACATCAAACTACATCCAGTTACATCAAACTACATCTTGTTACATCAAACTACATGCAGCTAAATCAAACTACATTATGTGACATAAAACTACACCCTGTTACATCCTACTGAGTTCTTTTACATCATGTTACATTAAGATACCTCCTACTATATCACATCACAGGCTGTCAGAACTACATCATTCTACATCCTGTTACATCATTCTACATCCTGTTACATCATTCTACATCATGTTACATCATTCTACATCCTGTTACATCATTCTACATCATGTTACATCATTCTACATCATGTTACATCCTGCTTCGTCCTGATACATCTCCTATTTTAAACAAGGTGGAATTCACTTCTCTTTATTTCTTCTCACCTTTCTCTGACATGTACATACGTTTGGACGGTGTAATGATGGAGATGTAAGTGAGTATGATTAACCCACGGAGGATTATAAGCGCCTGAGTGTGTAACGGCAGTTTCTGCGGCGTTAATATTCCTAATCGCATCTTGAAAAATAGACCAGACGGGAATTTCAGCCGAACAGGTCACTTTTTTAACGGAAGCTCTGCTGGTGCTAGACTTCACGTCCAACTGTGACTCAGCACAGCAAATATCTGCCCTAACATCTGGCCTGCATCTGCCAGGGCTAGCGTGTGTTCGGCAGCAGCGACATGATTACATGACATTTACCTCCTGCGGGTCAAAGTTCACCAGCATATGGTAAAAAAAAGGAAAATAAATAATAACAATAATAAGAAGGTGTTATGGGATTCGTTGAGCTTCCTGGCTGAGGGTTTGCATTATGATGAGTGAAGCGGATAAGAATTTAGACACGGACGTGTCTCGAACAGCTCTTACACGTGTTGTTGGCAGCGTCGAGGTTGGAGTTATTTATGAGCTGATAATAACAGTAAAACACACCGCAGACCTGCGTTTCATGGCCATCCAACACCGGCAGAAAACACGGCTTAATGAATGCTCTTACACACGCATGGAGAAAGTACGGTGGGGAGGGAGGGGGGGGGTCACTATGATAAATACTTCCCCTTGTATAGACCTCCTTGTATAGATGCTCCTGAAATACCTGTGATCCTGTCCATTTCTGCTCCTCACACCTGCCTGATCCATCCTCATGGAGGTCTATCACCTGGAAACATGAACAGCTTGGAAACGACTACAAGGCCATTGGGATACCCGCATTCTCCAGCCAGTCTCCACTGGATCCTCCTCAATCCTCAGATCCTCATCCGGGATGTGTTAGCAGGACATTTTCCCATCTATTGAACCCATAGACCAAAAGTTGAAGATCTCCTGCTATAGAGATCCAACGCGATTGAGATGAATGTGAAAACGAAGGATAAGAAATGAGGACATTCATTCATTCATTCATTCATTCATTCATTCATTCGTCTTCTAGCGCTTTATCCGATCTTCCCTCGGGTCACG
>JACRUU010000002.1:2567149-2579649 GCA_030449085.1 Kryptopterus vitreolus
GTGTGTGTGTGTGTGTGTGTGTGAGGATGTGGCCACATAGGGCTGTTTGAGATTGGGACAGCACCCATATCTCCACACGCACCCAGTCATCACCCAAGGCCATCGAGGAGCTCTGGGTAACACTTGGACTGCTCGGATGTGTGGTGTGTGTGTGTGTGTGTGTGTGTGTGTGTGTGTGTGTGTGTGTGTGTGTGGAAAGACAAGGCCGTGTTATTCCTCGTCGTTACCTGGTCCCTCGCGCTGATCCCTATTATTTGACTTCAAAGACATTCGGGCTTCAGCGGAGATTTGCAACACGTCCGACTGTTCGAGAACAAAGACTTCCCGAATTTCGTCGAATTAATGACATCATTATTGCACTATAGATCGATCGTTAATTAACCCCGCCCCCCTCCAACCCCACGTATGTCCGTCTGATTTGATGCGTAACTTCATGAAGGTATTTCTGCAAGGCTCGCTGCGTACAGACACGTTTTTTCTTTTTTTTTTTTCTCCCCTTGGAGGCCCCCGGGGCTCGAACCGACTCGGGTGTACATTCCTCTGAACAATGCTCACATTTCACCCGTCTCGATCTCCCCTCGACTCTTTGCTGCTTTTGGCAGCTCGGCGTGTCCTTTCTGATGCCCTCTAATAGCATCTCGTATGTCCGTGTCACACAGAAATGATTCAGAATGACTGAGGAGTCGACTGGACCACGGTTCGGGGGGAGGGAGAGAGAGAAGGGCCTTTTTTTTCCCCCGTTTGAGTTTGCTCAGTGGCATAAATGCCGTCTTGTTTAAACGGCAAGCGTGTGTCAAGGGGGGGAGGGAGGGAGGGAGCGAGGGAGGGAGGGAGGGAGGGAGAGGGTAAGTGAGTAAGGGAATGAAGGGAGGGAGGTTTGACTGAATACATTAGCGGAGTCTCAGGGAGCTGCAGGTGAAAAGGTCTGCGATGTTCCCGTTCCACTCCGAGGCCTCCATGTCAATACGCCTTTTTGGCCGGGACGCAGGACGTGTGGGGTTTTAAGGACCGCAGGATGCTCCTCACAAAACGTTAGGAATAATCATCCCTCCTTCCCTTCATCTATCCCTTCCCTGTTTGTTTGTTTTCGGCGCCTCCCAGCCAGTGTGATATGATAAGAGTATTCAGATTGTTGTGTGTTTGTGTGTTTTGGTCTCGGACAAAAGTGTCATTTTTTTTTGCATGAGGCGTCCAATCAGTTCATTTTAGAGGTTCGTAAACGCACATTTCATTGCTGCATGATGATCCAGTCTAGACCCCCCCCCCTCCCCCCCCCAACATTTCCTAATGATCACGAACAGGAAGTGTATTAGGAGGTTTTTTCCAGCCCAGGATCGATCAACATGCAGGAAAACGACCGGAAACTAACTTCAAAACAATTCTATTCTTTCTTTCTTTATTAATTTATTAATTAATTTATTTATTTAGCCCAGAATATATTTATTTGCATTGTGCACGGACACAAACCCCCCCAAAACCAAGATCGCAAGAGGAATTACACAATGTCCATGCCGAAGATACAGTCATGAAAACACTAAATGTACTAATGAATACTAATAAATAAATAAATAAATAAATAGATTATAAAAAAAGAATGACGTTAATCCCCCTTAATTAATCACCTGAAATGCACCCACATTATTGATGCAGTTTATAATCTCTCTTTACGGTATGTCTAAAAAATTGGTAGAGACTCGGATCACACACGTGCTGTTTTTTGTTTACAGTTTATTTCCACAGCGGATGGACCCTGTATTAGATTCGGCTTTTTTTTTACGCTGGATGCTTGGGACCGGAACCAGGAATGAACTAGCTTATGCAACCCTAACCCTAACAGGTTAAGGGCCTTGCTCAAGGGCCCACTAGTGGCATCTCGGCTGGGACCCGAACCTGCGATGTTTCAGGTCCAGAGCCTGACGCCTTAAACACTGAGCTGATCATATGATCTAGAACAGTCAGACGACCAGTTTTTATTCATTCATCTTCTACCGCTTTATCCGATCTTCCCTCGGGTCACGGGGAGTCTGTGTCTGTCTCAGGCGTCTATGGGCATTAAGGCAGGATACACCCTGGATGGAATGCCAACACATCACACACACACACACACACATTCACACACACACACACATTTATACACTAAGGACAATTTTCCAAGGTGCCAATCAACCTACCGTGCATGTTTTTTGGACCGGGGGAGGAAACCGGAGAACCCGTAGAAAAACCCCCTGAGACACGGGGAGAACATGCACAAACTCCACACACACACATGGCCGAGACGGGAATCGAACCTGGACTCTGGCGGTGTGAGGCGAACGTGATAACCACTAAACCACTTCCAGTTTTATTTTACAGAAATAAAACGTATTCACACTGTATCGTCGAACCCCAGTTCACCTGGATCAACCCATTTCTTTTATAACACGGACTATAGTGTGTGTGTGTGTGTGTGTGTGTGTGTGTGTGTGTCCTCACAGTACCGCAACATGATATCAACCCCCCCCCCCCGTATGGTATATAATGGTACAGTCTTTTAGTGTTGGCACTCGTCTTAATTGTGTGTAGGATTTGTTTGCTATAATAATGTACGAGAGAGAAAGACTGAGGAGCTTCTAGGTTAGTCTGAGGGAACTGTGACTCACACACACACACACACACACACACACACACACACACACACACACACACACACACACACACACACACACAAAGGGCGAGTGTGTGAGGTGGAAACCCCGTCTGTGAGCCTGCTGATGTTCCTCAAGGCTCCTTTATTCCGCACGGTGTGTGTGTGTGTGTGTGTGTGTGTGTGTGTTTGGCTGTTGGACATGTCGAGCGTGATCACTCACTTGCCTTTTTTGGGTTTTATGAATGGAGGATGGTGAAGGTGAAAGGTCTTATTGGTGTTTCCAGGCTTTTATTAGCCGCTGACCTTTGACCCGGGTCTCGGCTGGGATTAGCAGAGCAGCCGGGCACCGTGCGAGGAAAAAAGCTCTCCTGATGGATCTCTCGTCCTGAAATCCGCTGATGTTAGGATTAGCATTATTATTATACAAGCGGGCATTAAAAAGTTTCAGGACGAGTTCAGTAACATGCCAGCAGGGGGCAGCACAGGGCTTCACGCACGGTCACAGGGAGCGCCGAGTCATCGGTATCATCCTGTTACCGTGTCACTGAGCTCTCGTTACACATTCTTCCAGAAGAACGCCTGTATTGCTGTTAATGCTTAATGTATTGGACTATGGATCAGAAGGTTGTGAGTTCAACTCTGTGGGCCCTTGAGCAAGGCCCCGAACCCCAAACGGTTCGAAATAACCGACGTGCACCGAGAGTCTCATTTACATTTATACCATTCGGCAAATGTTCTTCTCCACAAAGACGGAGCGGTTGTAGGTTAAGGTTCTTGCTCATGGGATTCAAACTCATGTCCTTCTTGAACGACGGAGCCGCCACGTCCCCTTCCTCAGAGAACATGGTGTTTATTATCTGGCAGGGTTTTCAGCTGCAGGAATCATTAGCCAATGGGATGAAAAGCTTTCCTCATGTGGTCCCCATTACCTGCACTCTTCTGTGAAGATGTTCCAAAGTCAGGTGAGGAGGCCCGGGGGGGGTGGGGGGGGGGGGGGGGGGGTTCACATCCGTCCTCCATGAGGTTGGAGCGGGAGATCTTTTGTGTAACCTGGGAACAGTTTGGACCACATTTGTCGTCCCAATACTTTTCCAGTCCAGTAAAGTAGATGTTTTCAGTAGAACGTATGGCGAATGCACTCTGACCTCCTCCTTATTGTAGCGCAGACGTTATCAATATCACTGGACATTCACCAGAACGCTTCTTCACACGTTTCGGCCCATCTGTGGCCGTGATGCCTGTCTGGCTTCGAAAACGCCGTTTCCTGTCACATGACTCACATATTTCAAGGCTTTAAACAAGGCGGTGTTTTCTTTTCATTCAGGACATTACATCAGTCTTCCTGATCGTTATAGGGCGACGTATTTCTGTTTCACGAAACCAACAACATAGCATTCGGGGTTAAGGGCCTCGCTCAAGGGCCCGCTAGTGGCTAGGGCCATGCTCAAGGGCCCAACTTGGGACCTTCCTGTCCAGAGTGCAATGCCTTTACCACTTCACTGAGCTATCACAAACATGTCTTTTAGAAGATTGGAATCTAAAAAGTGTTGTGTTTGTTTGTTTGTTTGTTTAACTCCTCTTTTCTCTGTGCTTTTTCTCAGTGGAGACGGTGGATGTGCTGAACGTGTTAGAGTTCCCGAACACCCCTGAAGGAGTGGAGAAGGCGTCGGGCTTCTGTGTGAACCGGAAATCGTCCCAGCCTGACACGGCCTACAGAGTGGTGAAGGGGGCTCAGATCAGCGCCCCCACCAGGCAGCTCTTCCCAGGTAAACATGCACTGATGGCAGGCAATGTTTTTTTGGGGTTTTTATTTTTGTCCTACAGCTATTATTAAGAAGTTGGTTTTGGCTGAACTGCCAGATTATATCCCAAACTTTATATAATAGTAATTCATGTTCCATCATCACGAAACATCTGGTGATGTTTCCCGAACATCTGCAAACACCCCGACTCACCACCTCTGGATCCCATTCTTTAGATTCCATGTTATCGGACTGTAACAGCACTGCAGAAGGACATTATTCATATTCACACACTACACACTCTGCTATTCTGCATCACACACACACACACACACTCTTAATAACGCCCAGGGGAGCGGTGGGAGGGTGTAGCTCAGTGGTCTACGGCGCTGGGCTGCTGATCGGAAGATCCAGGTTCGAGCGCCGGTATGGCCAAGCTGCCGCCCTTGGGTCCTTGAGCAAGACCCTTAACCCTCTGTGCTCCAGAGGGCGCCGTTTCATGGCTCTGACCCTGCGCTCTGACCCCAACTACCAACATCAAGCTGGGATATGTGAATAAAAGAATTTCACTATGCTGTAATGTATATGTGACAAAATAAAGGATATTATAGAAGAGTCCGGTTCCTCTCCAGGTTTCTTCCTCATTCCACTAAGGGAGATGTTCCTTGCCACAGTCGCCCCCAGACTCACTCATCAGGGACAAATACACACATAAATCATCCATATAAATATTTAATGTTCTGTAATGATCCCATTCTGTAAAGAGTGGGTTTGGATAATCAGATCTTTTCCTCACGAACACTTTTTATCTCTTCTTTTTGGCTCTCCGTTTAAAACCGAGACGATATTTTCAGTCGAGGAAAAGTATCTTTGTGAAAAACGTGGAATAAATGTAAAACCTTTCAAGCTTTTTAGGGGCTTAATGATGTATATTTATTGCGTTTGTTTATTGCAGACTTTTTTTATTGGCATGTTTTTTTTCTTCTCACTTTATCAATAAACAAAGATGTTGAAACTTTGGCCAAGTTTCATCTCTCATACTTTTCTCTTTTCCCTTTATCTCATGATATCTTAACTTATCTACTACATGAGGACCAAAGAGTCCTATTTAACATTATGTCATCGTATTTGATCTAATATTATCTCATTTAATGATAATGATATCATTCATTCATTCGTTCATCTTCAAGCGCTTTATCCGATCTTCCCTCGGGTCACGGGGAATCTGTGCCTATCTCAGGCGTCTATGGGCATTAAGGCAGGATACACCCTGGATGGAATGCCAAAACATCACAGGACACACACACATACACACACATTCATACACTAGGGACAATTTTCCAAGGTGCCAATCAACGTACATGTTTTTGGACCGGGGGAGGAAACCGGAGAACCCGGAGAAAAACCCCCTGAGACACGGGGAGAACATGCACAAACTCCACACACACATGGGCGAGACGGGAATCGAACCCCTGACGTCATATTATATTATTTTATCATCACCTTATCTTATTTCATCAGGCTACTCGATGCATTTTTTTATGAGGACCAATCAATGGTGTCTTTGGAAACACAACAAACATCTACAAAAGACCATTGATTTGAAAACTCGATTTGCAAATCTGATTAGAGCAACACCAGATGTGCTTACAGCTGGTTCGAGAACAGTTTTGCAGATGTTCCAGCGCCGCTACCGTATATATGTAAACAAGTGCGACGCCTCCGCATGTGTCGTGCTGCCGACGGCGGCGTTTTCTTTGTGTTTATTCCGTTGTTTTCTTGCTAGCACAGGTGGAACTCACATGTGGAGTGGAAACGACTGACCTTTCTCCTGAAAATGAACAAATGTAGCCACTTTGTCCTTTTGAACCCTTTTCCTTTGCCCCCCCCCTCTTTCTGCAGCTGGAGTGTTCCCTGAAGACTTCTCCATCTTGACCACCCTCAAACCCAAAGCTGGTCTCCAGTCCTTCCTGCTGTCTATGTACAACGAGCGAGGAGTCCAGCAGCTGGGCGTGGAAGTAGGACGCTCACCTGTCTTCCTTTACGAGGACCAGACGGGGAACCCTGCCCCCGAGGACTACCCGCTTTTCCGTACCCTCAACCTGGCCGATGGAAAGTAAGTGTGGACATTCCTGTCACCGCCCACGCCGTATCCTCGGACACTGCTATCGCTGCTTTCATACCCAGTGTTAGTTTAGCTGTGACTTATTCAGCCTCGCAGATAGGAAGAATTAGCTTTGCTGTGCTAATAAGGCTCAGCTGTGCCTTATAAAGCGACCCTACAGACAGTGTTGGTTTAGCTGTTAGTTTTTGTTTTTCCTTTTACGACGTTGTTTTCACACGCGCTGTTAGCTTAGCTGTGACTTACGACTCTCTGTTGACAGGCAATGTTTAGCTCTGCCTCTAAAGCTCTGTTCCGAGATAATATTAGCTTAGCGGTGTTACGTTGCTTCTCATTTCATGTTGTTTTTTCGGAAAAAAAAAAAAACACTTTCCTTATCAGATATTTTCCCTTCTGTGTTAGGAAACATTCGCCGCGTTAGCTAACCGGCGTCTTTGTGGAAGGGTTTTTTTTCTCCCCATACTGCTGTAATGACAGACCTAGTCAGCCCTGCCTTTCCTATTTTGGGACGGCCAAAGTTATAATCAAAAATCACAGCGTCCTTTGAATAACCACAATGCATAGCGTATGATATATCCTGGGTGCGTTCGCATGTAAAGTCACGATTGAAGCTTTTCCAGACGATGTTGCGCTGGTATTATTCCTGGACCTTCGCATGACGTTATATATTCATTCATTCATTCATCTTCTAGCGCTTTATCCGATCTTCCCTCGGGTCACGGAGAGTCTGTGTCTATCTCAGGCGTCTATGGGCATTAAGGCAGGATACACCCTGGATAGAATGCCAACCCATCACACACACACACACACACACACACATTCATACACTAGGGACAATTTTCCAAGGTGCCAATCAACCTACCGTGCATGTTTTTGGACCGGGGGAGGAAACCGGAGAACCCGTGAGAAAAACCCCCACATGGTCGAGACTGGACTCGAACCCAGACCCTGGTGGTGTGAGGCGAACGTGCTAACCACTAAACCACCGTGCCCCTTTGACGTGTATATGATATGATATATATATATATATATATATATCTATATATATATATATATATATATATATATATATATAGATATCTATCTATATATATATATATATATATATATATATATTTCCGGGGGGGGTGGGGGGGGGGGGTGGGGGTTAAAAATGACCTTTCGTGATTATCTCATTCAATAAAGCTTCATATTCCGAATTCCACACTGGGCCCTTTTAGAGAGAACTTCAGCATTTCTGAGCAGCAGGACGTTGAACACACTTGCTGTTCCGAAATCTGGAGCTCATTAATTTTTCTGCTAAAGTGTAAACAGATTGGGCGCACCAATTACGGCTGCTTTTATGTCGGTTTGCCCAGGCAGGACAATAGCTGATGTGCCCCAAATTGGTGTCAGATTCCTCCTAATGTGGATACACAAAACATGTTATGCTGTCGGAGAACATCAACAAAGAAGAATAGTCTTTACTTGTCTCGTATACATTACAGCACAGAGAAACGATTGATTCGCATATCCCAACTTGTTTTGTTTAGAAGCTGGGGTTAGCTGTGATACAGCGCCCCCTGGAGCACAGAGGGGTAAGGGCCTTGCTCAAGGACCCAAGAGTTGCGATACCAGGGCTCGGATATTATACAGCAAATCCTGCTCTGATAGCCAGGTTTAATTTCAGCAAGGAAACTCATATCATTATAGGTCGAGGAACATGTATAGGTCGAGGAACATGTATGATGTACACAAACTCAAGTTTTCACTGAAGTACAAATGGTTTTGCCTATAAACGCACTTATTATCATCTTCCTAATAATACTATATAATATAGTATAAATAGTATAAATAACTAATAAATATTAGTATAAATAATTAATGACGGCTAAATGAACACTATGAGACGAATAATATGAATAGAAAATAAGCAAGGCAAAGAGAAAGGGGTTATAAAGGGGTTATAACATTTCTGAGCTACCACCAATCGAACAGCAGTAAAATCAGAGATGGTAAACCCTATTTTTTTACTGATGTTAAAGAAAAGAAGTGAAAAATGAGGTCATTACTGCGACCTGTTTTAATGTCACGCTTATAACTGGACCTCATATTATATACATATATTCATACTAAATATTGTTCCCTAACAAATGTATCCTCATTGTTAGCGTCGTACACTCATTCATTCATCATTCATTCATTCATCTTCTAGCGCTTTATCCGATCTTCCCTCGGGTCACGGGGAGTCTGTGTCTATCTCAGGCGTCTATGGGTATTAAGGCAGGATACACCCTGGATGGAATGCCAACCCATCACACACACACACACACACACACACACTCACACACACACATTCATACACTAAGGACAATTTTCCAAGGTGCCAATCAACCTACCGTGCATGTTTTTGGACTGGGGAGGAAACCGGAGAACCCGGAGAAAAACCCCGTGAGGCACGGGGAGAACATGCACAAACTCCACACACACATGGCCGAGACGGGAATCGAACCCTAGTGGTGTGAGGCGAACGTGCTAACCACTACACGACAGCGCCCCTTTAATCTCCGATTTGAAATCTCCGATTTAACGAACTCAAACCATTTCCATACGACTCGATGAAACCCCGCCCTCCTCTTGGAAACAAGCTCATCGGATTCGTCCGATCGCCGCCATGTTGTATTTCGTATTTAACAATAAGCGTAATGCGGGGCGGGAGGCGGAGAAAATACATTTATATCTATAATCTACATCTATAATGATGATTAATCTTCCAACTCTAGGAAGACGTAGAAAATACAAATATTTGTAGACAACTTTAATGTCCTCGTATGCAAAATAAATAAATAAATAGTGACGCAAACATGGGGGCACGGTGGCTTAGTGGTTAGCACGTTCGCCTCACACCGCCAGGGATCCGGGTTCGATTCCCGTCTCGGCCATGTGTGTGTGGAGTTTGCATGTTCTCCCCGTGCCTCAGGGGGTTTTTCTCCGGGTTCTCCGGTTTCCTCCCGGTCCAAAAACATGCACAGTAGGTTGATTGGCACCTTGGAAAAATTGTCCCTAGTGTGTGAAATGAATGTGTGTGTGAATGTGTGTGTGTGTGTGCCCTGCGATGGGTTGGCATTCCGTCCAGGGTGTATCCTGCCTTAATGCCCATAGACGCCTGAGATAGACACAGGCTCCCCGTGACCCGAGAAGATCAGATAAAGCGCTAGAAGATGAATGAATGAATGAATGACGCAAACATCTACTTACGTACATCGTCTGAGATGGAGGCGGGAGCTCAGTGGCATTTTGGCTCTCTATCCGAAAATTGCAGGTTCATATCCCACCAACATCAAGCTGCCACTAGTGGGCCCTTGAGCAAGGCCCTTAACTCTTAAGTTCTCAGTTGTAAGTCACTGTAGATAAGGGCCTCTGCCAAATGCTATTGTATTGGTATTTCATTACATCCAACCTTTGGGTAAACATAATAGGCATGTTTTCATACTTTCTTCTCCCTCATGGTCTGGCCCCCAAATGGTAGGCCACATTTATTCTTTTATATATATATATATATATATATATATATATATATATATATATATATATATATATATATATATATATATATATATATATATATATATATATATAGTATAATAAAGTGTGGCTGATATTTGGTCAAACAACACCACACACACACACACACACACACACACACACATATATATATATATATATATATATATATATATATATATATATATATATATATATATATATATATATATATATATGCAGTTATGCATGTGTTCCTCTTCTTTTTCTGCCGTGTACAAAAAAACACCTCCTACAGTGTTCACAGCATCGTTCCTGCTGACTTACCATTTGTTTGGGAGTTTAATAAGTCTAATTCGTGTTGAAGGTGGAATGCGGGAATGTGGGGTGGTTTAGGTGTGAGAGTTCGAGGGCTAACACCTGTCATGTGACATGTATTGCACATTTCGGTCCTGAGGGGGCGGCCATGTGGTGCACAGGTTTGCGTTTAAAGTGCCTTCTGAGAGAGTGAATTATGTTTAATGAGTTGAGTGAGTGAGTCAGTGGGGCAGGATGTATTGTTTTTTAATGTATTATTTTATTCAAATTAACAAATTGGACAAAAATGAATTCATCTTATACACACAGTACAAAAAAGCAAAAAACACTGAACAGATGGGACAGGCCTGATGATTAGGAGAACATCTGGACATGATATAATAAGGAGATCATACTAAATTAATAAACATTATGGAAAATGTATTATAAATTGTGGTATGTGATATGTGGTGTGTTTAAATGCGCTCAAGGTTCCCCCATGAGAAACTCCTCTACGTTCTTCAGTAAATAACATCTGACCAGGGAGCAAAGATACTGATAATGATTGGATAATCAACTTCAAGATTGGAAGTAATGAAGCGCAAATTCTCGTAACGTTAGTTCCCCTCGTTATTTATTATTCCCACAACTTTTAGCTTTTTCTGGTTGAATATTCATTCATCTTCTATCGCTTTATCCGATCTTCCCTCGGGGAGTCTGTGCCTATCTCAGGCGTCTATGGGCATTAAGGCAGGATACACCCTGGATGGAATGCCAACCCATCGCAGGACACACACACACATTCACACACACATTCATACACTAGGAACAATTTTCCAAGGTGCCAATCAACCTACCGTGCATGTTTTTGGACCGGGGGAGGAAACCGGAGAACCCGGAGAAAAACCCCCTGAGACACGGGGAGAACATGCACAAACTCCACACACACATGGCCGAGACGGGAATCGAACCCGGGCCCTGGCGGTGTGAGGCGAACATGCTAACCACTAAACCACCGTGCCCCTCTATCTATATTTTATCATGTGTAAATAAACAGACCCTCCCCCACCCCACTTCTCTACCACGGTAATACGTTAAAGAAGGTAATATTGGAAGTCCTGTGCATTATTTTAGGTTTGAATTTGAAATATGGACAATATTTAACATTTTTACATCAATGGCAAAATATGGGCGAGTTTTTTTATTTGCAAGTTGTAAAAAAATATTAAATATGATGAAATATTTGAATCGATGGACATCATACGAATATGATGTGATGTCCAGGTCCCCGGCGTGATTTTAATACGGGTCGTAGTAATGTGTACGTTTTATTTAAATACACGTCTTTTATAACACCAAGATCTGAAATTCTACTTGAGTGAAAGATGAAGTGAAGGAGCAACAATTTCTTAGTTGTTGTTGGAATGTTGCAGTTCTAATCCCACTACCACTTTTGGGCCCCTGATTAAGGCCCTTAACTGCTCCGTTTTACAGTATGAATGAGATAAAAGTATGTTGGGTAAAAGGCGGCGACCAAATACCATTTAATAACATGAAACATGACATGCAAGATCATTGGATCAAGGAAAAAAAAAAAACATATTAACTTTTATTAACACGTTAACGTAAATAACACTAATGTTATTAATGCGTGTGTGCGTTACTATGTGAGTGATCTACTGCATCAACAAAGAAGAAAGAAATAAATAAACGTTCAGTGCATCCACTCACGCTTCCTAAATTCCCCCGAATTACGCCCCCTAGCTGCGCATTCACAACAGGTACGATCTCCTCACTATATTAGCGTATATTACCGTACGGAACCTTACGCAAGCGCATCGCATTCCCAAATCCGTATTACTGCAATAAAGCGCATTTTTACTGAACGCAATAAAGCGCTTCCGTATAACCTAAACACCGTGTCACCAGTTTATATGGAAAAGCAACCGGAACACAATTCTTAAAGGAGCCACGTCCCATATTTTACACTTCAAACCAACACTAAACAAAATAACATTGTAATTAACAACAAATTCATATTAAATGTTTCCAGTGTAAAATAAATAATAAATAATCAATATTATTATTAAAGGGAGAGATTTTGAGAGAAATGTATGTAATTATAACATCTGTTACAGTTTTTTTTACAGTATTACAAACATGAAACGTATTCATTTATGCCACATCTTAA
>JACRUU010000002.1:2589649-2597149 GCA_030449085.1 Kryptopterus vitreolus
ATCTATCTATCTATCTATCTATCTATCTATCTATCTATCTATCTAACTGTCTGTCTGTGTGTCTATCTATCTATCTATATATCTAATCTGTGTGTCTGTCTGTGTGTCTATCTATCTATCTATCTATCTATCTATCTATCTATCTATCTATCTATCTATCTATCTAACTGTCTGTGTGTCTGTTCTGTATCTATCTATCTATCTATCTATCTATCTATCTATCACTATCTATCTATCTATCTATCTATCTATCTATCTATCTATCTATCTATCTATCTATCTATCTATCTATCTATCTATCTATCTATCTATCTATCTATCTGTCTGACTGTCTGCCTATCTATCTACGTCTGAAGGACTTAGAGATGAATCAATACATTTTGATGTGCATCATGTTCATGTTCACTAGAAAACTAGGGAGGTGGTGTAGTGGTTAAGGTGTTGGCCTCTGGACCGGAAGATCACGGGTTCAAATCCCACCACCACCAAAACTGCCACTAGTGGGCCCTTGAGCAAGGCCCTTAAACCTCAATTGCTCAGTTGTAAGTGGCTCTGGATAAGGGCGTCTTCCCAATGCCGTAAATGTAAATATATTAAAAAGGCACATTTAAAGATGAAACTAGTGATAAAATTGTTGGCTGTGAGTTAATTATGTGGCGAATCGTTTATGTTGATGTTTATGTTAACGTTCCTAAAGACCAGATTGGATCTCTGCGAACATTCGGCGCTGTTTGACATGTCAGCCTAATGCTAGCAAAGGCGAATCCGTCACCTAGACAATTTACACTTCGCTTGCACTGAATTCCCGAATTCGGCAGTTGTTCATCTCAAGAAGCGTCTAGTTCAGAAACAGTTCACGCCTGTTCAAGTATTTCAGTTATTTCCACAAGGTCACGACCTTGAAATGTGCACTATTCTCTGCGGGACCTTTTGACCTGGCTCTCGTAACATTCTAAAGCCTGGGATACACGGGTCGCTTGTCTTAAAGCATTCACACTTAGACCTTAATGATCGTCTGTATGTTCTCTAAGGAGCTTCTATAAACTTGGCCCAGATGTTCCAGATGTTTATTCGTTTGTAGCATGCTCGGTTGCTGGTCTCTTTCTCCTCGAATGTAATGGCTCACAAAGTTTCAGTTAGTCTACTTTTTTTTTTATTATTATTTGCCTTCATACTTTTTATTGGTAAAACCTGACAGACACACTCACATGGACATCTGTATCGCTCAGAGAGACACAAACCGGTCTCACTTAGAGGCAGACGTATCAGTCTCACTCATTTGATCTTAGTGACACAATCAAATATCCGACTTATTGGCATCTTTCATCTCTCTCACTCAAAGTCAAGTTCACCTGTCTCACTAAAACGAATCAGAGACATGTCTACCTGTATTACTTATTGAAGTCCCCATTAGTGAAGTCCCCCCACCAGTCATCAGTCCAAAGCTCTCCGTCTACACCGCAGTCATCCATCTACCAGCAGGTAGCAGATCCAATACATTAGCAAACCCTCACACTACCACCAGTCATCAGTACACCAGCATGGTCCATTTCCACCACCAGTTATTAGTCCCCCAGATGGCCCTCACTCTTCCTCTGGTTATTAGTCCTCCAGCAGGTCACAAGTCTATAGTCATCAGTCCAAAGCCATCAGTATTGTCTGTATAGTATTGTATAGTTCTGTATTGGGTGGAGGGGGTGTAACTCAGTGGTTTAAGGTGCTGGACTACTGATCGGAAGGTCGGGGGTTCGAGCCCCTGTATCGCCAAACTGCCACCCTTGGGTCCTTGAGCAAGGACCTTAACCCTATGTGCTCCAGGAGTGCTGTATCATAGCTGACCCCAGATTCCACACAAGCTGGTATATGAGAAGAAACAAGTTCACTGTGCTGTGATATCTAAAGGCTATTCTATTCTTTTGCCTTGTATAGTTTTGTCTTTAAGTTAAACTCTGTCCTTGAGCATCACCAACCGTTGGAAACAAATTCCTTGTGTTTACACTTGGCCAATAAACCTGATCCTGAATCAACTAGCAAATCCTTAGTCTAACACCAGTCATCAGGTCACTAGCATCCCTCAGTCTACACCAACTCATCAGTCTTGCAAGTCCTAGTCTACCACCAGTGGTCAGTCCTCAGAAGGTCAGTCTACCACCAGTGGTCAGTCCTCCAGAAGCCCTCAGTCTACCACCAGGATCAGTCTAGCATCCCTCAGTCTACACCAACTCATCAGTCTTGCAAAAATGTCCTCAGTCTACCACCAGTGGTCAGTCCTCCAGAAGGCCCTCAGTCTACCACCAGTGGTCAGTCCTCCAGAAGGCCCTCAGTCTACCACCAGTGATCAGTCCTCCAGAAGGCCCTCAGACTACCACCAGTGATCAGTCCTCCAGAAGGCCCTCAGGCTACCACCAGTGGTCAGTCCTTCAGGATTTATGGCGGATGTTCTTAAGTCGTATTTCTTAACTATTACGAGTGAATGTGAGAGACATCCTGCTCTTCATACGATGTATAAACATTCGCAGTTTAATCAATCAAGTATTCATACAATGCTATCTGGATACCAATCAACCGCTAGTTTAGACGAAGGGCATATTTGAAAGTATTTATGAAGCTAACTCCGCTTAGCACTGAGCACGCTTGGAGAGGGTGCTGTGTATGTCAGAAATGTCAAAGATTAACAGTGGGTTTCAGTGCACAAGGACTCATGGCATGTCTTGGCCTGCTTCCTTCGTCACTGCTGGTATCTGCGATATGCCGCACTCTATTTTATTGCCCTCGTTCACCTCCTTGCATCATTTTTTTTCACCCCGCCAAGATGGTCTCCAGAGCTATTCTTAGCTCCCCACCCTTTCATTCATTTTTTACAGCTACAGTAAGCACATGATTACCGAACCGCCCGGGCCAATCTGTGAGAGGGAAGCGTCCGATCTCTTACTCATTTATGTACTTTGCGTGGCCGGTGGCCATAAGGGTGGAGTTCCTTTCCTTGTTAGCATCTTTTAAGGCTTGATGTCATACACCAAACTCCAGATTTTTCTGCTCGAGCTCTAGCACCACCCTGCAGAGTTTATTTGGACAGTGTGGTAAGTTCGACTGCCCTGACTGCGGAGAACAAAACTCGGAATGACCTCGCCAAACTTAGGAACACACCCAACCCCCGAAAACACACTCGCTGGTGCATCGCTTCCACACGCCGTGCTGTTCGCTACTCATAAATCACCTACACATGTTCCAGCCCATCTGACTGTTCCAAAAATGAAAAGTATGCCAGCGTGGAAACAAATGGAATGGAAATTTGATCTGAAAAAATGACCCAAAGGAGGGTTTGCTAGTGGACTGATAACTGGAAGACTGAGGACCTGCTAGAGAACTGATAACTGGTGCTGGACTGGTAACAGCTATGAGACTATGGGCCTGATGTAAGAGCTGGTGGTAGAATAAAGGCCTCGAGGAGGACTAATAACTTGGGGAAGACTGAGAGCCTGCTGACAATTCCTGGTAGACTACGTTCCTGCTGGAGAACTGACGCCTGGTCGTAGCCTAAGGTAGAACTAAAGACCTTCTGGAAAACAAATGACTGGTTGTAACCTGAGGGCCTTCTGGAGGACTGACCACTGGTGGTAGCCTGAGGGCCTTCTGTCAGGTTGGCTCCCCCTACATTAGAAAACAATAAACATTTTCTGAAATATTTGTCTGAAATAGTTGTAGTTTGGATTGCAGACATTTAAAAATGTCACTTTTGTCGATTGTTGTATGAGTGTTTTATTAATAGGATTCCGGACCTCGTCATTTTATTTGGCTAGCGCCTGTTAGCAGTAAAGCGTTGTCTGTATGGCTAGCTAACGTTAGCATGGTCGATTATAAGCATTTACAATTGGAATTCCTTTTTATAATCTTGTATAACTTTTTTAGTCATTGTAGTATTAAGCCCCAGGTTTCAACAAGGTGATACTATCGGGCCCTTGAGCAAGGCCCTCTGTACTCCGACCCTAATTCGAATAGAATAGTCTTTATTTATCACGTATACATTACAGCACGGTGAAATTCTTTCTTCGCATATCCCAGCTTGTTTTTTGGACGTTGTGTTCACAGCCATGATACCCTGGAGTACACAAGGGTAAGGGCCTTGCTCAAGGACCCAAGAGTGGCAGATTTGTGATACTGGGGCTCGAACCCCTGACCTTGGGATCAGTATCCCCAGTGTTTTAACCACTGAGCTCCGCCCCTCATCACTGGAAAATGCTACAGAAGAATCTTACTATAGTATAAAGTAGCTAACAAATTCTGTAGACATCTTTCACCGTGTACGAGTGTTGTAGACTGTGCATTGTTGTATGTGGTGTGTGTGTGTGTGTGTGTGTGTGTGTGTGGTGTGTGTGTGTGTGTCATACCTGGTTATCATCGGAGCGTCGAGACTGCTGCAGGTGTTCCCCGGTCCTGATGGGACATGTTTAATTTCAGCCCCTATAAAGCATAGAGCAGTAATTTACTCCTTCTTGATTTCCACGTGCGTCCGACAGCAAGGCATATGGCGGCCCCGCGGCCTGTGCTTATACACCCCTACGACATGTGATTTACACCGCCTACGACAGTCATCTTCCAATTCCTTCCTATTATGCAGTTTGTTATTAAAGGTCAGGAATGAAACATCTCTTTCCTTCTGTCTTTCGCAGGGTGATATCCAGCAGCTGCTGATTGTCGCTGACCCCAAAGCGGCGTACGATTACTGTGAACACTACATGCCCGACTGTGACACGCCCCATAAGGACACACTTCAAGCACAGGAACCCGAAGTAGAGGTCAGTATGGATGTGATGACCGTCACGACCCTGGAATATACAAGTGCTAGTACATACTGAGTTATATATACCTATATATGTATACCTCAGTGTATGTCGTGTTCTGCTAACGTCGGATGTTTCATCGGGGATTTGACGTCAGTTAACGTCGCTTCCTTTCAGATTCCGTCGTGTTCGCCTGGAGCGCCATCTAGAGGAACGCGCTAAATACTTCCTCGATCATGACCACCACTGGAGACAAATGGGATAATTCAGTTCGCTTAACGTCGGATTCAGTCAAAGTCGCTTTCTGAGGAACGAATTAACGACGTACGAAACACCGAGGTACCACTGTATATATATATATATATATATATATATATATATATATATATATATATATATATATATACAGTGGTACCTCGGTGTACGTCGTTAATTTGTTATATATATATATATAATATATATATATATATATATATATATATATATATATATATATATATATATATATATATATATATATATATATATATATATAATATATATTATATATATATATATATATATATAATCTCATTATAATATTAATATATATAGATATAATATAATATATATAATAATATATATAATATAATGCTTTTATAGGATTTAGGACAATATTTATGTATTTTATAGCCAAAAAAGCCCAGCTAGCTTCATTCAGTGGCATTAGTGGTGTAGATTATAAACATTTCCGGAAGGAGTTTCATGTGTGTGTGTCTATATATATATATATCTATATCTATATATATATAATATATATATATATTATATATATATATATATATCTATATATATATATAGCCACTTATATAAACGAGATAGTGTGGCGATGTTTGGAAACTCCTTCTCCACACAGGCTTGGGATCGTTTATGTTACCGTGATTGTTTTCATGGTTAAGAAGGAACATGTTTTCAGGGCATCCTTGATGGCCAGGTTTGGACTTTGGGGTAGATGTTATGGGTCGTACAAACGTAGTCATACGATAAGATTTGGTCATTTGTTAAAAACATCTAGTGTTGGTTTGATTGTCTCAATGGCAGACTTCAGTATAGAATGAGCTTACGGCTTAAGAATGATCGCATCCCCCTTGTCCGGTCTTGTAGAGTCATGTTCTTGTACGGCACGGCATGCTTTTTTTTCCTTCTCCTCCCTCTTTTGGGATAATGTACTGCGTAATGTACTGGAACACAAAAGAGGGAGCTCCTGGGATGATGAAACTCCAGACACGATCTGGCAGAAAGCGCCCGGCTTTATTTAGCTAATGCGTTCTGCAGACTTTCGGCTAGACCGACATCTCGTTTTGGAACGTGGCGTGTAAACGCAGCCAGCAGCAGCTGCAATTACGGTGTTTTATTGCGTCCGTGTGAAAAGGACACTTTTCGTAGTCGTAAAGTTTTACGCCGTGTACAAAAGACTGGAGGATTGAATAATGCAGGTGGACGTCGGGTTTGGGTATCGTTTTCATTTTAACGAATACGATTACGCATTTTGATTCCAAGCAGTGAACCAACCGAAGATGCTTATTTGTGTCACCTTGCTTTCAGTGTATTCGTTTTTATTACAATAATTACACTTAGCTTTGTCTTCTTTTTTTACAAATTGTAGCCACAGTTTTGAGTGCTTGTGGAAGCCATGTGGAAGGTCCTGGCAGATTAGCCATGTGGAAGGTCCTGGCAGATTATCCATGTGGAAGGTAGTGGCAGATTAGCCCTGTGGAAGGTCCTGGCAGATTAGCCATGTGGAAGGTCCTGGCAGATTATCCATGTGGAAGGTAGTGGCAGATTAGCCATGTGGATGGTCCTGGCAGATTAGCCCTGTGGAAGGTCCTGGCAGATTAGCCCAGTGTGTGTGGAGTTTGTGCATGTTCTCCCCGTGCCTCAGGGGGTTTTTCTCCGGGTTTTCCGGTTTCCTCCCGGTCCAAAAACATGCACGGTAGGTTGATTGGCACCTTGGAAAATTGTCCCTAGTGTATGAATGAGTGTGTGTGTGTGTGAATGTGTGTAGGTGTGTGTGCCCTTGCGATGGGGTTGGCATTCCA
Source organism: Kryptopterus vitreolus (assembly GCA_030449085.1). Lineage (NCBI taxonomy): Eukaryota > Metazoa > Chordata > Actinopteri > Siluriformes > Siluridae > Kryptopterus > Kryptopterus vitreolus. Next base: position 2,596,509 of record JACRUU010000002.1, read on the forward strand.
TCCAGGGTGTATCCTGCCTTAATGCCCATAGACGCCTGAGATAGCCTGAGATAGACACAGACTCCCCGTGACCCGAGGGAAGATCGGATAAAGCGCTAGAAGATGAATGAATGAATGAATGAATGAACATTTATCCGATTCTTAATCATAAGTACCCGATTCCATAATCGGAATCGATTTTAGTTTCCCAGCCATAGAAGAAGAACTGAAGAAGAAGAATAGCCTTTATTTGTTACATAAACATTACAGCATAGTGAAATTCTTTCCTCACATATCCCGGCGTGTTTGGAAGCTCGGGGTCAGATTGCTGGGTCAGCCATGGTACAGCGCCCCCTGGAGCACAGATGGTTATGTGCCTTGCGCAAGGACCCAAGAGTGGCAGCATAACGATATCAGGGCTCGAATCCCCGACCTTCTCAAGAACCTTTTAAAGGTGGAAAGAATGTGGGAATTATTATATTATTATTATTATTATTATTATTATTATTATTATTATTATTATTATTATTATTATTATTATCAGATATTTATATATTTACAGAATTCTGAGTTTCTGCCTTGTTTTGATGATGTATCATCAAAGAACCAATGAGCATCATCCATGATTGGAGAAATTTAGTATTAATTGTTTTTTTTGGGTC
>JACRUU010000002.1:2602149-2607149 GCA_030449085.1 Kryptopterus vitreolus
ATGCCCGAGCCAGAGAAAATAAGTCGGTATGAAATAACGAAAAAACACAGAAACAATTCCGAATGAATGTTCTGTCGTTTTTTTTCTCTTTCTGTCACCGCTTGACCGAAAAAAAAGCAATCCACATCGTATAGGCATGTGTTTAACATGTTTATCATCTCAGTGGATTCTTTCTTACATTTGTGTCCTGCTTTCTCATGTCAATAATACATGAACAAGTTCTGCTAGCGTTCCTCATCTGATGGAAATACACTGTTTAGTCAAATCTAATCCCGATCTAATCCCGATCTAATCCCGATCTAATCCCAAAATCAAACAAACCAATCCAAACAATCAAATTCAGGTATGAAACATAAGGCTAGCAGGCTAGTTCAAGTTAACCCAGGCTAGTTCTGGTTAATCCATGCTCGTTCAGGTCATTCAGGCTAATTCAGGCTAGCTCATGCTACTTCACCTTAGTCCAGGCTAGCTCAGGTTAATCCATGCTAGTCCAGGTTAGTCCAGGCTAGCTCAGGTTAATCCAAGTCAGGTCATTCTAGGCTAGTCCAGGCTAGTTTAGACTAGTCCAGGCTAGTTCTCGTTGGTTCCGGCTAGTTCAGGTCATTCTAGATTAGTCCAGGCTAGTTCAGGATAGTTCATGTTAGTCCAGGCTTGCTCAGGTTAATCCAAACTCGTTCAGGTCATTCTAGGTTAGTCCAGGCTAGTTTAGGATATCCCATGTTAATTCAGGTTAGTCCAGGCTAATTCTCATTGCTCCAGGCTAGTTCAGGTCATTCTAGATTAGTCCAGGCTAGATCTGGATAGTTCAAACTTGTTCAGGATAATCCATGCTAGTTCAGGCTAATCCATGCTATTTCAGGTTAATCCAAGCTAGTTCATGCTAGTTGAGGCTAATGCATGCTAGTTTAGACTAATTCATGCTAGCTCAGGTTAATCCAAGCTAGTTCATGTTAATGCATTCTAGTTCAGACTCATTCATGCTACTTCAGGCTAATGCAGGCTAGTTCAGGTTAATCCATGCTAGTCCAGACTAGTTCAGTCTAGTTCTCATTGGTACAGGTTAGTTCTGGTTAATCCATGCTAGTTCAGGCTAGTCAGGTTAATCCATGCTAGTTCTGGTTAATCCAGACTAGTTCAGGCTAGTTCTCGTTGGTCCAGGCTAGTTCTGGTTAATCCAGGCTAGTTCAGGTTAATCCAGGCTAGTTCTGGTTATTCCAGGCTAGTTCTGGTTAATCCATGCTAGTTCAGGTTAGTTCTGGTTAATCCATGCTAGTTCAGGTTAGTTTTGATTAATCCAGGCTAGTTCAGGTTATGCTAGTTCCAGGCTAGTTCAGGTTAGTTCTGGTTAATCCAGGCTAGTTCAGGTTAACCCATAGTTCAGGTTAGTTCTGGTTAATCCAGGCTAGTTCTGGTTAATCCATGCTAGTTCTGGTTAATCCAGGCTAGTTCAGGTTAGTTCTGGTTAATCCATGCTAGTTCAGGTTAGTTCTGGTTAATCCAGGCTAGTTCAGGCTAGTTCAGGTTAATCCAGGCTAGTTCTGGTTAATCCATGCTAGTTAGGCTAGTTCCAGGCTAGTTCAGGTTAATCCAGGCTAGTTCAGGTTAGTTCTGGTTAATCCATGCTAGTTCAGGTTAGTTGTGGTTAATTCAGGCTAGTTCAGGTTAATCCATGCTAGTTCGTGTTAGTTTTGGTTAATCCAGGCTAGTTCAGGTTAGTTCTGGTTAATCCAGGCTAGTTCAGGTTAGTTAATCCAGGTTAGTTCTAGTAATCAGGCTAGTTCAGGTTAGTTCTGGTTAATCCATGCTAGTTCAGGTTAGTTCTGGTTAATCCATGCTAGTTCAGGTTAGTTCAGGTTAACCCATGCTAGTTCAGGTTAGTTCAGGTTAACCCATGCTAGTTCAGGTTAGTTCAGGTTAACCCATGCTAGTTCAGGTTAGTTCTGGTTAATCCAGGCTAGTTCAGATTAGTTCAGTTCTGGTTAACCCATGCTAGTTCAGGTTAGTTCTGGTTAATCCATGCTAGTTCTGGTTAATCCAGGCTAGTTCTGGTTAATTCAGGCTAGTTCAGGTTAATCCAGGCTAGTTCTGGTTAATCCAGGCTAGTTCTGGTTAATCCATGCTAGTTCAGGTTAGTTGTGGTTAATTCAGGCTAGTTCAGGTTAATCCATGCTAGTTCGTGTTAGTTTTGGTTAATCCAGGCTAGTTCAGGTTAGTTCTGGTTAATCCATGCTAGTTCAGGCTAGTCTAGGTTAATCCATGCTAGTTCTGGTTAATCCAGCTAGTTCAGGCTAGTTCTCGTTGGTCCAGGCTAGTTCTGGTTAATCCAGGCTAGTTCAGAGTTAGTTCAGGTTAGTTCTGGTTAATCCATGCTAGTTCAGGTTAGTTCAGGTTAACCCATGCTAGTTCAGGTTAGTTCAGGTTAATCCATGCTAGTTCAGGTTAGTTCAGGTTAATCCATGCTAGTTCAGGCTAGTTCAGGTTAATCCAGGCTAGTTCTGGTTAATCCATGCTAGTTCAGGTTAGTTCTGGTTAATCCAGGCTAGTTCAGGTTAGTTCAGGTTAATCCATGCTAGTTCAGGTTAGTTCTGGTTAATCCATGCTAGTTCAGGTTAGTTCAGGTTAACCCATGCTAGTTCAGGTTAGTTCTGGTTAATCCATGCTAGTTCAGGTTAGTTCTGGTTAGTCAGAAAATGATCATATTCAGAATGAAGCGGTCAAACACAGAGATTGGAGTTAGGTTCGATGATAGCAGTGACGCAGTGACTTTGCAGAACTTCTCTTCAAGAATTATTTAAATGATAACATTTCCAGATTAACCAATAACATTTTGCTGTATTTAATACAAATATGTGATTTCAGGCTTCACATTTTTACCTCACAATCTTTAAAGCGCTTTATGTGAAAAGACAGAAACGTATCCGTGTTTATAAATACGCAGTATAACTGAAACCTGAGGTAACACTTTATTTCCTCCCTGAATACATTTCATTATTTCATTAAAGAGGATTAAAAAGAGTTTATTGGTGGATTTTCAGGGACATTAAAAGTGTGACCTCTCGTTTTTCAGTTCTCTCGCTCCTGTCATTCATTCATTTACATTCATGTAATGTTCATGTAAACATGAATACAGTACCTGCTTAACTAACCTCTATTTTATATCACTCACCCTCCCATTCCTCCATCCTCTTCCATCCTCCTCCAGGCCAGCCGCCCAGCCTCCACCATCCTCCAGCTCCAGGCCCCCACCGCCGCCCCAGGCCGCCAGATCCACCGCCGCGCAGGCTCCATCCATCCTCCCAGGCCCCCACCTCCGCCAGCCGCCAGGCCAAGGCCTCCAACGAATCCTTCGCTCCCAGGGCCTCCACGCCTCCCGAGCAGCCTAGGCGCCACCCAGCAGCCGCCCTCCGCAAGGCCGCCCAACGCCTCTCAGCTGCCATAGGCCTCCCCAGCCGCCCATTCAGCCGCCGCAGCCTCCAGTCCCATGCCACCCCGCCACCTCCAGCCTCCCAGCAATCAGGCCCATTCCTCCACCTCCTCCATCCTCCCATTCCTCCACCGCCGCCAGGCCCCATCCCGCACTCCCAGCCGCCGCCATCGACTGAAGTCAGCAGCCGCCACTCATCCGCACAGGACGCCACGCCTCCAGGCCCACCAGGCCAATGCAACCGAAGTCACATCGCACAGTCCTCCACCGCCCCTCCACCTCCTCCACCGCCCCATCCATTCCTCACCTCCTCAGCATCAGATCCCAAGCGGCATCCAGCCCCCAGGCATGCGCCACCCAAAGCCGACATTCCGCCACGCCTCCCTCCCTCCCATCTCCGCCCCATCCTCAAGGCCTCCACAGTCGCCCCATTCCTCCAGCCTCCTCCCATCGCACGCCTCCATCATCCTCATCCATCCTCCATACAGGCCTCCACATCCTCCATCCTCCACCTCACGCCTCCTTCATGCAATCCAATTCCGGCCAGCAGCACTCCGGCACACCAGTCCAGGCCTCCACCTCCAGCTCACATTCGCATCCGCACAGGCCGCCACCGCCTCCATTCTCCTCCATTCCTCCCATTCCTCCACCTCCTCCATCATCCTCCCATTCCTCCACCTCCTCCATCCTCCTCCATCCTCCCATTCCTCCACCTCCTCCATCATCCTGTTCCTCCACCTCCTCCATCATCAGTTCCTCCACCTCCTCCATCCTCCCATTCTCCTCCATCATCCTCCATCCTCCCATTCCTCCACCTCCTCCATCATCCTCCATCCTCCCATTCCTCCTCCATCCCATCCTCCACCTTCCTCCCATCATGTTCCTCCACCTCCTCCATCCTCCTTCCTCCACCTCCTCCTCCCATTCCTCCACCTCCTTCCTCCATCATCCTCCCATCCTCCATCCTCCCATTCCTCCACCTCCTCCATCCTCCCATTCCTCCACCTTCCTCCATCATCCTCCCATTCCTCCACCTCCTCCATCCTCCCATTCCTCCACCTCCTCCATCCTCCTATTCCTCCACATCCTCCCTCCTACCACTTTCTTCCTCCTCCTCAATCCTCCTATTCCTCTATCACCTCCATCCTCTCATTCCCACACCTTCTCTATCCATACACATTTTCTCTTACATTTTCTTTCTGACCCTCCTTATACCCCCTCCTCCCATCTCCACCACCCCTCCCTTTGCTGCTGCAATGCTTGCCAATAACAAGGCTGTGGAAGAGGGGATTGTGGGTAATCCAGACCCTGAGCTGCCCCATGCTGAGGTGGATCTTACAATCACCCCCGAGCAACACGAGCCCGACGCCACAGCAGAAGCGGACGCGTACGACTTTAAGGAGTACAACCTTAAGGAGTACGACGTGGGCGAGCTTGACAAATCTCATTATGACTTTGGAGCATACGATGAGTTCGGCAACGCCGGCCCAAACCCCGTCTCCAATTACGAGGATGAGTTTGGGCCTGCCGTGCCCGCCGAAACCGACACCGAGGAAACGCAAGTCAAAGCCGGCGT
>JACRUU010000002.1:2609649-2619649 GCA_030449085.1 Kryptopterus vitreolus
AACAAGCAGCAAAAGTCATTCCTTTAGAAGTTTCTCATTATCCCGACCAATCAGGATCCAGACTTCATCCTCGCTGTGGTGTACATACAGCAAGTGCTTCATCAACAGCTGTTTGTTTAATGCTATATCCGTCCCTGACGTGGTTTGTGTCCGTAGGTTGGTGGCGATGCGGCGTTTCTGGGACAGAAAGGAGAGAAAGGAGAACCTGCCGTCGTCGAGCCGGTAAGTTAAAGGAGCGTAATTCTCCGTAATGCAATATAACATACCTCAGGTCTGCTCTGAACAGTGAGAAGTTCCTAATCAAGTCAATATGGCAACAATAGTGGCGTTGGACTGAAGGTCATGTGATCAAATTCTAGCCAAGAATTGCCTCTCCTGGGCCCCTGAGCAAGGCCCTTAGCTGCTCAGGTTTATGAATGAGTCACCAAAATGCCATAAACAACCCTGGATATTGGAAACACAAGGATACAAAGTCACATACATGAGTTCTCCATGGAATAACATCCCAAAGTATTTGTTCATAAGAGCTGGAATTGTTTCTCTTGATGGATTGATTGATTGATTGATTGGTTTGGTTGTAGGGAATGCTGGTGGAGGGCCCCCCAGGTCCAGCAGGTCCTGTTGTAAGTAAATCACGTCAAGAATACTGTCTTCTTACACACACACACACACACACACACACACAGTCTGTTTTTTGCATAGAATTCCCAGCTATACCATTCCCACATTTCCAATAAAGACTCCTAAACCTTTGATTTTCCTCCTACTCCTCAGGGACTCCCCGGGCCCCCTGGTCTTCAAGGCCCCCCTGGACCCGCTGGAGATTCTGGCGACAGGGTGAGTGTTTCTTCCCATCGCCATCCGGTCTGAGGGCTGCATGGAAATGACTAGTGACGTGGGGAATACTTGATCCAGGGAGGGGTTTGTTTTCAGGTCGCAGATTCCCCGGACTCTCAGGGCCTTAGGCTTTGTTGCATTCCCATGAGAATGTGAGGAAGTAGAATGACAAGAATATTGTGAAGCGCTCGCTGGAGTCTGTTCTTGTGCGTCTGAGAATGCAATATTTGTCAAGACGCTTGAAAAACTCGGAGCTCCATGAGACCGGATCTGGTGCTAGAACTCGTTGGACAATTTGCCATGAGAACAAAGAGCTTGTTTTTAGCGTCTCGGTGGCTTTGCTCCTGATTACATTAGCGCGTCAGGGTGAAATCCAGTGTCATAGTATAGGCTTAAAAGAGAACCACAAACAATGTGGTTCTCACTCCATCAACACTGATTATCACTTTTATACACCATCAAACACAACACACACCATCAGGGATTATTACACCCCCACACAGACCATCACACACCACCATCAATCATTACACACCAACACAGACCATTCCACATAATCAGAGATGATTACACACCAGCACAGACCATCACTCAGCATCACACACCTATAGGCACTTTCATGCACCATCACACATCATCATCATCATACACCAGCATACAGCTTTATACAGCAAAGACACACTGTTATATACCATCACAGACCAACACACATCGTCATCGATCATTACACACCAACACAGACCATCACACCCCATTACATACCATTACACAACACACAGGCCAACACTCGGCATCACACACTATCACAATGTAACATTATATACCATCACACCAACACATACCATCATATATCATTATATACCTACACAGACCATCATATACCAACACACATACAAACGCACACCATCATACACCAACACACATACCAACACACCATCATACACCATCACACAACACACCACACAAACCATCATACACACACACATACACACAACACATAACATACAACAAACACACTAACAAGACACACACACCATCATACACCATTACACACCAACACACACCGTCATACACCATTACCAACACACACCAACCACACACCGTACACCATACACACCATTACACACACACCAACACACACCATCATACACCATCACACACCATTACATACCAACACACACTATCATACACAAACACACAACAAGACACACTATTACATAACGTTATAACACCTACCCACACACCATCATACACCATTACACACCAACACACACCGTCATACACCATTACACACCAACACACACCATCATATACCATTACACACCAACACACACCATCATATACCATTACACACCATCACACACCATCATACACCATTACACACCAACACACACCGCCATATACCATTACACACCAACACACACCGTCATATACCAATACACACCATACACACCAACACACACCGTCATATACCATTACACACCAACACACACCGTCATACACCATTACACACCAACACACATTGTCATATACCAATACATACAAACACACACCAACACACACCGTCATATACACCATACACACCATACACACACGTCACACCACCATTACACAACAACAACACCGTCATACCAACCATTACACCAACACACACCCATACCAATACACAACACACCCCACACACAACCGCCATAGCACCATGACACCACCACACACACAACCACAACACCATATTACACACCAAACACACACACCGTCATACACCATTACACACCAACACACCAATACACACAATACACCATCATACACCAATACACACCAACACACACCGTCATATACCAATACAGTCCCCCCCTCCTCTCTCCCCTCCCCAACACCAACCACACACCATTACACACTAAACAAAACAACACACCGTCATATACCATTCATATACCATTACACACCAACACACACCGTCATACCATACACACCACATACACCATCAACCACAAAACACACCAACACACACATATATACCATTACACACCAACACACACCGTCATATACCATTACACACCAAACACACACCGTCATACACCATTACACACCAACACACACCGTCATATACCAATACAGACCATTACACACTGTCATATACCATTACACACCAACACACACCGTCATATACCAATACACACCATTACACACTACCACACACACCGTCATATACCATTACACACCAACACACACCGTCATATACCAATTACACACCAACACACACCGTCATATACCATTACACACAAACACACACCGTCATACACCATTACACACCAACACACAGGTCATATACCATACATACAAACACACAAACCAACAAACACACCGCATATACCATATACCAGGACACACATTACACACTGTACATACACAACAACCACAACACCACACCCACACCGCCATATACCACATACACACCAACACACACCGTCATATACCAATACACACCATTACACACTACACACCGTCATATACCATTACACACCAACACACACCGTCATATACATACCAATACACCGACAAACACCATACACACACACCACGTCATACCATACACACCAACACACACCGCCATACACCATTACACACCAACACACACCGTCATATACAGACACACACCATACCATTACACACCAACACACACCGTCATATACCAATACAGACCATTACACACTGTCATATACCATTACACACCAACACACACCGTCCAACACACATATACCAATACACACCATTACACACTGTCATATACCATTACACACCAACACACACCGGCCATCATACACCACACACACACCAACACACCCACCAACCAATACACACCAACACACACCGTCATATACCAATACATACAAACACACACCAACACACACCACACCGTCATATACCAATACAGACCATTACACACTGTCATATACCATTACACACCAACACACACCATCATACACCATTACACACCAACACACACCGTCATATACCAATACACACCATTACACACCGTCATATACCATTACACACAAACACACACCGTCATACACCATTACACACCAACACACACCGCCATACATATACACACCAATACACACCATTACCAACACACACCGTCATATACCAATACATACAAACACACACCAACACACACCGTCATATACCAATACACACCATTACACACTGTCATATACCATTACACACCAACACACACCGTCATATACCAATACACACCAACACACACCGTCATATACCATTACACACAAACACACACCGTCATACACCATTACATACACACCAACACACACCGCCAACACACACTATCATCACACACACACACACACACAAACACACACCAAGACACACTATTACATAACATTATATACAATAACACCTACCCACACGCCATCATACACCATTACACACCAACACACACCGTCATATCAACACACACACCAATACACACCGCCACACACACACCACATTCCACACGCCGTCATATACCATTACACACCAACACACACCGTCATACACCATTACACACCAACACACACCTCCATATACACACCAACACACACCATATAATTACACACCAACACACACCGTCATACACCATTACACACCAACACACACACCGTCATACACCATTACACACACACACACCATACCACACACCAACACACACCGTTCATCACACCATTACCACACACCCATACACACATACCATCACACACCATCACACACTTACCATCCTACACCATCCTACACCAACACACACCATCACACACCATCCACACACCGTCCTTCCCCCCCCACACATTCCCCCCCACACACTCCATTCCCCCCCCACACACCTTCACACACCATCACACACCATCACACACTTAGTTAGGAATGTTCCAGAAGAACTTCTTTGTTCTGTTTATTAAACAGTCAGTAACTGCAGGGAGGGAAACACTGGAGCTCCTCAATTCAGAGCACTAGACATCTGAGAGATGCGAGAAAAAAAAACATCCACTTTGTGTGTGTGTGTGTGTGTGTGTGTGTGTGTGTGTGTGTGTGTGTGTGTGTGTGTGTGGCCAGATCTGAAGATATTTTACTGCAATGAAGCAAATTAAATAAATAAATAAATAATAGTCAGGTGCTGGTGCTGATGTGGGTGAGAAGGTCAGGAGGTCTGGGCTCATGTTGGTCCTCAGTAGGGTTCTAGAGCGGTTACACTGAATGGAACTGGAATGTTCCGGCGTCTAAGAGACTGAATATCGCTTTATTTTGTCCACCAGGGTCCTGCAGGACGAGCTGGGCTTCCCGGAGCGGACGGGATGCCAGGTCCTCCTGGAACCATGTTGATGCTGCCCGTAACTATTTCTATATCAATAATTTCCCCCTTTCCCCGCGAGAGCGGATCTATCTATCTATCTATCTATCTATCTATCTATCTATCTATCTATCTATCTATCTATCTATCTATCTATCTATCTATCTATCTATCTATCTATCTATCTATCTACTGATATTGTATTTTTGTTTGAAAGACTTCTTTTATAAACACCATGTAATGTATGTATGTATGTGTGTGTTTGTATGTATGTGTGTATGTATCTATGTGTTTGTGTGTTTGTGTGTGTGTGTGTGTGTATGTGTGTGTGTGTGTATGTGTGTGTTATAGTTCCGTTTTGGTGGTGACAGTGAAAAAGGTCCGGTGGTTTCGGCTCAGGAGGCTCAGGCTCAGGCCATTCTGTCCCAGGCCAGGGTGAGTATTGCCGTGTGGGAGGGGCTTTTTACAGCCTCTTCTTTTTGTGTGTGTGTGTGTGTGTGTGTGTGTGTGTGTGAGGGTTAGAAGGGGAGGGGGTAAGGAATTACGGGGGATATTTGGAGACCTCCTAAAATGCCACTTGGTGAAGAGTATAAATAACAGTGTGGTTGACGACCCACAGGTGGGATAAACTAACAGGTGTCAAAGAGAGAGCATTACACACACACACACACACACACACACACACAACACACACACACACAATGTTTTTAATATTATATACATATATATATATATATATATATATATATATATATATATATATATATATATATATATATATATACTTTGTCTCTGACACTCTCCCTTCATTCCCCCTCTCAGTTGGCTATGCGAGGTCCTCCCGGGCCGATGGGTCTGACGGGACGCAGCGGTCCTGTGGTGAGTCTTCTTGGAAATACGGCTGTGATGTCACTGAGCATTTAATGACATCATAAATAATTTTATATGAATAAATAAATAAATAAATAAATAAATAATCCCACATCCGTCAATGATCAGCTGACGATCCTCCTCTTAACACGCTTAATGACTTAATGCTTAATTGTTTATTTAATTAACAATATATGCGTTAAATTTGCGTACAATATCGCTTGGAATTTTAGGAAATAATAGGTTGCATTTTTTTGTGTAATAAATAAATATGAATGTAAAAAATGTAAAAAAATAAATAAATAAATGATGTTTAATAGAAGAAAAATGCAATGCATTAAAATAAATGTAAAATAATGCAAAAAAATAAAATATATAATATATCAATTAATATGCATATATTTGTATTTACGCTGATTTGGGTATAGTTCAGGATAAGAATGTAACTATGAAATAAATTAATGTAGGAGACTCTGCCCTCTGCTGGTTATATTCGAGTATTACATATATACATTTGTAGCACATGGTGGTGTAATACTCTCTCTCTCTCTCTCTCTCTCAGGGTCTTCCTGGTGCTACAGGTCTGAAAGGTGAAAGTGGTGATCAGGGACCTCAGGTACCACACACACACACACACACACACACACACAACACACACACACATGATCCTACCTGATCAGGCCTGTAAGGTCATCTGCGAGACGTCATGCTGTTCCATGTCAGTATCTGTGTGTTTGTGATGCTGATGTTCTCCGCAGGGCCCCAGAGGGATGCAGGGACCTTCAGGACCCATTGGTCAACCGGGGAAGAGGGTGAGTCAGGAGCACGGAGCAGCGGTTCATCTTCAGTATTCAAACTGCGTTACGGATACATCACACACTCATCATAAAAACCTCGAAAACACAATAAAACATGGACTAATTCATGTATCTCTGCTCTCTGTGTGTGTGTGTGTGTGTGTGTGTGTGTGTGTGTGTGTGTGTGTGTGTGTGTGTGTGTGGGAAAGGGTCGTCCGGGAGCTGATGGAGCTAGAGGAATGCCTGGAGAACCTGGATCTAAGGTTAGAACATCTAACTTGCTATGCATTCAAACACACACACGCGCACACACACACACACACACACACACACACACACACACACACACACACTTATTGTTCTCAATTTCTCTCTCTCTCTCTCTCTCTCTCTCTCTCTCTCTCTCTCTTACTCTTTAATTATCTGTGTGTGTGTGTGTGTGTGTGTGTGTGTGTGTGTAGGGTGACCGAGGATTCGATGGCCTTCCAGGTCTCCCAGGAGAGAAGGGACACAGGGTGAGTACAAACACTGTTATGCATAATATGCATAATAATGTTATGTATGTTATTTACACCAGAAGGTTGTGAGTTCAAAACCCACTCACACCATACCTTATATTACATTATAACCCCATTATACCATACCTTATATTACATTATAACCTCATTACACCATACCTTATATTACATTATAACCCCAACCCATATACCGTATATTACATTATAACCCCATTACTCCATACCTTATATTACATTATAACCCCATTATACCATACCTTATATTACATTATAACCTCATTACACCATACCTTATATTACATTATAACCCATACCATATATTACATTATAACCCCATTACTCCATACCTTATATTACATTATAACCCCATCACTCCATACCTTATATTACATTATAACCCCATTACACCATACCTTATATTACATTATAACCCCATTACACCATACCTTATATTACATTATAACCCCATTACACCATACCGTATATATTACATTATAACCCCATTACACCATACCTTATATTACATTATAACCCCATTACTCCATACCTTATATTACATTATAACCCCATTACTCCATACCGCTTTACCTTATTACATTATAACCCCATTACTCCATACCTTATATTACATTATAACCCCATTACACTCCATACCTTATATTACATTATAACCCCATTACACCATACCTTATATTACATTATCCCAACCCATTACTTTATATTAGTATTACTCCATACCTTATATTACATTATATACCCCTTAGATTATAATCCTATTACGCCATACCTTATATTACATTATAACCCCATTATACCATACCTTATATTACATTATAACCTCATTACACCATACCTTATATTACATTATAACCCATACCATATATTACATTATAACCCCATTACTCCATACCTTATATTACATTATAACCCCATCACTCCATACCTTATATTACATTATAACCCCATTACACCATACCTTATATTACATTATAACCCCATTACACCATACCTTATATTACATTATAACCCCATTACACCATACCTTATATTACATTATAATCCCATTACACCATACTTTATATTAGATTATAATCCTATTACGCCATACCTTATATTACATTAGAACCCCATTACTCCATACCTTATATTACATTATAACCCCATTATACCATACCTTATATTACATTATAACTCCCCATTATAATTACCCCATTACTCCATACCTTATATTACATTATAACCCATACCATATATTACATTATAACCCCATTACTCCATACCTTATATTACATTATAACCCCATTATACCATACCTTATATTACATTATAACCCCATCACTCCATACCTTATATTACATTATAACCCCATTACACCATACCTTATATTACATTATAACCCCATTACACCATACCTTATATTACATTATAATCCCATTACACCATACTTTAAATTAGATTATAATCCTATTACGCCACACCTTATATTACATTAGAACCCCATTGCACCATACCTTATATTACATTATAACCCCATTACTCCATACCTTATATTACATTATAACCCCATTACTCCATACCGTATATATTACATTATAACCCCATCACTCCATACCTTATATCACATTATAGCCCCATTACATACCTTATATCACATTATAACCCCATTACGTACCTTATATCACATTATAACCCCATTACATACCTTATATCACATTATAACCCCATTACTCCATACCTTATATTACATTATAACACTATTACACCATACCTTATATTACATTATAACCACATCACACCATTTACCAGACATTTCATAGCATTAACATGAAATGATGCTATTTTTATATTATTGGTGATAAATTTTGACATGCATTTTTTATTTCATTTAATAATTATACAGTACAATGCTGTTAAATTAGAATTTAGAATGTAATTCCGTTGTTACACCCACAAAAATACAACACAAAAGGGACAAACAACAAGACAAACATCGATTATCACAACATGACTGTGTGGACATGACTTTATTTTCTTTCTAAACTAATGCATCAGGAATGTATATTTGTTCTGGCCACTGGTCGGCGCTGTTTGTCTGTTTAATAGTAGTGCAAGGGACTGTGTTTGATATAGTGCAAGTTGAGTCCACGTTCAGCCCCCACCCGCCGTCACAGTCTCAGCAGCAGGGGTACATGGATCAGTAATAATGGGTCGTAAACATTTAGGTGTACCTGATTGTGAAATATGTTCACATCTCATTATAACCCGTGAGCCCGTTAACAGTAATGAATGATGTGTCAGTGTGATGGATTGTGCTACACGCTGCTAATGGTATTGCAAACCCCGGAGTCCTGAGAAAAACTCACTTATGATCATTTAGCAAGGACAGAAAAGCTTGAGTGTAGTGTTCATATATATATATATATATATATATATATATATATATATATATATATATATATAATGTTTCATCTCGTTCTTGCCTTGTTGTCAGGGAGACACTGGTCCATCAGGACCCCATGGAGCTCCGGGTGAAGATGGACCCAGAGTAAGCGTTTATCTGTTTTTTTTTTCTCCTATGGCAAATATCATAGCGTATACATGATGAATATTACCCCCTGGTGTTTGTTGTGTTT
>JACRUU010000002.1:2624649-2642437 GCA_030449085.1 Kryptopterus vitreolus
CACAATCTTCTGAAGATTATCTCTGCACCACCCCGAATATATTCCATCATCTCTCATAAATAATGTGTAGTGATTTCAGCTCCGTACTGAAAGACTGCACCAGAGCAGAGATCAGAAATAAACAGCGAGCGCGAGGACGATAAATATTCATTTATAATTCACTGTACTACCAAAAGTTTGTGGACACCTGAACATAAGATTGCAATGTGATTCGGTGATGTTGCATATATATATATGTGTGTGTGTGTGGTGTGTGTGTGTGTGTGTGTGTGTGTGTGTGTGTATATATATATATATATATATATATATATATATATATATATATATATATAATTTATTCAAAGCTCATTTTTGCAATATTTAGATGAAATATTACATTTAAAAATAATATTCATTCCATCCAAATGATAAAAAGAGGTCAAAATGGGTATAATTATTAATCAATAAAAAAATAATAATCATGATAATTGCATAATTTGTTAACTTTAACTCATTAATTGATGTATTTATTCATTTATTAATTACATTTTTATAAAACATTGCAAAGACGATACTCAAAAACCACAAGTTATTGTTATTATTCAATAAATAATAATGAATAGTTTAATAAAGAATTATACGTAGAAAATGGAATAAAAATAGCATGAAAAAAGTGTATGGATATTGCTTAAATTCATTATAAAAATAGTACAATATTATAAATCAAATTAAAATGTGATATATTGTATTGAATGAAACGTATTAGTTAAATACTTATTTAAAAAAAAAACACTATAATCACTTATAATGTATTTATATCCCTACGTAAACATTTTCATGTTTGTTTTGAATATAGATTTAATATAACAGTAATAATAATTATGATTCGACTCTCTGGTTTCAGGGTCAGTCCGGTCCTCAGGGGCCGATCGGATACCCAGGACCTCGCGGTGTCAAGGTACATCAAAATTAAACGTGTATAAAGCATTGGAGCTGTAAATATACACACTAATCCCAATAAACACTGTGTTTGGTAAACAGGGAGCCGATGGAGTCCGAGGACTGAAAGGTGGCAAAGGAGAGAAGGTGAGGATTCCCTAAAAAAACGATAGAATGGAATAATGGTGTTAATGTGCAGGTTAATACTTATTGACTTTATTTATTATTTATTGCTAATCATCCTTCCTTTGATCCTTTAAACTGTAAATTATTCATCGTTTCAGACGTCATTCTTAATGATATACACCAGGGGGCTCCACTGATCATTGATCATTATGGGTTACGTTATAATTCTATATGTATTCAATAAATCAATAACTAAATCAAATGTCAGTATGTCTTATTTTTGTGTTTATATTATGCAAAAAAATGGGAGAAAGTTAATGCACTAATATACATGTTTTAAATAAATAAATAAATAAATGCACTGATTTATTCATTAATTAAGGTGCGAAAAAGTGTAATGATTATATTATAGTGTGACCTGAAGGGGGCAGCATGGTTCAACTTCCATCTCTGAGCCTGAGTATATTTGAGCTCTGCAATAAATAAATAAATAAATAAACAAACAAATAGATAAATAAATATATAAACAGTAAGGAATTGATGTGTAATAAATCTGGATAATTAAATGATTATTGTTTACAGGGAGAGGACGGATTCCCGGGGTTTAAAGGAGATATGGGTCTGAAAGGAGACAGAGTAAGCGCACACACACACACACACACACACACACACACACACACACACACACACACAACTATGATGTAATGTTCCTATTGGGACAATATAGACTTTATATGTCACATATATTATATATCTATAGATGGCACATGAATATGTGTATATATGTGTGTGTGTGTGTGTGTGTGTGTGTGTGTGTGTGTGTTTAGGGTGAGGTCGGTTTGGTTGGATCCAGAGGTGAAGACGGTCCTGAGGGTCCAAAAGGTCGTTCTGGTCCTCCTGGAGAATCTGGACCTATGGGTCTGGCTGGAGAAAAGGTTCGAACTCTCTCTCTCTCTCTCTCTCTCTCTCTCTCTCTCTCTCTCTCTCTCTCTCTCTCTCTCTATATATATATATATATATATTATCTATATATATATATATATATATATATATATATATATATATATATATATATATATAATCTATTGTTTAATTAATTATTTAATGTAAACCGTATTACTTAATTGTATACAAAAATGTAATAAATCAATTTCAATCAATTAAATGACCTGAATATGTAAAAATCTAATGATATAATAAAATAATTATTTAATTAAAGGATGTTAAATATAACTTATATTCGTTTATAAATCGATATAGTGATATGATATTGTTCTATAATATATATAAATACCCTCTCTCTTATTTCAATAAATTTTTATATTGATCTTTTTATAATTTAATCCTCTCTCGCTCATTTCTTATCTCTTTATATTAAATAAATCCTCTTATATTTGTTATATGTTTTTTTTTCTTTATATATCTGTTATACTTTTTTATATGTTTTTTATATATCTATTATACTTGTTTATATTCTATATAATATGTTTATATATGATTTTGTTTATTATTATTATATATATATGTAATAAATTCAAAATGTAGATAAAATAAATCATTTCGAATCTTCCCTGAATATGATATAATAAATGGCTTTAGTTTCAATTAAAGATTTTAATATCAAAATTATATTTTTTCATAGCTTCTTTTTTACTGAAATATTTATTCTGTTTATAGGATATTGTATGCAACCTATATTATATATATCTAATATTCATATTTTTTTTTTTTAAAGAATTAAATTGAAAAAAATGGTACAAATATAATAATATATATTTTTTATAATATATTTTTAAAAATCATAAAAATGGGTTAAACATTTGATGTAGTTGTATTTTGACTATAAGTAGTGTTCAGGTGTACTGACTGTAGGATCTGGTGTTTTCTGGCAGGGTAAACTCGGAGTTCCCGGATTGCCTGGATATCCCGGACGTCAAGGGCCAAAGGTACATTCATTATATGAAGTGTTCAGTATTGGTTTAACAGGATTAAAAATTAGGGATTACATAAGGAAGGATTAAGAATAGACATATAGAGGTTTTTGGAGACGGATGTGCTTTAATCTATCCCGAGATTATGATCAGGTATCAGGGATTAACGGAAATAGAAATAAGTGATTGGAGGTTAGAGATTAAAAAAATGATTATATGGGATAATCATTATAGGGAGTATTTCTTGTTATCTGGAATTAGGATTAGAAATTATGGATTGTTGTTTATCTATTATGGGATTGTGATTGGATTTAGGATTAGGTATAGGGATAAGGGATTACTTTTTTGGGATTATAGATTAGAGATTATATATTGCGTTAGGGATTAGGTTTTTGTGTTAGGGATTAGTCAGTAGGGGTTAGGGTTTAGGTACTTGGGACTGTGATTGGGGATAACGATAAGGTATTGGTATTAAGGATGAGGTCTTTGGGTTAAGGATTAGGGTTTAGGGATTTGCTTTTAGGTTTATAGATTAGGAGTTCCGTGTTAAGAGATTGGGATTAGCATTATGGATTAGGGTTTAAGTATTAGGTATTTATGATTGGGTTTTTGGTTTTGGGATTAACAGTAGGTGTTGTGGGTCAAGGATTAGGTATTGCAGATCAGGGTTTATGTATTAGTAATTAGGGTTTAAGGGTTATATACTAGGGGTTAGGTTTTTTGGAATATAGATTAGGGATTAGGGATTTATAATTACATATTAAGTATTAGTGAATTATGTTTAAGGGATTATGGGGTAGGTATTAGGGATTTTATTTGTTAGGGATTAGGGTTAGAGGTGAGTGATACAGAGTTTGTTAGGGATTCAATTAGGGATTAAATTGTAGGTATTAGGGATTAGGGGCTAGAGAATTGTAATTTGAACACATTTCACAACTAATATCTCTTGTAATTGTGTTGAGGATTAGGGATTATGGACTAATTTTTAGGGTTGAGGGATTACAGATGAGGGATAAAGAGTTTGTGTTAGGGATTAGGGATTATGGACAAATTGTTAGGGATCAGTGATTACAGATAAGGGATCAGGAGTTTGAGATTAGTGATTAGAGATTAAAGATTATGGATTAATTGTATTGTATTAGGGATTAGGGGTTAGAGATGAGGGATAATGAGTTAGGGATTAAGTGTTAAATTTTGGGGGTTAGGGATTATGTGGTAGGGATTAGGGGCTAGAGAATTGTAATTTGAACACATTTTACAACTAATAGCTCTTGTAATTGTGTTATGGATTATGTACTAAATGTTAGGGATTAGATATGATGGCTACAGAGTTTGAGATTAGGGATTAGAGGTTAAAGATTATGGATTAATTGTATTGTATTAGGGATTAGGGATTAGAGATGAGGAATAATGAGTTGGGGATTAAGTATTAGGTTTTAGGGTTTAGGGATTAGAGATGAGGGGTAAGGAGTTTGAGATTAGGGATTAGAGGTTAAAGATTATGGATTAATTGTATTGTATTAGGGATTAGGGATTAGAGATGAGGAATAATGAGTTGGGGATTAAGTATTAGGTTTTAGGCTTTAGGGATTAGGGATTAGAGATGAGGGGTAAGGAGTTTGAGATTAGGTATTAGAGGTTAAAGATTATGGATTAATTGTATTGTATTAGGGATTAGGGGTTAGAGATGAGGAATAATGAGTTAGGGATTAAGTGGTAGGTTTTAGTGTTTAGGGGTTAGGGATTAGTGTTTAGGGGTTAGGGATTAAGTGGTAGGGATTAGTGTTTAGGGGTTAGGGATTAAATGGTAGGGATTAGTGTTTAGGGGTTAGGGATTAAGTGGTAGGGATTAGTGTTTAGGGGTTAGGGATTAAGTGGTAGGTTTTAGTGTTTAGGGGTTAGGGATTAAGTGGTAGGGATTTCTTTGTTTTTTAGTGTTTAGGGGTTAGGGATGAAGTGGTAGGGATTAGTGCTTAGGGGTTAGGGATTAAGTGGTAGGGATTAGGGATTAGGAGCTAGAGAATTGAGAACATTTCACAACGAATATCCGATGTGATTGTGTTTTCTTCCGCGTATGATTCAGAATTCTTTTTTTTTACTACCTCTGCTCCGTTAGGCAAAAGTTTGTGCACCCCTGTTCTTTTTTTTTACATCTTTAGTAAAATAATGATGGCGTTTCGTGGTAATAACTAATTATCAAAAGTCTAACGCAAGACATTGATTAGATCGGAAGCGATTGGGAACCACAAACAAACCGAAAATTCCTGGTTGATGCGAAGAGAGACGAGAAGGAAATCAGGATAAAATAAAAAACAAATCAATCACGAAGCCTGTGTCTTTTATGACCGCCTCGTAGCATCGCCAGCTTTATGCTAAAAGAGTCATTACCAAGAAGAGTGTGTACCTGCTCCCTCCCTCTCCTCTCTCGCTAAATGTATGGCTTTCATCAGGCAGTTCGCCTCCTCCTCCTCCTCGTCCTCCACAGCGCAGCAGGAAGGCGAGATGGATGAGTTGAACAGATTGTGGTAGCGTTTGATTTCTCATCATCCCGACAGGTTGCTGAAATCCACTCCACCCCACTCCACTCCACCGCGCCGCCCAACTTTTTACATTTCCGTGAGCTGTCATTGTGTTTCGGTGTGTTTATCGCGGACGTGGTGTTCAGTGGCTCGCGTTGTTGTTGTTGTCGTTTCCATAAAACACAGTGTGTGTGCTAAATCATGGCCTCGGCTCGGGCGCGGAAATAGAGGAGGCTCTAAAACACCACATTGATTTCTTTATTTCTGCTCCAAATAATGCTGGCGGGATCGGAGACACGGGGTAAGAGAGGACACGGAGCATGCCCGAGTATCGCGTTCAGGATTTATATCTTTGTGAGGACCAGGGAATAAACTCTTTTCTAGTTTCCGGCTTTGTGGGGACCATTGTCTTGTCCACACAAGGAAGAGAGCCGAAATGTTTCTTTTCTCTTATTGAAGTTTAATGCGAGTTAGTAATGCAGCTAGGTAGTGCCATGTTACACTGACAGTCAACGTCCTCACTAGACGGTCCTCACAATGATATAAAAAAACAAACGTGTGATTTCATGTGAAGGAACAGTCCTACATTTGTGTGTATTTATACGTGTGTGTGTGTGTGTGTGTGAGAGAGAGAGAGGTCTGTCTTGTGATAATGACTGACAACTATCCATATTCACTGTCATAACCATGTGGAATGCTCGATTCTGATTGGTCCAATAAAGTGGTCGAAAGTATATTATATCACTTGGCACTCCGACCTGTGACCTGTATCGGTTAGACCTGTGGATTCACTCTATGCAGAACTGCATCATTGATTGTTTTCATAAAGAAGAAACATCTGTATTTATAGATAAAGGAAAAGAAAACAGCTGGATCATTAGTTATGGGTATGAAAAACAGCTGGATCTTTAGTTAGGCGAATGAAAAACAGCTGGTTCAGTAGTTATGGGAATGAAAAACAGCTGGATCATTAGTTAAGAGAATGCAAAACAGCTGGTTTATTAATTATAGGAATGCAAAACAGCTGGATCATTAGTTATGGGTATGAAAAACAGCTGGATCATTAGTTATGGGAATGAAAAACAGCTGGATCATTAGTTATGGGTATGAAAAACAGCTGGTTCAGTAGTTATGGGAATAAAAACAGCTGGTTCAGTAGTTATGGGAATGAAAAACAGCTGGATCAGTAGTTTAGGGAATGAAAACAGCTGGATCATTAATTATGGGAATAAAAACAGCTGGTTCAGTAGTTATGGGGTTGCAAAACAGCTGGATCATTAGTTAAAGAAAGTCAACACAGCTGGATTGAAAGATAAAAGGCTGTAGAGCAGCTGGATAAAAAGGTAAAGGAACGTCTTTAGCGATAGTTAAAAAAGATGAAACAGTTGAAATGAGAGTTAAAGGAGCACAAAACAGCTGGATTAATAGCTACAGGAACAAGAAACAGCTGGATCAGTAGTTACTGGGATGCAAAACAGCTGTCAAACGTGATGTAAAACATCTGTTTAAAGGAAACAGCTGGATTTGTGTGTAGCGGAAGGCCGGACTGCTATATTGATATTTAAAGTGGAAGAAAGCCTTGGAATGAGAGTTAAAAGAAAAATCAAACATCTGGGTCGATAGTTAAAGGAAGGAAAACAGCTGGATTAATGGCGTAAGGAATGATATAAAGGTGGATTAATTGCTAAAGGAATGTAATGTATAGTTTGATAAAGGAACTTGAAACAGCTGGATTGACTGTTAAAGAAAGGCTACTTTTTGATCATTTCTGTCACTGTAGGCGGAGCCATGAATTCAAATAAATTGTTGCCATCAGCCAATCAGAATCGTGCATTTATCAGTGCTATAGCTGGTTTTACTTTATTCGCTTAATTTTTTAAAATGCTAGTATTCTTGAATGTTATATGAAACATTATATTCGTGTCGCCAGATTTCAACGGAAAAAAAAACAAAAGATTAAATTAGCGTTTAAATTAGCATAAATCCCACTCATGCTTCCCCTCTGATCCGCAGGGCTCCACAGGATTCCCTGGATTCCCAGGCTCCAACGGAGAGAAAGGAGGCAGGGTAAGGATAAGATATGTGCCTGAAAATTCACACAGCATCATAACACACACACACACACACACACACACACACTTGCTCATTGATTTCCATCATGAAGGGATTTGCAAAGAAAACACCCCGATGGTGATCGATGCTCGAGAACAAAAGACATCGAAACACACAAACTAGCGGAAAACGTCGATTGTTGGTGGGGAAGTGAAATGTCGTGCCTTAGCTGGACACAATTTGGGCTCATTTATACTGAACACACACACACACACACACACACACACACACACACACATATTTCCAGGCTCCACATGAGATTATAGTCAGTGTTTACACACAGAGGCGCTGATGGCGCTGGTCCCGGCACTCGGGCATCAACCATCACAGATGCAGCTGCTGCACAGGAGCTCATTAAAATATAACTAATTTTCTCGATTGAATTTAAACTAGTAATATCTACAGCCGTAAACATTTCTGTACAAAAAAACAAAAAAAAAACAATGATTAATTAACTATGATTAACTATTTTACCACAGAAACCTCAGCTAACCAAAATGTTAATGCTAGTTTGACTCGCTAGTTACAATAGGCTAACTCTCTATAGTTACCACAGGAGGCTAAAGTGTTTAAACGTCAGCAAACGATATCGTCCGCTCGATAAAACGATTCCCCGTGATGTAAAGCACTTTTCTGACTTTCACGTTCAGAAATCGGCGGCGTTAGCTAGCAAAAGTTACCACAGGAAAGAGATTCTAGCTAGCATGAATTGCATTCACTTTTGACTAGCTAGATTTGCTACAGAAAGTTGCTTCTATGAAGATAATATCATAATATAATGTTTTCGCGACGTTACTGGCTCACCGATTAGCAAGAAAGACATCGTTGTTAATTAGCAAGAATTTCTGTGGCGGGTTAAAGCACAAGGTCACGAATCATTTCACGAAGACAAACAACTCCGGTGGGACTTAAAAGCCACAAATAACCCGACTTTTCACATTAAAGGTGCCTTTCATATACCTGAAGTTACCACAGGAAGCTATTAATTGGGGGAAAATGCTAGTAAAAGACACCAGCAGCTTGATAAAACCGCTGCTTTTTAAGCTAAATATACCACAGGGAATGGATTCTATCTCCACTGATTAGCTTTAATTAGACAGTCCAAAGTTATTTATGAAGAGCAAAATGCACTACAGGAAGATATGAGATGTTTTAGTGTGGCCAAATCGGAGATAAAGTCACTGGATGATGGATTAGCAAAAGACACACTGCTAATTAGCCAAATTAGGTTACCGTAAATTCTGGACTATAAAGCACACCTGCATATAAGCCGCATCTGCTCTATTTAAAAAAAAAAAAAAAAAAAAATCATAAATAAGCCGCACCTGCATACAAGCCGCATCCGCATCCTTTTGAATTGTAAATGTACATGTATGTACCTAAATAGATCCTTTCCTAACCTGTATTTTAACACGGTGTAACGGTGGACGCTGCACAGAGACGCGGAGATCCGGAATTCATACAAAACAGGATTTATTAGAATAAAGAACTCAGGAGACGCCGCTCATACGGAGCGGCCAGACAGGCTAGGGAGCCTTGCGCTCTGCGCGCCGTGGTACCGGGAGTACCGGAGAGCAGGAGTCCGGGAATCGGGAACAGACAAAGGTTAGGCATAAACATATATCGAGCGTCCGTGTCCGCGACACTAGGTATGTGCTACGAGCCCGGACGGGGATTGTAGGGAGAACCGGGCTTATATTGGGAGAGGGAACATCAAGAAGCGCTGTGTGTGTGTGAGGCTGTATGTGTGTGTGTGTGTGTGTGTGTGTGTGTGTGTGTGTGTGTGTGTGTGTGTGTGTGTGTGTGTGTGTGTGTGTGGGGAAAAGAGCAGGGAGGAGAGAGAGAGCACCGAGCAGCAACTTTACTGATTAAAACGGGACAGAACCAAGAGAAAATAAGCGCTATTTACAGTATTTATCTTCATTTCTCCTGTGTGTGAAATGACGTCACCTTAACCTTGTAAAGATAGAGTTTGTCCTCCTTCTATCCGCTTCTACCCACTTATATCTGCTAAAGAGGAACTAGCGCATTCTTCTTCTTTGCATTTATTTTGTGTTAGTTTTGATTCTAATTCCGGTTAGAGCCCCTAGCGGTCGGGAAAAAATCTGCAGAATAGCCGCACCTTATTATTAGCCGCATGGTTCAAAACCTAGGAAAAAAAGTAGCGGCTTATAGTCCAGAATTTACGGTAATTAAGCCCGACTAGCTTGAGTTATGTTGCGGTCATTTAAACTTACACCCGAATGTGAATGGTTTAATGAGATAATAATGAGGAATTGTTTGATAGGCAACTAAATTACACTTGATATTTAATAGCATTTTTGATTTGCTGTCAAAACGTAGTAAAACAGGAGTTTATTAGCAAAAGTTACCACAGGTAACAGATTCTAACTAGCCAAAGATATTCACTGGTCAGCTTTAACTAGCCAAAGTTTATTTTTATTCTGACTAGTTAAACCTACTACCAGAAATGACTTATAGCATGATTAAGTCATAATGGGATGTTGCTGACAGGTGGGCAAAATCTCAGGTTTATTATTAGCATTTCTGATTAGCTGAACTAAATAAATGACAGCTAATCAAAACAAATAACTCATCCATAATCCTTTGTTAATAATAGATAATAAAATCATCTGAGGTTTGCTATCAAAAGAGGATGGATTCGCTTCATACGGTAATGATGAAGCATGTGGTTATTGCTAGCGAAAGTTACCATAAGATGCTTTTGCTAGCTAAAGACAGACCTCTCTCTCTCTCTCTCATTTAGCTTAAGCTAAGTGAGAATAGCAATTATTTCAGGTTTTATTTCACATATTTACTTTATCCCCCATCAAACCTGATCACAAACATGCTTTCAAACCTTATGAAAGCATAAATACCGATTATAATGGCAAAACAACAACAAAACTTTATTTATTGTGCACAGTTATCTTTATTTCAACAAGTGATTTTGAGGACATCAGTTTGATCTGTTAGTAATGTTTAATAATGTTGAGTGAAAAACCCCAACATAAGGCGAAATAGCACATAATGCAGTTGCAATCTGTTCAAGAAGAGACAGCAGGCGGCTAATGTCTTTAGAGTCTTTGTGTGTGTGTGTGTGTGTGTGTGGGTGGGGGGGGGGGGGGGGGTGGATTGGGGCTGCTTGGCATCTTATCAGCCGAGCCTTCGCCAACACTGTATTGAAACCACCATTGACATTCTCCACACTCACTTCTCCTTTTTCTCTTTTTTTTTAAAGGGTGTTGCAGGGAAATCCGGTCCAAGGGGACAACGAGGACCAACGGTAAGCTTTCTGTATTTATATTTATTACGAATAAATCATCAAACATCTGTTTATATGACCCACTAATTACACACTGGAATAACAGGGGCCATGATCTTCTTTATTGAATAATTATCCAACCGGAGGCCACGCCTCCTTTATTAATACTAAAGTCAGAGAAGCCACGCCTTCTTTATTAATACTAAAGTCAGAGAAGCCACGCCTCCTTTATTAATACTAAAGACAGAGAGGCCACGCCTCCTTTATTACTGCTTATCTCACCAGAGGCCACGTCTTCTTTATTAATGCTAAAGTCAGAGAAGCCACGCCTTCTTTATTAATACTAAAGACAGAGAGGCCACGCCTCCTTTATTACTGCTTATCTAACCAGAGGCCACGCCTTCTTTATTAGTACTGGAGTCGCAGAGTCCACACCTCCTTACTTAATGCTTATTCATCCAGAAGCCACGCCTCTTTTTTAACACTACAGTCACAGAGGCCATGTCTTCTTAATTACATTGTAGTCAAATAGGCCACGCCTCCTTTTTAACACTACAGTGCCATAGGCCACACCCCCTTTATTAATTCTAGTCACATAGGCCATTCCTCCTTTGTTAAGACTACAGTCACATAGGTCACGCCTCCTTTACTAACGCTAGTCATATAGGCCACTCCCCCTTTATTAATGTTAGTCACATATGCCACGGCTCTTTTTTAACACTACAGTCACATGGGCCACTCCTCTTTTATTAACGCTAGTCACATAGGCCACTCCCCCTTTATTAATGTTAGTCACATAGGCCACACCTCTTTTTTAACACTACAGTCACATGGGCCACTCCTCTTTTATTAACGCTAGTCACATAGGCCACGTCTTCTTTATTAACGCTAGTCACATAGGCCACTCCCCCTTTATTAATGCTAGTCACATAGGTCACGCCTCCTTTATTGACACTAATCACACAGGCCACACCTCTTTTTTAACACTACAGTCACATAGGTCACACCTCCGTTTATTAACACTAGTCACATAGGTCACGCCTCCTTTATTAATGCTAGTCACATAGGCCACGCCTCCTTTATTATTGATACAGTCACATAGACAACACCTCCTTTATTAACACTACAGTCTCAGAAGCCACGCCTCCTTAATTAGCACTACAGTCACATTATTTACCCATTATTTATTAACACACATAATTTCATATATTTTTTTGTAATATGCAGTACTGTAAATTTACTTCTGATATATGTATGTGTGTGTGTGTGTGTGTGTGTGTGTGTGTGTGTGTGTGTGTCCTGATTTCAGGGTCCACGGGGAGCTCGGGGTGCCAGAGGTCCAACCGGAAAGCCAGGACCTAAGGTACCATTACACGCTGCATTTCTATTGTTTATTTGCATATTTTTGCATATTCTATGAGCCAATCCTGATCTCTCTCTCTCTCTCTCTCTCTCTCTCTCTCTGTTCTTCTCTCTCTCTCTCGTTTTAGGGTACAGCGGGTAATGATGGTCCACCTGGCCCGCCTGGAGAGAGAGTAAGTGCTACCCATAATGCAGTGGAGCAGGATTCACACATTAGCTTTGAGCTTATTCCACAGTCCGGCATCCATTATTCGTCAGCGGGAGCACCTGTTTCAGATTCATGAAACCATTTCTTTAGTACAGCATTCATATTCTGAGACATATTCTTCACAATATACATGTTCATGTAATACACAAAAATAAATAAAAATAAATAAATAAATAATAATAATAATAATAATAGTAATAAGAAGAAGAAATTGTATGTCTGAATACTAGATTGTGATTGGCTGTGAGGTGGGTCATGACATCACCTTGAATGTAACCGTAACAGGATAAAAAGTGTCCATCTTTAATAAATATAACGTTTGTGAATATACGTTAGGGGGTTATTATCCCTTTGTGAAAATAATAGCTGCTGCTGATCTGATCGTGTGTGTGTGTGTGTGTGTGTGTGTGTGTGTGGTGTGTGTGTGTGCGAGATCAAGTATCATGAAACGACGACACGTCGAGGCTTGGCTTTTAATTAAGACACGCGTCTTTATTAGCCACACCGCCCAGGCGTCATATTCGCATCTCATTTGCATCTCATTTGCATCTTTATCGTGGTTCTATAGCCGTTTATAACGACGTCTAGACGATCACATGGTGACTTTTTTTCCCCCAGCCGTCACTCTGACGGCTCCGAGTTTACCGTTTAACCTTATTCATCACCCCCGGATTCGGCTCATTAGCTAATCACTACGCTGCTAATGAGTCAATTTGTGTGTGTGTGTGTGTGTGTGTGTGTGTGTGTGTGTTGGAGTTGAGATAACATTAAACTCTCCTGACGTGGCTGCGTTCACCAACACACCGTGTGAGCTGCATGTGTAAAAGAATACGAATAATAGGTTTGGGTGTTATCTTCTGCTTTTAGGGCCCTCAAGGACCTCAGGGCCCTGTGGGATTCCCAGGACCGAAGGGACCCCCTGTAAGTAGTGCTGCATTCTCATATCGGTGTGTGTTACATAATGTATGTGTGTGTGTAGGAGAGAGTGTTTGAGCGAGTGTGTATGTGGGAAGTAATGTATGAGTGTGTATGTGTGTGTATTTAAGTTTACATGTGTGTGTGTGTGTAGTGTGTGTGGTGTGTGTGATGTGTGTGTGTGTGTGTGTGTGTGTGTGTGTATGTGTTGTAAGTTTATGTGTTTGATTGTGTGTGAGGTATTTTGTGTGTGTGTGTGTGTGTGTGTGTGTGTGTGTGTGTGTGTGAGAAGTAATGTATGAGTGTGTATGTGTGTGTATTTAAGTTTATTTGATTGTGTGTGACGTAGTGTGTGAGTGTGTGTGTGGTGTGTGTGTGTGTGATGGTGTGTGTGTGTGTTTGTGTGTGTGGGGTGTTGTGTGTGAGAAGTAATGTATGAGTGTGTATGTGTTTGTATTTAAGTTTATTTGATTGTGTGTGGTCGGTGGTGTGTGTGTGTATGTGTGTGTGTGTGTGTGTGTGTGTGTGTGTTTTGTGTGTGTGTGTGTGTTGTGTGTGTGTGTGTGGTCGTGTGTATTGTGTTTGTGTGTGATTGTGTATGTGTGTGTGTATGTTGTGTTGAGGTTGTGTGTTTGGTGTGTTTGAGGTGTGTGTGTATGTGTGTGTGTGTGTGTTATGTGTGAATGTGTGATGTATGTGATGTATGTGATGTATGTGATGTATATATTTGTGATGTATAATAAGGTGTGTGTGTGTGTGTGTGTGTGTGTGTCTCAGGGACCACCTGGAAAGGACGGCTTGCCCGGACACCCTGGTCAGCGCGGTGAAACGGTGAGTTTGTGTGTTTGTGTGTGTGTGTGTGTGTGAGTGTGTGAGTCGTGTGTGTGTGTGTGTGTGTGTGTGTGTGTGTGTGTGTGTGTGTGTGTGTGTGTGTGTGTGTGTGTGTGTGCAGGTTCAGGTGTGTATCACACACACCTCCGACCCGGTGGCGGAGCGCAATTGCATGTCCAATTGTGATGTCACTTTTTCTTCTGTCTGTCTGGCTGAAACCTCTTATACACACACACACACACTCACACTCTTAATCTTTCTTTCTCTCTCTCTTACACACACACACACACACACACACACACACACACACAGGGAAGGCATTATTAATGGATGGAGTCAGATGGAGCATTAATACGATGCTCTGCGTGCCAGCTGGCTTTCAGGAGGCCGTTTGTCACGTTAAAGAGCGAGAGTTTAGCTGCGAGAGCGCTGCACATGTAACCCTTCAGTGTTTTAACAGCTCTCGCATGACTTCTTGATGCCAAATGATAAAGGTGTAGCGATGGAGGGAGCAGAGGAGGAATAACATTCAACTGGTACAAATGGGAAAGATGGGAGTGTCCTTCCACTGTAAAAAACACACGTACATTTATCACCGCTCTATTATCACTCAATGTCCAATCATCCTATCATCCAATCATACAATTATCTAATCACCCAATCACAATCATACAATCATACAATCATACAATCACCATACAATCACATACAATCATACAATCATACAATCACACAACAATACAATCATACAATCACACAATCACACAATCACACAATCACCAATCATACAATCATACAATCACCCAATCACACAATCTAATACAATCATACAATCATCACAATCATCAATCACACAATCATACAATCATACAATCACCCAATCATACAATTATCTAATCACCCAATCATACAATCATACAATCATACAATCATACAATTATCTAATCACCCAATCATCATACAATCATACAATCATACAATCATACAATTATCTAATCACCCAATCATACAATCATCCAATCTTACAATCATACAATCATACAATCATACAATCATACAACTATCTAATCAACCAATCATACAATCATACAATCACCCAATCACACAATCATACAATCATACAATCACCCAATCATACAATTATCTAATCACCCAATCATACAATTATCTAATCACCCAATCATACAATCATACAATCACCCAATCATACAATTATCTAATCATACAATCATACAATCATACAATTATCTAATCATACAATCATACAATTATCCAATCATACAATCATACAATCATACAATTATCTAATCACCCAATCATACAATCATACAATCACCCAATCACACAATCATCCAATCATACAATCATACAATACTAATCACCAATCACACAATCATCCAATCATACAATCATACAATCATACAATCACCCAATCAAACAATCATCCAATCACCCAATCATCCAATCATACAATTATCTAATCATCCAACCATTCAATCATACAATTATCCAATCACCCAATCATACAATCATCCAATCACCCAATCATACAATTATCTAATCACCCAATCATACAATCATCCAATCACCCAATCATACAATCATCCAATCACCCAATCAAACAATCATCCAATCACCCAATCAAACAATAATCCAATCACCCAATCATACAATCATACAATAATTCAATCACCGAATCATGCAATTATCTAATCATCCAACCATACAATTATCTAATCATACAATCATCCAATCATACAATTATCTAATCATCCTATCATCCAATCATCCAACCATAAAATTATCTAATCATCCAATCATACAATTATCAATTCATCCTATCATCCAACCATACAATTATCTAATCATACAATTATAAAATCATCTAATCATCCACTCATACAATTATTCAATAATACAATCATCCAAATATCCAACAATAATCTAATCATACAATTATCCAATTATACAATCATACATTCATACAATCATCTAAACCCGCATTTATCCAACAATAATCTAATCATACAATTATCCAATTATACAATCATACATTCATACAATCATCTAAACCCGCATTTATCCAACAATAATCTAATAATACAATCATACAATTATCCAGGCAACTATTAATTTAATCATTCAATTAATCAGTCATCTATTCACCCAGGCATTTTAATCATCCAATCAGCTAATCACCTAATCATCTATCCATCCAATTAACCATCAATTTATCAAATCAAATCATACAATTATCCAATCCCCTAATTAACCAATCATCAGCTCATCTAATTATCCAATCATACAATCTACCCATCGATTCATCTATTAATAGACATCATTTATGACCCAATCATCCAATCATTTAATCCTCCAATCCTTTAATCATCCAATCCTTTAATCATACAATCATTTAATCATCCAATCATTTAATCATCCAATCCTTTAATCATACAATCATTTAATCATACAATCATCTAAACATCCAATCATTTAATCTCTCAATCATCTGATCTAATTATTTATTCATATAATTACCCAATCATCCAATCATTTAATCCTCCAATCCTTTAATCATCCAATCATTTAATCATCCAATCATTTAATCATCCAATCATTTAATCATCCAATCCTTTAATCATCCAATCATTTAATCATCCAATCATTTAATCATCCAATCATTTAATCATCCAATCTTTCAATCATCCAATCTTTTAATCCTCCAATCATTTAATCATCTGATCATCTAAACAGATATCTCACTTGCGTTTAACGCCTCAATACCGTGTGTGTTTCTCTCGTTTGCAGGGTTTCCAAGGGAAAACAGGCCCCCCGGGTCCCGGAGGAGTCGTCGGCCCTCAGGTACAGTTTTTATCCTAATATGTGTACATTTAAATACAGGGGTGGATCTGTCATGACGAACTGATTTCTGAGAGAAGGAGGGATAAGAGAACGAGAGAGAGAGAGAGAATCAGAGAGAATAGGGAAAAATGTGAAGTGAAAGAAGAAAAAAAAGAGAAAGGAACATGAGAAAGTGGTAAAAAGAGAGAAAGAAGAAAGAGAGAAGGAGGAATTCAGAGAGTGAGGGAGATGGAAAGAAGCAGTGAAGTGGGAAGAGAAAGAGATGTTTGAAAAAGACAAAGAGTAGGATTTAGAGGGAGAGAAAAAGGGAAAGAAAGGAAGAAGGAGGGGGTGGATTAAGAGAGAGAGTGGGGGAAAGAGAAATACAGAGTTGGTTTTAACGAGTGAGTGACAGAGAGGTAGAGAAATAAAGAAAGAGTGTGGGATTATATAGAAGAAAGACAGAAATAAAAAGAGATAAAAAAAGTGAGAGATTGTTTTGTAATTCTGGATATTAGGGTCCCACCGGAGAGACCGGTCCAGTTGGAGAGAGAGGACATCCCGGACCCCCGGGACCTCCCGGAGAGCAGGGTCTTCCAGGTGCCGGAGGGAAGGAAGGTTCAAAGGTAAAATATTCCTGTCTCCGAGGCAACCGGCACTCCATTCATCCTCGATTCATCTCAGTCTGATCTCCTCCGATCTCTCTCTCTCTCTCTCTCTCTCTCTCTCTTTCTCTCAGCTTTCCTTTTGCCTCTTTATC
>JACRUU010000002.1:2642937-2650437 GCA_030449085.1 Kryptopterus vitreolus
ACACACACACACACACACACCCACACACACACAACACACACACAAACGAATCGTTCCAGTTCATTAATGCTACAGAGCTCCACTATTAAAAAAGGAACTTCAGAATTACACTCGGAGGACGCACTACCAATTAACAAAACGTACCAATTAAGTGTGTGTGTGTGTGTGTGTTGTGTGTGTGTGTGTGTGTGTGTGTGTGTGTGTGTGGTATGGTTGCATTGTGCAGCATCGATGCATTTGCTAATTGATTAAGATTTCCATTATGAAGCTTTTTTTGCTTTGTTGTATATGAAACTGAATAAAATGAATTAGTCTGTGTGTGTGTGTGTGTGTGTGTGTGTGAGAGAGAGTGTGTGTGTGTGTGTGTTTGTGTTTGTGTGTGTGTGAGAGTGTGTGTGTGCTTGTGTGTGTGTGTCTGCTTGTGTGTGTGTGTGTCTGCTTGTGTGTGTGTGTGTGTGTCTACTTGTGTGTGTGTGTGTATATCTGCTTGTGTGTGTATGTGTGTTTGATTGTGTGTGTGGTGGTTGTGTGTGCTTGTGGTGTGTGTGCGGAGAGAGAGAGAGAAACAAAAGGTCAAGGCCATTTAGGTAGTGTTTTTTGTGTGTGTGTGTGTGTTTATTGTTCCCCATTGGGCAATTCACTTCATTCCCACACCGAGCTACACACACACACACACACACACACACACACACACACACACACACACATTTATACAGCTGATATATATTAAGCCACATCTGCCCCGAACTCTTATATAGGGTGCCAATACTTTTAATTGAACAGCTATTGTTAATGTAACTTTTTTTTCCTGTCATTCTCTCTCTCTCTCTCGCTCTCTCACTCCCTCTCTCTATCTCTCTATCTATCTCCTCAGGGTGCTGCTGGACTGAAAGGAGCTGAAGGTCCTCAGGGTCCTCCTGGTCCTGTTGTAAGTTCTTCATCAACACACAACTCAACATCCCTGTATCCTTCCATCTTTCCCCCCCTTCCATTCTTCCACCTTCCCCCAACTCTTCAATTCATCCTCCCACCCTTTCATTCTTTCCATCCCTTCATCCCTTTACCCCCACCCCCTGTTCTTCATTCCTCCATCACCTCACCCGCCCTTTCACCCACCATCCCATTGCCATCCATTTATCCTTTAATTTTTCCTTTACATCACTCCACCCACTCTCCAGCTCTTATCCACATCCTCCCTCTCTCCTTCTTTCTATCCCTTCCCTCCCACCTTTTAATCCCTATATACGTCTTTATACACCTTCCCTGATATCCCCCTATCATTTTATCTCTTCTTCTGATGGATCTGAATTATACAGAGGCTACAGATCCACTTAACCTTCTGCCCTGTTTACCAACCCCTCCCACCCAACACACACACACACACACACACACACACACACACACACACACACAACACACACAAACACACACTTTAACACTGCTACGGGGATCTACTAGAGGAACCCTTTTATCTTCTGTCAAACCTTTCATTGTGTAGGAATGAACACTAATTTTATTGTTTAGAAACTTATTTTATGAAAGTACCGTACTTTAAAGCAGTAAGATATATATATATATAGGATATATATATAATATATATATATATATATATTATATATATATATATATATATATATATATATCTCTCGAAAGCGGACCTCAGAACTGAGACTTGAGGTGGAGTGAAACCCAACTCCATTAGAAGAAATCAGATGACAAAAATAATGTTTATATATAGCTCCACGTCAAGTCTCAGTTCTGGGTCCGCTTTTGTTTCCAAAAAGCAAATAATTTCATTTTTATCTTTTCTAGAAATTTCTTCTAGTGGAGTTGGGTTTCACTCCACCTCAAGTCTCAGTTCTGGGTCCGCTTTCGTTCCCAAAGAGCAAATCATTTCATCTTTATCATTCCATCCCTGCTATCTGATGCCTTTTACAACTAAATTATGACTCGATCCACATTTATACACATCTCCAGTCCCTGCCAGACCCCAGTATAAGCTTGGACTCATGTTTCTTGTACGGAGCAGAACTCGGTTCCTTCCTGCAGTCCGGACAGAATTGCGTGCTGTGTGGGGATGTATGGAACGGCAGCCATGTTCATTCTAGTCTTCAGAATACGTCTCAGTAACAAACGCCAGATCTTCTCTCTGCAGTTCTTCTGTCGGAGAAAAACACCTCCACAGAACATCCAAGTACCTTTTTGTGTGCGCATATCCCTAATAATAGAGAAACCTCGTGAGGAACCGGACTCTGCTGAAAGTCCATTCATTACAGTTTCTTTCCCCTGTTCATAAAGAAATAATTATTGCTTTATAACTGTTCATAATGCTGTGTATTTCATTCATTCATTCATCTTCTAACGCTATTTTCCCTCGGGTCACGGGGAGCCTGTGTCTATCTCATTCGTCTATGGGCATAAGGCAGGACACCCTGGATGGAATGCCAACCTCACACACACACACAACACACACACACACACACACACCCCACACACACACACACATTCACCACTAGGACATTTTCCAAGGTCAATCAACCTATTTGTTTTTTGACCAGGGGAGGACCGGGGAACCGGAGAACCCGGAGAAAAACCCCATGAGGCACGGGGAGAACATGCAAACTCCCACACACACATAGCCGAGACGGGAATCGAACCCGGACCCCGGAGGCGAACGTGCTAACCACTAAGCCACCGTGCCCACATGATGTGTATTTTAGCAGTCCAAATCCATCTCCGTTATTTCTAAAGCCTCATTAGTTACTTGGATCTCGAGAACCCGGAATGCGAGGACAAAAGTTAATAAACTCAACCCGGATCACTGAAATTTTCCACCAGACGCTGGTCGGGATTTGATGTTGTCTTCGCGGATATCTGCATTAAAGCGCCGTCGCGTTGCGTTCCTCTGCAAAGCCAAGCCCGATAAGTGTTATTAGTGTGTAATTGCGCTTTTTAAAGGCCGGGTGAGATTAGTACAGCCAGCTGGAGTGTCACAGACTTGACTTTCATGTGGCGCGAGATAAAGGGACTCATTTGCACCTGTATGAAAGTCTATAAATTCAGCTTTCTTCAGAGATTAGAGCGAGAGGAATGGATGCCATGCAAAAGAGGAGGGATGATCAGTGGGACACTCGCGTCTCGCCCACATGCTATAATTGATCATTAGAACTAAGGCAGGGCGTGGATTTGTACCCGGCTCAACTAAGCGAAACGCTTCATGCACACACACACACACACACACACACACACGCATGCACTTTAACGCACTGTCAAAGAATTAATCATAAACCAGACTTTCCACGCACAGCGTCTAGACAGAATTTATTATTTTTTATTTTTTCTATTATTTTTTGCTCGACATTTTCGGAGTGTCTCCTCTCATTGGCTTTTGATTGAAACTGTCAAATCGATTTGGTCTTTTCTCTTACTCTCACACACACACACACACACACACACACACACACACACACACATACACACTAAATCAAACCTGGTGTCCCTTTTTAAGCTTCCAAAACCCTTCAGAAAAGTCACAAGAGAACAAAAAAAACGAGTGATCATGAAGAAGCAGGAGTGATCTTCAAAGGATCGGAGATATGCAGCAACCTGAGAATACAGACTTGTTTCTTTTAGGGTTTTATTTTTGGCGAGCCAGCCAGGAGCTGAGAGGGTCATTGAAGATCAGATCAATATAACTTTTACGTGCCAAGGAATGACAACATTTGTTTTTTGGGGTTTTTTTTTTTGGTTTAAGTGCTTTACCGATCGCTTCTACATGAATTAGTGAGATTTCCCGCATTGTTCGACTGCAAACCACTAATTTATTGAACATAATACAATAAAAACTAGATATTTCCTGTAGAAAATGTGAGCGATACGTTCTGATGCAATTCACAGATCCGGGTGTGACCCCCTTACAGCCTGGTCCTTTTAATATTTCGCGCTGACTTCGAAATGCTAGCTCGTTCAGAGAGACAAGTGTTTAGACACCAAAAACGCCCATTTTGGGAGTATTTTCGGGTGGGGGCATGGCCAGTGACGCACCTGACATCATCAAATTATCCACCGTCCGACTCGCGTCGATGTGCCGAGTGTTTAGACGTGTCACATGACCCTGTGTCCGAGTTTTGCGTCTCACAGATTTTTCACGTTTGGGGCTACGTTAACGCCATTGCAATAGTCATATATTTGTGACCTACGAAGTGGATAAGTAAAATGTCGCTTAGGGAGGTGGTGGCTTAGTGGTAAGGTGTTGGCCTCTGGACCAGAAGATTGCAGGTTCAAACCCCACAACCACCAAGCTAACATTAGTGGGCCCTTGAGAAAGGCCCTTAACCCTTAATTGCTCAGTAAGTAAGTCGCTCTGGAAGTCACTCTGGATAAGGGCATCTGCCAAATGCCATGTAAATATGCATGTTGGGCAAACACGGGCCGAACAGCGGAGCGTCAAATTTCCCCATTCATTCTCTATGGGGCCGGAATGTCACGGATTTCCCAAAAATTCCGATTCCGGGTTCGGGAGGTGTGATGATGATGGTGATCCACTCCGGATCCCCTATGAGTGGATTTGCCACATGTGCATGTCGGACGATCACAGGCCCGAACTGTGAGGCACGGAATTTCAACCCCATTCATTTTCTATGGGAAAAAATCCCTGCTTTTTGGCCCCGGGTTCGGAATTCCGCAGGACGATTCCTTATAAAAGTAATAGCACACCTCACTCCATCAGGCCGCATGATATGAGGTGTGATTCGTGAGGAGCGGACAAAAACTACGGGACGAGTTACGTGCCGAAAATTTGCCAGAAGAAAGAGAGAGAGAGATTATAATAGTGCTGCTTTTGCACCAGTCTTTTCGCATCGGTCTCGTCAAAATCATACAGTTATATGTTTACCACTTCCTGTTGGCTTCCCTGGACATCACGGCTGGATGGACCGCATGTAAATTGACCAGACCCTTGTGCAGTCTGTTCCGAAAGCGCTTCTTTCTGTCCAAACACAAAGCTGAGCGATCAAAAGCCAAGTGCTGGAACGCCACTCGAGCTTTCATTTCCCTTCACACACCTTGGGCGCATCAATCAAGTGCTGAGTGCGTGGCGTGACTGCCGGGAAGGATGCCAAGGGTGTCTACTTATGATTTAAAGAGGAAAAAAACGCATGGGATGCAAGGGATTAGATCAAGAGCATGGACACAGAGGGTTATCCTATACTTCCCAGCTGGGGGACCATGATACAACTCCCCAGCAGGACCAAGGGCCTTACTCAAGGGCCCTAAAGCGCTTTACCCATTAAGATATGGATCTCTATAGTGTAAATCAGGGGTCACCAACGTGGTGCCCGTGGGCACCAGGTAGCCCCCAAGGAGCACATGAGTAGCTCTCAGGCTTGCTATAAAAAGTGCACAACTCATCAGTGAGATGCGTCTATAATGTAAAATGTAGTTAATTCGTTGTTGATAGTCACTGTCAAAAATCACAAGTGTATTCACATAGATAAATGAGTATCATTAATAATAATAATAATAATAATAATAATATATAACTAAAGGTAAATTTGTTATTTCAGAGGAGTATTTCAAACTGGTAGCCCTTTATATGACTCGGTGTCCATGTAGTAGCTCTCAGTTACAAAAAGGTTGGTGATCCCTGGTGTAAATGGTGTTACTTTTTTACAAAAAAAACCTATTAAATAGAAAAAAATCTCGTACATATACGACAATTCACTGCCGAACCTGGTTTTTACGTCTACGTCGAGGCTACGCCGCATCATACACGTCCACGCTTATGATACGTCGTAACCCGACACCGGTGACATCAGAAAAAGTGGTTGGTCGACTCACTGGCGTATTTCCTGTGTAGCGTCGTACGTATTCCTCCGTATCGACGTTTTTAAAGTGAAAAATTAAGCTGGACATGGACCAGCCGTATAATATCAAATATAAGCACCTCTATGATTCTTCACCAAAACTCAAACAGTGCACCAGCGCCAACTAGTGTCACTGCAGAGCGACGCAGAAGTCATAAACGCTCATGAGGCTGACCCCTTTGCTTGTTTCGGCCTGTTTAGGGCTCCCCTGGTGAGCGCGGAGCCGCCGGATCCGCGGGTCCGATCGGTTTACCCGGACGCGGTGGACCTCAGGGGCCCCCGGGACCTGCCGGAGAGAAAGGTGCTCCTGTAAGTACCCGGATTTTTATAATGCAAGTATTTATAATGTTGTTATAAGGTGTTTTTTAACGCATTTTATTACCTGTTTAGGGTGAGAAAGGACCATCAGGTCCAGCCGGCCGCGATGGAGTCCAAGGTCCAGTTGGTCTCCCAGGACCACCGGGCCCCCAGGGACCTCCCGGAGAGGACGGTGATAAGGTTAGAGTAGTTTTTTTTTTAAATAAAAGATTAGATGTTTTTTTTTATTCCATTATTGAATTCACTACACGTCACGTTGGCTCGATCCGTCTTCATCATGACGCACCGACACTCGTCCATCTGCAGCACACATCCATCTCCCCGTATCGTATCCATCATAGTCAGCGGCGGCCCGGGCGTCTCTACGTCTCATTAGAGTCGCACCAGGGACCGCTTTTATGTGTCGTGCGTTATCTTTCTATCAATAACTAGTAGAGTTGTGTTTATTAACGCTGCACCTCCGAGTGCTTTATAGTGTGTGGCGAGAAAAAAACGTCCATAAAGGGACAAGAACGTAAAAAACTGTAGTGAAATCATTAAACATGATCCAGAAGATTTTACACTAGATTTTTG
Source organism: Kryptopterus vitreolus (assembly GCA_030449085.1). NCBI lineage: Eukaryota > Metazoa > Chordata > Actinopteri > Siluriformes > Siluridae > Kryptopterus > Kryptopterus vitreolus. The sequence continues at coordinate 2,649,693 of JACRUU010000002.1, forward strand.
TGGTGCGTTCTAATCATTATCAATAATCCTATACAGCATATGTGTGTGTGTGTGTATGTATATATATATGTGTGTGTGTGTGTGTGTGTGTGTGTTTCTTCTCTTTTTTATTTCTTCTACTACTTCATAATTTCTTCTAATATTCTTTCTTTCTTTCTTCTATTACTTCTTCCTTTGTTTGTTTGCTTGTTTGTTTGTTTGTTTGTTTCTTTCTTCTATATTTCCTTTGTTTGTTTGTTTCTTTATTACTACTTCCTTTCTTTCTTTCTCTTTTCTGCTTCTAGTTTGTTTCTTGCTTGCTTTCCTTTTCTTTCTTTGCTTTTTTCTTTCTTTTCTTTCTTGCTCTTCTTTCTGCTTTCTTCTTTCTTTCTTATTTTCTTATTCATTTCTTTATCTTTGCTTTCTTGCTTTATTATTGCTTTTTCTTGCTTCTTTCTTTCTTTCTTTCTTTCTTTCTTTCTTTGCTTTCTTTCTTTCTTGCTTTCTTTATTTGCTTTCTTGCTTTCTTTCTTTCTTTCTTTCTTGCTTTCTTTCTTTCTTGCTTTCTTTTTTGCTTCTTTCTTTCTTCTTTCTTTCTTTTTTTTGCTTCTTTCTTTCTATTTCTTCCTTTGCGTGCTTCTCTCAGGTTTTTATAGGACAGTAGCACAGCTGCTATAAATCGTTCCAGTTTGTTGCAAGGCGGCCATACACACAAACACCACACACACACACACACACACACACATACGTATATATATATATATAA
>JACRUU010000002.1:2652937-2685437 GCA_030449085.1 Kryptopterus vitreolus
AGTAAACATTTATAAATCATTTATTTTGAAAATGTTTGCTTCTGCTAGAGATCCTGATGACTCGATTGTTGTGTTTCAGGGTTCTCAAGGCCCACCCGGAGGTATCGGAGGCATGGGAGGTGTTGGAGAGAAGGTAAGGATGTTCTTCTATCTGTATATACTCGACATGTCATGTGTCAATCTCACTATCAATATTTGAGATGATTCAGGAGGCGGAACAGGCCGATGGAGAGATGGCGTCTTTAGAACAATGGGAATAAAAGCGCAGACTTCTCGAACGCTGCTCGTGTTATTTTGTGTGTTTCACGGCTGTCATGGTTAATTATGCTGCTTTTTAGACAAACGTTGCCATACATGTGCTTTTGGTTGCCATGGTGAAGCTTTTAACCACTGAAATCTTTTACAGGGAGAACAAGGTGAAGCTGGTAATCCTGGACCTCCTGGAGAGCCTGGAATAGGAGTAAGTGGTCTGTGTGGTGTGTGTGTGTGTGTGTGTGTGTGTGTGTGTGTGTGTGTCTGTGTGTGTGTGTGTGTGAAAATATTTGAAGAAATAACAGCAGATATTTCTTTCTTAAATTCTCAGCACATGATGGTTGGACACCACTTAGCGTCAAAAGATCCATTTTACTCTGATTGATATTCAGGCAGGGATTCGTGATGTGGTTTCTTTAGTTTCTCAGGGAACCTCAGGATTTATGACTTACGTCTGTGTGTGTGGGATTTGAGATGTATGGTGTACCTCAGGGATGTATGTTATACCTCAGAGATGTATGGTGTACCTCAAGGATGTATGTGATGCCTCAAGAGATGTATGTTATACCTCAGAGATGTATGGTGTACCTCAAGGATGTATGTTATACCTCAGAGATGTATGGTGTACCTCAAGGATGTATGTGATGCCTCAAGAGATGTATGTTATACCTCAGAGATGTATGGTGTACCTCAAGGATGTATGTGATGCCTCAAGAGATGTATATTATACCTCAGAGATGTATGGTGTACCTCAGAGATGTATGATGTATGTTATACCTCAGAGATGTATGTTGTACCTCAAGATATGTATGTGATGCCTCAAGAGATGTATATTATACCTCAGAGATGTATGGTGTACCTCAAGGATGTATGTTATACCTCAGAGATGTATGGTGTACCTCAAGGATGTATGTGGTGTCTCAAGAGATGTATGTTATACCTCAGAGATGTATGTTGTACCTCAAGATATGTATGGTGTACCTCAGAGATGTATGTGGTGTCTCAAGAGATGTATGGTGTACCTCAGGGATGTATGTTGTACCTCAGAGATGTATGGTGTACCTCAGGGATTTAATGTGTACCTCAGAAATGTATAGTGTACCTCAGGGATGTATGCTGTACCTCAAGAGATGTATGTTGTACCTTAAGAGATGTATGTTGTGCCTCATGGATGTATTGTGTACCTCAGAGATGTATGTTGTACCTCAGGGATATATGTTTTACCTCAGGGATGTATGGTGTAGCTCAAGAGATGTATGGTGTACCTCGGGGTGTATTGTGTGCTTCAGAAATGCATTGAGCACCTCAGAAATGTATTGTGTACCTAATAGATGTACAATATCAGGGATGTATTGATGTACCTGAGAGATGTATGGTGTACCTCTGAGAGGTATGCTGTACCTGTTGGATTTATGGTGTACCTCAGAGATAAACCTGATTTGGATTATTATGGAATATGTATGAAGTACTTTAGGAAGACTGAATTTATGTTTCCCGTGGATTTCAATCACATTTAAAAGTGGTCCACTTCATGCCTCAGGGATGTGTGCTAGGTCCACTTCTATTCAAGATCATTTCAGATTTTAGCGCACTTGCTCCACACACCTCAGCAACAAATGTTTGGTTCATGTTTATAAGAGGGATTTAAAAGTGGTCCACTTGTGGTTCATGCCTCAGGGATGTGTTTGCTATGTTCTCCCCGGTCCACTTCGGTATTGGCAAGAAAAATCATTTCTAGTGTGTGAATATGAATGTGTGTGTGTGTGTGTGTGTGGTTGGCATTCCATCCTGGGTGATTTTAGATGGCACAGGCTCCCGTGACCACAACATATAGAGCGGTAGAAGATGAATGAATGCAATGAACTTGCAGCACCCAATAAAAGCCGAGTCATGTTTGTGATTCGATCTGCAGGGCCCCAAGGGTGAGCGAGGAGAGAAGGGTGAAGCAGGACCACCAGGTGCTGCAGGACCTGCTGGACCTAAAGGACCCCCCGGAGATGACGGCCCTAAGGGAAATCCTGTACGTGCATCTGAAGATATTTGGATAGCTATGAACTATTAATAATATAATGTATAGGGTTTTGTTGTCATCTCCCTGTATGTCATATTTTCAGGCTAAAGAGTGATGCTTATTTGCAGCAGTTCACTTTTCTCAATATTCTGGTGAATGACTGCATCTTCCTGCATCTTTTTTTCTCTCTCTAGGGTCCAGTTGGCTTCCCCGGAGACCCCGGACCACCCGGTGAGCCCGGTGTCGCTGTGAGTATTGAGTTCTATACATTTCTAACTGATACATTCTTTGGTGTTTATCACAGCATCTGGACATTATGGAAATTTTATAAAGGTAATTCTAACTCACGTTGTTCTTGCCTTGCTAGGGAACTGACGGTATCCCGGGAGACAAGGGAGAAGATGGAGAGAATGGTCAGCCTGTGAGTACAAAAACGTACTTCTCCCTTATGTGAACGTGAACAGAATTCAATCCGTAAATTCAGATTTTATCAGAAACTAGATATGGGATATTTCCTGAAGAAAAAATGTGAGTGATGCTGCTTGCCGATGCAAACCGCAGCTCCGGGCGCGACCCTCCTTACAGCCTGGTCCGTTTAATATTTAGCGCTGACTTCGAAATGATAACTCATTCAGAGAGACGAGTGTTTAGACACCCATTTTGGGTGTTTTTTTTCAGGAGGGGGCGGGGCCAGTGATGCACATGACATCAAATTATCCAGTGTCCGACTCCCGTTGATGTGCTGAGCACTTAGACATGTCACATGACCCTGTGTCCGAGTTTTGCTGTTTTGCAGATTTTTCATGTTTGCGGCCACGTGATGCCATTGCAGCAGTCATCTCACCTACGAGTGGATATGTCAAATGTGCATGCCGGGCGAACACGGGCCGAACAGCGGCGCGTCAAATGTCCCCATTCATTCTCTATGGCGCCGGAATGTCATGCATTTCCCAAAATTCCGATTCCGGGTTCGGGAGGTATATGATGGTAATCCACTCCGGACCCCCTATCAGTGGATTTGCCATATGTAAATGTCGGACGCTCACAGGTCGAACTGTGAGGCACGAAAATTCGGCCTCATTCATTTTCTATGGGAAACAATTCCCGATTTTTGGCCCCGGGTTTGGAATTCCAAGGTGCGATTCCTTATAAAAGTAATAGCACACCTCACACCACCGGGCCGCACGATATGAGATATGATTCATGACGATTGGAGAAAAATTGCGGGACGAGTTACGCGTTGAAAATTTGCCAGAAGAAAGAGAGAGATTATAATAGTGATGCTAATAACAATCGTAAAAGAAAAAGGGGTGTCGACCTCTAGAGAGCGCTGTTGCTGTTACAAATCTCAAAAGCCTCTTTATCCTGGATATGAGTAACTCGACACTTCTTATAACGCCTGCGTATTCAATCATGCAATAAATCTGAATAAACAATGTCAAGCTTTATCCTGATCGCGGCATCCGAACCCCATAACAAACGAGGCGAGATATAACCAGGAAATATGATAGACAGCTTTTCTCATATTTCATCAGACGCTCTAAATTCGTAATCCTTCTTATCATTTATGAATGCAATTTAGATTCTCGTGGCCGCGAGGAGAATGTTTAATTCTCCGACCCGGCGATGAAGCGGAGGCCGCGGCGGTACGGATCGGCGTGCCGGCTTGGCTCGCGTATTGTGCGTCCGACTTTAACGCAGCGCCCTATCTCCGCCCTGCAGTCCTATTAAAGTTTAATGAGAAGAGATTTGTAGTGCTATGAAAGCTCCGCACTCGAACCATCCGAGCTCTCGCCGCTGATTAGAGCTTTATACGGCTCTATCACACAGCCCAGCGACTCCGCGAATGCCTTTCAGCGCCGCGTCTTGGCGTGGAGCTCTCTCCACCTCCGTTATAATAAACGCCGGCGTTTTCCATCGCGCCACCATCCATCCCGAGGATAATTGGGTGCCATTTATTTTTTCTCCCTTCTCGCGGATTACTCGGAGTTTTGCACTTTTGAGAAGTTTTTAGCTGCTCGATACGAACGCTTTCGCGTGCGACAGAATCGCCGTTTTATGTTCTGATGGGTGTTTGTTTTGTCTTTGTTTTGTCTCTGTTGAAGGATGGGAGTTTTATGGTTTGTGCGACATGAGACTAGCCAATCAAAATGCAAGTTGTGAGACAGCACTAAAACCCGAATACTAGAGAGAGGGAAAAAATTTAATATAAAAATAAAATAAATAAATATATAATAATAATTAATTATTATAATAAATAAATAAATAAATTAATTAATAAATAAATAAATGGGGACTATGGTGGCTTAGTAGTTAACACGTTCGCCTCACACCGCCAGGGTCCGGGTTCGATTCCCGTCTCGGCCATGTGTGTGTGGAGTTTGTGCATGTTCTCCCCGTGTCTCAGGGGGTTTTTTTTCTCCGGGTTCTCCGGTTTCCTCCCCCGGTCCAAAAACATGCACGGTAGGTTGATTGGCACCTTGAAAAATTGTCCCTAGTGTATGAATGTGTGTGTGTGTGTGTGAATGTGTGTGTGTGTGTGTGTGTGTGTGTGTGTGTGTGTGTGTGTGTGTGTGTGTGTGTGTGTGTGTGTGTGTGTGTGTGATGGGTTGGCATTCCAGCCAGGGTGTATCCTGCCTTAACGCCCATAGACGCCTGAGATAGACACAGACTCCCCGTGACCCGAGGGAAGATCAGATAAAGCGCTAGAAGATGAATGAATGAATGAGTGAATGAAATAAATACATAAAAAAGAGAAAAAAGGGCCAAATACTGATACTTGTGGGATTCCAAACAAATAGGCCGGCCTTTTTCCTAACCACATCCTTCTCTCTTTTTTTTTTAATATACTTCATCATATTTACCGTATTTGTTCCATTTTTATATTTCTATACAATTTTGCATGACGTCCTCATTATACGGTCGAAATAAACGCTAAACGCCAATCACTGCTTTTCACAACAATTGTTTGTTGAATTGTTAATTAGCAAATCCACTCTCTGATTTGTTTATTAAAGACATGATGTCCAATGACCTTATAGCAAATTTTTTTTTCAAAACCACCAAATCCCTCAGCGCCCCCTAGTGGCAGCCCGTACTCTAACTGCAATAAAACGCCGCAGGTTGCTTTTAAATTGCGCTATAAATTTTGAAAATAGAAAATAAACTCATCTGAAGAATTTAAAAGAAGAAAGATTTGAAAGAAAAATGTTTTAGATGGTTTTAAAATGTATATTTGCTGGATTGTAAACTCTGGTTCTGTGTTCTTTAGGGTCCTCCTGGTCCATCGGGAGAAGCTGGACCACCCGGACCTCCCGGTAAAAGAGTAAGTCTTTTACTTTATGCTTTTTTTTTTTGTTTTGTTTTTTTTTTTATAGAACTTCACTGCATTTCATTTGGTCTTATCTTAGCGGTGAAAATCTCATCCCTGTAAAAAAACACTGCTGTTTTCTTCAAGGCAACGAAAACAGCCTTATCACACACTTTATCATTTTTATTCCCACGGGGGACGTTTGGGAGGGGAAAAGAAAGACAAAAGACCGGTCTTGAGGAAATTGTGTTTGACTCCGGCGCGACGTCTGAAAGCCGAGTCATCCTTCATTCGGATAACGGAACTCCTTTCGGAGACGCGGAGCTGCTGATCGTTCGTCATTTGTGTGATAGAGAGACGGAGAGAAGCGCCCGAGCTGGAGCTCGTTTGTATTTCCTCCTCCTTCTCCTCTTCTTCTTCTTCTTCTCCTCCTCCTGAAGACCAGCCCGAGAGAATGTCTCCGTATCGATCCTGAGTGACAGTGATGAGAAAACGATATCATAACTCCTTTAGGAAACGTATAAGGAGGAGCCGGGAGAAGACTGCTGTCTTCTGGATGGATGGATGACTAGATGGGTAGTGGATGAGTGGATGGACGGACTGATAGCTGGGGTGGATGGGTGGATGGATGGATGGATGACATGGATGGATGGATGGAGATGGATAAGTGGATAATGGATGGATGGATGGATGGACAGATGGGGAGTGGATAAGTGGTGGATGGATGGATGGTGGACATGGATGGACAGATGGGGAGTGGATAGTGGATGATGGATGGATGGATGGATGGATGGACAGATGGGGAGTGGATATGGATGGAATGGATGGATGGATGGATGGATGGATTAGTAGAGGGGAGTGGGATAAAGTGGCAGGGATGGTGGATGGATGGATGGATGGATGGATTGGGTGGATGGGTGGGATGGGTGGATGGATGAATGGATGGATGGGGATGGATGGATGGACAGATGGGGAGTGGATAAGTGGATGGATGGATGGATGATGGATGGATAGGATGGGTGGATGGATGGATGGATGGATGGACGATGGGGAGATGGGATGGTGGATGGATGGATGGATGGATGGTGGATGGGGATGGATCAGATGGATGGATGGATGGATGGATGGACAGATGGGGAGTGGATAAGTGGATGGATGGATGGATGGATGGAATGGATAGATGGGGTGGATGGATGGATGGACAGATGGGGAGTGGATAAGTGGATAGATGGATGGATAAGTGGATATGTGGATGGATGGATGAATGGATGGATGGGGATGGGGTGGTGGTGGATAGATAAGTGATGGATGGATGGATGGATGGATGAATGGATAGGATGGATGGATAGGTGGGTGGATGGATGGACAGATGGGGGGGGTATACGGGTGGATGGATGGGACAGATGATATGGAGTGGATAATGGATGGATGGATGGATGGATGGACCAGATGTGGAGTGGATAATGGATTGAATGGATGATGGGGTGGATGGATGGATGGACAGATGGGGAGTGGATAAGTGGATGGATGGATGGATGGATGGATGGAACAGATGTGGGAGATGGATGGACAGTATGGAGGTAATGGATGATGGATGGATGATGATGGGGTGGGGTTGGATGGATGGACAGATGGGGAGTGGATAAGTGGATGGGATATGGATGGATGGATGGACAGATGGGGAGTGGATGTATGGATGATGATGGATAGATGATGGATGGATGGGATGGGACAGATGGGAGGGATGAAGGATGGCAGATGTGGAGTGGATAATGGATGGATGGATGGATGGCGTGGATAAGTGGATGGATGGATGGATGGACTGAAGATGTGAGTGGATAAGTGGATGGATGGATGGATGGATTACTGTATTAGAGGTAAAGAACTCCATGTAAAGACGTTGTTTCTGAGCTTCAGCGCTGGGATGTTATTATTCATTCTCATTCCAACATTACATCATCACGCTTCATAACCCTGCACTGAGCCTACGTATATGCATTATGCAGGTTTATAGACTGATAGAAATACTTTTATGCAGGAGATGCGCTCGCTAATGATGGAGGGATTAAAGAGAGGAAAAGAGTTTGTTTAATCAGCATACGTGTTTAATACCAGAATGCATCTCTCTCTCTCTCCTCTCTCTCTCTCTCTCTCTCTATCTCATCCATCTATCTATCTTCCTCACTCTCTACCACCTATCCTTACAATATTCTCTATCCTATAAACGCCCCAATCAAAATTTTATCTCTCTATAGCTCTTATTCCTTTATTTGTATCTTCCTCTATCTCTAATATCTCTATCTCGATTATAGATAGGTCCCCATATTCCTCCATCTCTTCAATATCGTCTTCTTCTAATGTTCCTCTATCTCTCTCTCTCTCTCAACATCCCTGCCTATCTGTACCCTTCTTATATCCCTTATCCCCTTTCCTCTTTCTCCTTATTCCCATTCCATCTCTTGTCTCTATCTCTGCTCTACTATCACCATTCTCTCACCCTTCTCTCTCTCTCTTCCTTCCTCTCTCTCTTTCCTCTCTCTCTTCCTCTCTTTATTCTTCCCTCTCCTCCTCTCCCCCTCCTCCTCTCCCCTCCTCTCCTCCAGATATCTCTCTCCTCTCTCTCTCTCCCCTCTCTCTCTCCTCTCTCTCTCTCTCTCTCTCTCTCTCTCTCTCCCTATCTCTCCCTCTCTCTCCATGTCTGCATGTTTTATTCATCTTTTCGAACAAAATGTTCAATCAGCCCTTTTCCTAAAAAAGCTGAGATAGTCATCTTTCTTTCTCCCTCTCTCTCGTTCTCTCGTTCTCCCTCCTTCTCTCTCACATCCTCTCTTTCTCCCTCTCTCCTAACATTCAATCCTATCTAATTTCTCTCTCACATCTTTCTTGCTCTCGTTATCTCTATATGTCCATCTATCATTATCTCCTTTTCTTCTCTCTCTCTCTCTCTCTCTCTCTCTCTCTCTCTCTCTCTCTCTCTCTCTCTCTCTTTCCTCACTGCTTTATTATTCACCCGTATATAAAAGCATTAGAATTGCTCTTATTTATCCGTCACCTGTAGAGCGTCTCCTCTCTGTCTCTCCATCATCCACACGTTCCTGTAAATAAGTACAGAATGTATATATAGTGACACGAGCGCCGCGTTTCTCCCGATAAAGACATCGGATCAAACAGCTTTATATTTTATCTCGGCTTTTTCCATTTCCTCTCGGAACGACATCAGATATGCGAGGAACGATAAATCCGCCGTCGTATATCACGGAGCGCAGGAGCGAGTAAATACACTCGTCCTAATCTCTGTTTTTTCCCTCTCTTCTCTTTCAGGGACCACCGGGAGCAGCCGGAGCCGAGGGCAGGCAGGGAGAGAAGGGAGCCAAGGTACGATCCGGCTTCTCACCATGTATATACTATATACTATATATATGTGTGTGTGTGTGTGTGTGTGTGTGTGTGTGTGTGTGTGTGTGGTGTGTGGTGTGTCTATTGCATCACCGACGATACGATTCATTAAAGATACACATGACTTACTGATTCGACTCAGTGATTCACTCATTACGATTCAGAGTGATTCAGTTTCCATTCGACTCATTAAAAAATAATTTATTTCCGACAGACAAAAAACATTCATCATTTTACTGACTTACCATTTATCTCATTCACTACTCATCTACTGTAGGATTGGGGCCCTGCTCAAGGGCCCATTATCTAATAATAAACTACTGATAGATAGATAGACAGACAGACAGACAGATAGATGAATAGACATGTGAGCATTTAGACAGACAGAGAAGCAGATAGATAGATGGATGGATGGATGATGGATGGATGGATGGATGGATGGACGGACGGATAGAAAGATAGATAGATAGATAGATAGATAGATAGATAGATAGATAGATAGATAGATAGATAGATAGATAGATGTGATTGTTTAGACAGATGGGTGGACGGACGGACAGACAGACAGATAGATAGATAGATAGACAGACAGACATATAGATAGATAATAGATAGATAGATAGATAGATATAGATAGATAGATAGATAGATGATAGATAGATAGATAGATAGATAGATAGATAGATAGAGTAGATGTGAGCATTTAGAAATACAGACAGATAGACAGATAGATAGACATGAGCATTTAGACAGCAGACAGACAGACACAGACAGACAGATAGATAGATAGACCGATAGATATGATAGATAGATAGATAGATAGGATAGATAGATAGATAGATAGATGGTTAGACAGATGGGGGACGGACATACAGACAGACAGACAGACAGATAGATAGATAGATGATAGACAGAAGACAGACAGACAAAACAGACAGACATATATTAAGATATAGATAGATAAGATAGATAGATAGATAGATAGATAGATAGATAGATAGATAGATAGATAGATAGATAGATAGATAGATAGATAGATGATAGATAGATTAGAAAATGGGTGGACGGACAGAAAGACAGATAGATATAGGATAAAGATAGACATAGACATACATTAGAAGATAGATAGATAGATAGATAGATAGAAGATAGAGATAAGAGATAGATAGATAGATAGATAGATAGATAGATAGATAGATAGATAGATTAATAGATAGACAGACAGACAGATAGACATGGATAGATAGACATAGATTTAGACAGATGTGACATAGACCAGACAGATAGATAGATAGATAGACAGATAGAAGATAGAAGATAGATAGATAGATGTGATTGTTAGACAGATGGGTGGACGGACATACAGACAGACAGACAGATAGATAGATAGATAGATAGATAGACAGACAGACAGACAGACAGATATATATAGATAGATAGATAGATAGATAGATAGATAGGATAGATAAGATAGATGATAGATGGATGTGACGTGGAAGACAGATAGATGATTGATAGATAAAGCAGACATATAGACAGATAGATAGATAGATAGATAGATAGATGGATGGACGGAAGTAGATAGAGTAGATAGATAGAGACAGACATTAGATAGATAGATAGATAGATAGATAGATAGATAGATAGATAGATAGATAGATTGATTAGATGTGAGCATTAGCATATACAGACAGATAGACAGATAGAACAGATAGCATTTAGACAGACAGACAGACCGATAGATAGATAGATAGATAGATAGATAGATAGATAGATAGATAGATAGATAGATAGATAGATAGATAGATTAGACGTGAGCATTTAGATATACAGACAGATAGACAGATAGATAGACATGACAGATAGACAGACAGACAGACAGATAGATAGATAGATAGATAGATAGATTAGACAGACAGACAGACAGACAGATAGATGAGCATTTAGAAGACAGACTAGATAGATAGATAGATAGATACATTTAGACAGACAGACAGACGGAGATAGATAGATAGATAGATAGATAGATAGATAGATGATAGATCTATAGATGTAACATACCTAGAAACTATACATATATTGTCTAATATAACATCCTCTGCCGGGCCCCTGAGCGAGGCCCTCATCTGCTCACCTGTATAAGTGATATATAGTGTATAAATGCGTTTGTGTGATAAGTGGAAATATAATTGACGGTTTCATCTCTCTGTACGCAGGGTGAAGCAGGATCTGAGGGCCCACCTGGGAAAACCGGCCCCGTCGGACCCCAAGGGCCTTCCGGAAAGCCGGGCCCTGAGGGTCTCCGAGGAATCCCTGGTCCTGTGGTGAGTGTCTGTGTAGCCAATCACATACACACACATCCATACACAGGAATACACACTTTGAAATCCAGCATCGCCTCCGGCACCGTGAGAATAATCCATATCTCTGTGTTGTGTGTGTGTGTGTGTGTGTGTGTGTGTGTGTGTGTGTGTGTGTGTGTGTGTTGTGATTATTTTTTTCCCCCGAGCGCATTTTTCACGGATGATTAATCGTCCGGCTTCGGCTGTGAATCGATGGCGATGCCGGAAGTGCAACAGCAGGCAATAATCCCCGTTTTAATGCCATGTCGTTTTTCTTCTCCTCGCAGGGAGAACAAGGACTTCCCGGTGCACCTGGACAAGACGGCCCACCCGGACCCATGGTGAGATCCGGCTCCTCTCGGTTCTTTTCCACCATCGATCGATCGTTTCTCCTCCTCTTCTTTATTACTCTCTGTCCGATGATTTATCAGTGCTGCCTCTTCCATTTCAGGGACCTCCTGGACTTCCTGGGTTGAAAGGAGACCCCGGGTCCAAGGGTGAGAAGGTAAGCGTGATTTTCCTCGTCTCGTTTCACCTCCCGCTGTGAAATCTCCATGGAAACGTTTGATGAAAAGAGATTAGCATTAGCATCACAGCTTAACGATCTTTTTGTACGTGATTTTTGAGCTAGCGAAGATTTCACGTTAATCCGTTAATCCGCACCGATCGTTTTCGACGTTCGCTTTTTTTCTTTTGTGTATATTTCTATAACTGTGTACACTTACCCTTGTGTGTGTGTGTGTGTGTGTGTGTGTGTGTGTGTGTGTGTGTGTGTGTGTGTGCAGGGTCACCCCGGTCTGATCGGCCTGATCGGACCTCCTGGTGAACAAGGAGAAAAGGGAGATCGTGGATTACCGGGACCGCAGGGAACACCCGGGTTTAAGGGAGATTCTGTAAGGGTCATTCCCTCTCTCTCTCTCTCTCTCTCTCTATCTTTCTTTCTTTTCTAAACAGATGAATAAATGAAATGAAGAACAAATGAATCTATGGATAGATGAATGTATGGTTGGATGGACAGATGGACGACTGTATGAATAGATAAGTAGTGAGATGATCTCTGGTGGATGGATGGATATATGGATGAGTAAGTGGATGGATAGATAATTGGATTGATAGATTCATTGATATGAATATGAATAGATAAATAGTGAGATATTCATGGATGGATGGATATATGGTTGGATTACTATATGAACAGATAAATGGAGAGATGATCTATGAATGGATGGATGAATCACAATATGAACGGATAAATGGCGAGATGATCTATGGATGGATGGATGAATCACAATATGAACAGATAAATGGAGAGATTATGATCTATGGATGGATGGATGGATGGATGCTTAGATAACAATATGAACAGATAAATGGGAGATAATGGTCTATTGATGGATGGATGGATGGATGGATGGATGGATGCTTAGATATATGAATATGAACAATATGAACAGATAAAAGCTATATATGATGATCTATTAATGGATGGATGGTATGAACAGATAAATGGAGAGATAATGATCTATGGATGGATGAATATATGAACAGATAGATGGAGAGATGATCTATGGATTGATGGATGAATCACAATATGAATGGATAAATGGAGAGATAATGATCTATGGATGGATGGATGGATGGATGGATGTTTAGATGACTATATGAACAGATAAATGGCGAGATGATCTATTAATGGATGGATGGATGACTATATGAATGGATAAATAGAGAGATAATCATCTATGGATGGATGGATGAATCACAATATGAACGGATAAATGGAGAGATGATCTATGGATGGATGGATGAATCACAATATGAACAGATAAATGGAGAGATTATGGTCTATGGATGGATGGATGCTTAGATAACAATATGAACAGATAAATGGGAGATAATGGTCTATGGATGGATGGATGGACGGATGGATGGATGCTTAGATATATGAATATGAACAATATGAACAGATAAAAGCTATATATGATGATCTATTGATCACCATCCGGATGGTATGAACAGATAAATGGAGAGATAATGATCTATGGATGGATGGATGGATGGATGGATGCTTGGATGACTATATGGACAGTTAAATGGAGAGATGATCTATAGATGGATGGATGAATACTTAGATAAAAATATGAACATATAAATGGAGAGATAATGATCTATGGATCGATGACTATATGAACAGATAAATGAAGAGATGATCTTTAGATGGATGGATACTTGGATGACTATATGAGCAGATAGATGGAGAGATGATCTATGGATGGATGGATGAATCACAATATGAATGGATAAATGGAGAGATAATGATCTATTGATGGATGGATGGTTGGATGACTATATGAACAGATAAATGGTGAGATGATCTATTAATGGATGGATGAATCACAATATGAATGGATAAATGGAGTGATGATCTATTAATGGATGGATGGTTGGATGACTATATGAACGGATAAATGGAGAGATGATCTATGGATGGATGGATGAATCACAATATGAACGGATAAATGGAGAGATGATCTATGGATGGATGGATGGATGGATGAATCACAATATGAACAGATAAATGGAGAGATTATGGTCTATGGATGGATGGATGGATGGATTCTTAGATAACATAACAGTATGAACAGGTAAAAGATAGAGATGATGATCTATCGATGGATGCTTGGATGACAATATGGACAGATAAATGGAGAGATAATGATCTATTGATGGATGGATGGTAAAAAGAAAGACTAGAAACATCATGCATTATTAATGGTGCAGTGCAGATTGAGTGGCTGTTCCTCACAGCTGGCTCACTACTGCCCCCGCTGGTCATTTAGTGCTCACACTGACTTTGGGGTTTCAGCTGTGTTTACCAAATGTTAACTCTAATTATGATTGTGTCATCCTGTAGGGAATCTCTGGTGCTGCTGGACCCATCGGTCCTCCTGGTCCTCCTGGACTTCCCGTGAGTCCCTCATTCCTACCTCTCTTCACTCCCCAGAAATATTCCATAGCGAAATTCACCCATTAATCCTTTCCTGTTTACAGGGTGCTCAAGGTCCGAAGGGATCAAAGGGTTCAACTGTAAGTGTCGTCGCCTCGTCGTTCCTTTAATAAACGTGTTCAATGCGCAGAACTGACGTCTCCTTGTCTTTGCTCAGGGTCCTGCGGGTCAGAAGGGAGACACCGGAGTGGTCGGACCTCCAGGACCTCCTGTAAGTATATCATCTAAAGCATCATGCGCTATTTTAGGTGGCTAAAAAAAACAACTGAGCCCACTTTGCTGTGGAACCTCAGGGTCCTCCAGGTGAGATCATCCAGCCGTTACCCATCCGCTCGCCCAAGAAGACACGGCGCGCCAGCGAGATGCAGGCGGACGAGGCCGGGCTGGACTACGGCGAGGGCATGGAGGACATCTTCAGCTCTCTCAATAACCTCAAACAGGACATCGAGAGGTTGAAGTACCCCATGGGCACCCAGAACAACCCGGCCAGGACCTGCAAGGACCTGCAGCTGTCTCACCCCGAGTTCCCTGATGGTAAGGGTCTCCTTTATATATATCTGGACATTGTGGACAATGCTGCGTATTAACCCTCTTGTTGTGTCCCGGTCCTCCTCAGGTGAATACTTCATCGATCCTAATCAGGGATGCTCTGGAGACTCCTTCAAAGTCTACTGCAACTTCACAGCAGGAGGAGAGACCTGCATCCACCCTGAGAAGAAGTCCAGCAGGGTGAGTGTCCTTACTGTAACCCGTCTCACTGATCATCAGGTACCTCGTATGGACCAAAGTAGTGAGACACCTGACCTTCCCATGCCAAATCCATCCCAATGCTCCTGCACAAAGCTAGCTCCATGGAGATGCACGGCTTAGAGTGGGAGATCTTCTCCACAAAATCCACTCAAACATCTTCCCACAGGATTTGGAGAACTGTGGATCACAAAGTGGTCAGAAGGCGTAATAATTAGTTCAGTTCCATTAATATTGGCACCCTCGTTAAAAAGCTGTGAAAACAGTTAACGCAAATTGACTTTAACGGCACTAATGTTATTAACACGTGTTATAACGCAGCGTGCATTACTATATGAGTGATCTGCTCCGAACGAACGAAACCCGAACAAGAAACGAATAAATAAACGTTCAGTGCATTCACTCACATTTTCCCCCGAATGACGCCCCCTAGCTGCGCATTCACAACAGGTACGATCTCCTCACTATATTAGCGTATATTACCGTGTGCAAGTGCATCGCATTCCCAAATCCGTATTACTGCAATAAAGCGCATTTTTACTGAACGCAATAAAGCGCTTCCGTATAACCTAAACACCGTATCACCAGTTTATATGGAAAAGCAACCGGAACACAATTCTTAAAGGAGCCACGTCGCATATTTTACACTTCAAACCAACACTAAACAAATAACATTGTCATTAACAAGAAATTCATATTAAACGTTTCCAGAGTAAAATAAATAATAAATAATCCAAAATGTTTTTGAAATTGAGAGATTTTGAGTGAATAATTATAACACCTGGAGCAGTTAGCTAATTAGAAACATAAAAAGTGTTCATTTATGGTACGTTGAAAATGTGCGATTAATCACAAGTTAACTCATTGCGATCGTGCGATTAGTCACGAGTTAACTCGTGTCGACCTTGCGATTAATCAAAAATTAACTCGTGGCGATCATGTGACTGATTATTCGTTAAACTCGTGGCGATAATGCGATTAATCACCCGTTAACTCGTGGCGATCATGAGATTAATCACGAATTAACTCATGCTGATTGTGCGACTAATCATTCGTTAAACTCGTGGCGATCATGCGATTAATCACCCGTTAACTCATGACAATCGTGTGACTAACCATTCGTTAAACTTGTGATCATGCGATTAATCATGCGTTAGTTCGTGGTGGCTATGCGATTAATCACACATTACACCTGTGGCGATCATGCGATTGATCACACATTAAACTCGTATCGGTCATACGATTAATCACACATTAACTCATGACGATCGTGTGACTAACCATTCGTTAAACTTGTGATCATGCGATTAATCATGCGTTAGTTCGTGGCGATCATGCGATTAATCACGCATTAAACCTGTGGCGATCATGCGATTAATCACACATTAAACTCGTATCGGTCGTACGATTAATCACACATTAACTCATGACGATCATGTGACTAATCATTCGTTAATCTTGTGGTGGTCATGCGATTAATCACCCTTTAACTCGTGGCGATCATGAGATTAATCATGAATTAACTCATGGCGATCGTGTGACTAGCCATTCGTTAAACTCGTGGCGATTGTGCGAATAGTCACACATTAGCTCATGGCGATTATGCGATTAATCACCCGTTAACTCATGGCGATCGTGTGACTAGCCATTCGTTAAACTCGTGGCAATCGTGCGATTAATCGCAATCAAATATTTGAAACGCTTGACAGCCTTAGTTTAAACGTTTGCTCTCATCTTGCTGTCGAACGAATCTATGAACATTTTGTTTTATGATGTCTTTCCTAAATATACAGTATATTACGCGTAATGACAATTAACGGCACCCTTATGTATTTTACAAAGAAGCGTTATAAACATGTATCACTGTGATGCGTAACAAAAAGTGCTCGAGCTCCACAATCTGAGACCATCCTTCATAACAGGGGTGCCATTAATAATGAAAAGCCCAGTAGCATGATATACTGCGGGGAAATTATTAAAAAAATAAATAAATAAATAAAATGGACGATAAATGAAATAAATAATAAATAATAATTCATTCTGTGTTTCCTTCCACTCCCTGAAGGTCCACATGTCCTCCTGGCCCAAAGAGACGCCCGGCTCCTGGTACAGTTCCTTCAAGCACGGCCATCTCGTAAGTGCACTCGTCTATCTCCCTGCCTCTCTCTCTCTCTCTCTCTCTCTTTTTTCTTTTCCTTTCTTTATTTGGTCCGAGCTGAAAGGTTTGTAAAGGGGCCGAGTGCGCCCCGTCTCCGCTCGCTCCTCTGCCACATGAATACACACCAATAGCGGATTTGCTTTTGAAATGCTTTTTTAAGATGCGCTGACCCGAGGTCTTCAGCACAAAAGGCACACACACACACACACACACACACACACACACACACACACACACACACACATATTTAATGCGTCCCAAAAAATAAATAGTTTGCCTTGTTATGGATCTACTTCCATTCAAGCATTCAAGAAAGAAGGCTATATATTTATTTATGTGTGTGTGTGTGTGTGTGTGTGTGTGTGTGTGTGTGTGTGTAGGTATGTATAGTGTGAGTTTAATACAGGAAACAGTTTGCTAATGATGCCATTCCGTTTCCTCTCTCCTCCTTCGCCAGCTGGTGTACGTGGACGCCGAGGGCAACTCCATCAACTCAGTGCAGATGACGTTCCTCAGACTACTGACGGCTTCTGTGAGGCAGAACTTCACCTACACCTGCCACCAGTCAGTGGGCTGGCACGACGCCGCCGCCGACGGCTACGACCGAGCCCTGCGCTTCCTCGGCTCCAACGACGAGGAGATGAGCTACGACAACAACCCCTACCTGAAGGCCATATCCGACACCTGCTCGGTACGGAACTCATCCCCATGCGGTTCCCATCGTTATCGTTTCCAGAGAAGCTCTGTAGCTCAGTGTTGATCGGGAAGTTCAAATCCCACCGCCGAACCCTACGCAGTTGATCCCTATGAGCGAGGGATAACGGCTCCTACCAAAATACCATAAACGCTGTATTGACTCTGATTTGGCGAAGGTGTAGATCAGCGGCTCATCGAAAAGGTCGTATGTTCAAATCCCGGGTGCAACAAAGGTGCCACTGCTCGGCCCTGGAGCAGATCAAGTGTATAAAAATGACATTTACTGCAGGAGCTACTTGCAGTTGAGGGTTAAGGGCCTTGCTCAAGGGCCCACTAGTGGTAGCTTGGTGGTGGTGGTGGTGGGAGTTGAACATGTGATCTTCCGATCCAGGGGCACGGTGGTTTAGTGGTTAGCACGTTCGCCTCACACCGCCAGGATCCGGGTTCGATTCCCGTCTCGGCCATGTGTGTGTGGAGTTTGTGCATGTTCTCCCCGTGTCTCAGGGGGTTTTTCTCCGGGTTCTCCGGTTTCCTCCCCCGGTACAAAAACATGCACGGTAGGTTGATTGGCACCTTGGAAAATTGTCCCTAGTGTATGAATGTGTGTGTGTGTGTGTGTGTGTGTGTGTGTGTGTGTGTGTGTGTGTGTGTGTGTGTGTGTGTGATGATGGGTTGGCATTCCATCCAGGGTGTATCCTGCCTTAATGCCCATAGACTCCTGAGATAGGCACAGACTCCCCGTGACCCGAGGGAAGCGATAGAAGATGAATGAATGAATGAATGAATGAATGAATGTTCCGATCCAGAGCCCAGTTCCTTAAGCACTGAGGTCCCACCTGATAATTATAGGTCTTTATAAGGGGTGTAAATATGATGGAAGGAGTCTCCAGTGTCAGGGTTTTTGGTGTCATTGTCTGTGACACCATGACGAGACGTCATTAGGAAGATTTTCATGGAGAGCCTGGAAAAAGAGAGAGATAGGGAACGTCAGGAGAGGTGAGATGAGATGGATGGAAAAAGACGGATTGATTTCTTACGTTTTTTTTTTTTCCTCCTTTGTGTCTGTGCAGTTGAGGAAAGGTCACGGCAAAACCGTCCTGGAGATCGACACGCCCAAAATCGAGCAGCTCCCCATCGCCGACGTCATGCTGAACGACTTCGGCGATCCCAATCAGAAGTTCGGATTCGAAGTGGGTCCGGCTTGCTTCCTTGGCTAAAAAAAACAACAAACAACCAACACCAACAAACAAACAAACAAAAACAAGCAAAACCAAGAACGACGCCACGGAAAAAAAAAAAAAAAAAAAAAAAAAACTCGACAGGGAAGGACTTTTGTTTTGTTTTCAAATCTGTGAGAAAAAATATAACATTGTACCGTCGAATCTCTCGCCGCCTCCGAAGTTTAAAACGCTAGATGGGGGGTTTTTTTTTTTTTTTCTTTCTTTTTTTTTTTCTTCGCTGAAACGTAAAAAAAAAGAAAAAAAGGAAGGAAGGACAAGGAACGGAGAGCTGCGAGACGGGGGGGAGAGAGAACGAGGGATCGACAGGAAGGAAGAAGGAAAGGAAAGGAAAAGACCTCCCCGACGGAGTGGACGGATCGGTGCTGTGCAACACAAACGACATACAGAAAACATCTATGGTGCTCGAGTTGAAATATAAATAATAATAATAATAATAATAAAAAAAAAGAGAGATATAAATACGAGTTAATACAATAAAAGCGGTGCTAAAGCGAAAGGTGTATTTTGATGAAACTGTAATTATTGTTTTGTACATTTACTGTTATTTTTCCACTTCCAAACTTGCATGTGTATCGGCTCTACATGGATAAATTAAATAATAATAATTAATAATAATAAAAAAAGCGGGAAAAAAAAACATTTTTTTTGCGATAAATATTGTGTACTTATTATATTAAAGCAATAAAAGCCAGCATTGAAACAATTCCGCCGTTCCGAACGCTAACGTATGTCCTTTGTATATATCGAAAAAAAAAACACCTGGCCGGACGCACCAGCACATCGCGAGCTCCGCCCCTCTCGCTAACGCCGCGCTCGGTTCCTCAGCGCACTCGTGACAATCGTACGCAAACATTCTATTTAATTTTATCCACTCGTTTCATTTCACACCCTAAAAATATCCGTTCCCGTATTTTATTCGATTTTTGCGTCCCCACAGTTTCCAGTTCGTCTATTCAGTCGTTATACCTCATCCGTAGCGAAGTGAGGCCTCTGGGCCCTGTATATACCGTGGGTACACAGTTCATTTGATATATTTTGGGGTAGGGATTTATTTTTATTTTATTTTTATTTTATTTTTATTTTATTTTTATTTATTTTGAAAGAAATTGGGAAATACAAAGCGAATCTCACTAGAATGTTCCGAATTTTTCTTTTCTTTTTCTGTGAATGAAATACATTTTTTTCCCCGCCTTTTTTTTTTTTTTTTTTGTAACAAGAAATGTTTTAAAATAATAATAATAATAATAATAATAATAATAATAATAATAATAATAATAATGTGTTTTCTTTATGGTTCGTCTGAATATTAAAAACTGGATTCCAAACCAACAGTGAAACCAGTGTGTGTGTGTGTGTGTGTGTGTGTGTTGTGTGTGTGTGTGTGTGTGTGTGTGTGCTCTCAAGTCATTTAGATAGATGGATGGATGTAATGGATGGATGGATGGACAGACAGACAGTCAGACAGACAGATAGATAGATAGATAGTCGGACGGGCAGGCAGACAGACAGACGGATGGATGGATGGATGGATGGGCATGCAGATAGATAGATAGATAGATAGATAGATAGATAGATAGATAGATAGATAGATAGATAGATAGATAGATAAGATGGATAGATGGATGGCTGGATGGATGAATGGATGGATGGACGGACGGGAGCGGGCGGGCAGATAGATAGATAGATAGATAGATAGATAGTAGATAGATAGATAGATAGATAGATAGATAGATAGATAAATGGGACGATCGGGCAGATAGATGGATAGAGATGGATGGATTAAATTCATGGTTGGAAGGATGGATGATGGATGGATGGATGATGGGGCTGATGGCGGGGCAGATAGATAGATAGATAGTCGGACAGACAGACCAGACAGACAGACAGACAGATAGATAGATAGATAGATATATAGATGGACGATCGGGCAGATAGATAGATGAATGGATGGATGGATGGATGGATGGATGGATGGATGGATGGATGGATGGGCGGGCGGATGGACAGACAGGACAGAAAAGCGTAAGTCTGTAAAAGTCGGAAATGAAATATAAAGTATAAATATCCACAAAGTATCCAGAAAAAAACCGAGCGACGTTCCTCCCCGGAAAAGTGTCGGGAATGACATGAAGAAATCGGGACTAAATGTGGAATGTGATGATTAAAAAGCACACGCTGTATTTACAGCGTATTCTCACACAATGACATCGCATTATAATCACATTATAACATACACAGTCATACAGAGCACAGCGTGTGCATGGGCTGGACGATATATCAAACATTAGCCATGATATCGCAATCATTTTAATGACGATGTACAATTCCAAAATGTTGTGAATATTTCAAATCCACGTTTTGTTTCATGAAGAATTTTAATAATAAATTTAAGAGCAAATGAAAACATACTGAGGTAGAATATCATATACATTTTGAAAATATTTATATATATATATATATATATATATATATATATATATATATATATATAGAATATATAATTATTACCCTAACATGTAAAAAAAATAATAATAATTATTAATCATTATTAAAAATAAAGTATTTATAAACAATGAATGTAATGTATAAACGTACATTAAACGTGGGTATGAGAGTGTTTTAAAAAAACTTATTTATTTATTTATTATTATTTATTATTTAACAATCTTTCTGCTTTCTTCTTTTTTTCTTTCTTAGTAAATGGAAATTAAGGTTCGTGTGTGTATTATGTGAACTGAACTGACCCACGCCGCGACAACAAAACAACAACAACAACAACAACATAATAATAATAATATAATATAATAATAATAATAATAATATAATAATAATAATAATAATAATAATAATCAAATAATAATAATAATATACAACAATAATAATAATAATAATAATAATAATACAAATAATAATATTATAGCAAAATTATAGCAACTAATAATAGAATGAACAACAACAAACAAACAACAATAATAATAATAATAATTAATAATAATAATAATAATAATAATAATAAAATAATAAAATAATAAAATAATTTTATAGCAATGATAATAATCATATAAGAATATGAATAATACTAATAATAGATAACAACAACAACAACAAACAACAACAATAATAATAATAATAATAATAATAATAATCATAATAACAATATTATAGCAATACTACTACTACTACTACTACTAATATAATAATAATAATAATAATAATAATAATAAATAATAATAATAATAATAAAAATAATAACAATATTATAGCAATAATAATAATAATACTAATAATAATAATAATTTTTATAACAATAATAATATTATAGCATATTATATAATTTTAATTTCAGCTGTTACTTGGATTTCATTTTCATTCCTCGTTCAAAATAATAAAATAAACGTCTCCATCCGGAATGTGATTGGATGAAATATAAACATGTTCCATTCCGACACATTATGGGTTTATACTCGATCCAACGCCCCTGCACACGACACACCAATCACGTCACACTCCCGCGAGGACGTAACCCGTGTCGGGGGTCGCTACGCAAAAACAGATTATTTCTTATAAAAGTGATAAAAGTGATAATAAAAGTAAAACGTTCCTATAGCGTTACTGAAGGTTTTGGATTCTGAAGCTATAAAATAATGAGTGCTTATATACTTATATACTATATACTGCAATCTGTCACTGCCACAACAAGATGACATTTCTGGGCCCCTGAGCGAGGCCCCTAACCGCATAGGTGCTTCAAAATAAATGGCAAATGCTGTAAATGTAAATCTGATGGGCATTTTTCAAAAGAAGGTACAAAGCACAATACTGGGGTCAGACATGATACAGCGCCCCCTGGAGCACAGAGGGTTAAGATCCTTCCTCAAGGAGCCGAGGGTTGGAAATTCCGGGGCTTCACCTGACCGTCCAATCAGTAACCCAGAGACTTAAACCACCAACTACATGCATATCTCCCCTCACCACATCCATAAACCTCCTCCCTCCCTTCTCCTGCCTGTTATCTCCATCCTCAGCGTTGTTCTCTCCCTGTGTCCCTCCTGTCTCTCCTCCTGTCTCCCATCCAAACGATCTCATCCTACATCCTACATCCCATTCTACAGCCTTTACTAATCTCTAACTCATCTCACTCCTGCATCTGTTACATACATCAATTCACACTTCTGTGCTTCGTGGAAGAAAATAGATGCTCTGTGATTGGTTGGGAATAAAATAGCTGCTCTGTGATTGGTTGGGAAGAAAATAGCTGCTCTGTGATTGGTTGGGAAGAAAATAGTGGCTCTGTGATTGGTTGGGAAGAAAATAGCTGCTCTGTGATTGGTTGGGAAGAAAATAGCTGCGCTGTGATTGGTTGGGCGGAAAATAGATTCTTTCTGATTGAATGGGAAGAAAATAGCTACTCTGTGATTGGTAGTGAAGAAAATAGCTGCTCTGTGATTGGTTGGGAAGAAAATAGCTGCTCTGTGATTGGTAGTAAAGAAAATAGCTGCTCTGTGATTGGTTGGGAAGAAAATAGCTGCTCTGTGATTGGTTGGGAATAAAATAGCTGCTCTGTGATTGGTTGGGAAGAAAATAGCTACTCTGTGATTGGTAGTAAAGAAAATAGCTGCTCTGTGATTGGTTGGGAAGAAAATAGCTGCTCTGTGATTGGTTGGGAAGAAAATAGCTGCTCTGTGATTGGTTGGGAAGAAAATAGCTGGTCGGTGATTGGTTGGGAAGAAAATAGCTACTCTGTGATTGGTTGGGAAGAAAATAGCTAGTCGGTGATTGGTAGTGTAGAAAATAGCTGATCTGTGATTGGTTGGGAAGAAAATAGATGCTCTGTGATTGGTTGGGAAGAAAATAGATGCTCTGTGATTGGTTGGGAAGAAAATATCTGCTCTGTGATTGGTTGGGAAGAAAATAGCTGTTCTGTGATTGGTTGGGAAGAAAATAGCTACTCTGTGATTGGTAGTGAAGACAATAGCTGCTTTCTGATTGAATGGGAAGGAAATAGCTGCTCTGTGATTGGTTGGGAAGAGACTAGCTAATCTGTGATTGGTTGGGAAGAAACTAGCTGCTCTGTGATTGGTTGGGAAGAAACTAGCTGCTCTGTGATTGGTTGGGAAGAAACTAGCTGCTCTGTGATTGGTTGGATGATAATACAAACTAGTTTCAAATAAACTGGCATAAATTGGATGTGAAAGCTCGTGACTTGGTTGTCTGGGTGATAAATAAAATTCCAGATCCATTATGTTTGAAAAGGCATTTTTTAATGTAATATTTGACTGATTTAAATAAAAAAAAGTGGAGACCTAATAGGTTGTTGAATAAATCCTTCATTCTGATTGGTTGGTAGGTAAAAAAAAAACACTGAGGCCTGATTGGTTGCGAGAGAAATCAATTCAAGCTCCATTGTACTAAAAAAAAAGAAACTATTTTTTATTTATTTGTCTGATTGATTCCCTCACCATGATTGTTTGGGGATTAAAAAGCTGCAAGCTGATTGGTTGGGAGGCAACTAAAAAGCTGTGGCTTGAATATTTGAATTGTAAAAGCTTGCAATCTGATTGGTTGTGTGATGAATTCCGGTTCCAATTTACTCATAAAAATCTCATTATTTTATACATTGTTTGTCAATTTTATTTTTCTCAACTGCAACCTGATTGGTTAATCAGTAAAAAAAAAAAAGCTGCAAGCTGATTGGTTGGCAGGTGTAAAAATTAAGCAGGTCTTACCAGGGCATCGTAGATTGTCTCATATGTCTCTGTTTTTACTTCTTTAATTTAATTGATTTCGTAGGATTTAACAGGAGGTTAAAAAAAAGGATGAGGTCTGATTGGTTAAAACGGAAAAGCCTGCAATCTGATTGGTTGTGAGGTTAAAAAGAAAAGCTGTTACCTGATTGGTTGGGAGATAAATCAATTCTGGCGGTATTTTATTGATAATGGAACCTAGTTTTAATGAAATCTTTGTCTGTTTAATTCCCTTAGTTGTAACCTGATTTGGTTCGGATGATTGTTGCAAAGTAAAAAAATCTATTGGTAAAATGCAGTTATGTGATTGGTCGGGACGATGGGGCAGTGTACAATATCTACATTCTGTCAATGTCCATTTATATGGTATATTGTTAATGTTCTTGATTACATACACTAGTGGAAGAAAACTCTACTAAGTATATATATATATATATATATATATATATATATATATATATATATATATATATATATATATATATATATATATATATATATATATATATATATATATATAAATATAAAACTTCATCTGGACACCGACTGGTGGAGACTGAAAACCCTCTAGACAGCATCATATTGTTTTCTCATTGATATTAATGTAGAGCGTTCTGTGCACTGCCTGTCAACAGAGTTGATTTTCATTATTTTCATCAAATCTACAAATTGGATAAAAATAAGTCCAAAATAACATCTTTAATTGTTTGTATTATTGTTTATTGTTTGTAAATGTATTTGAGGACGTTTGGAATCTAATAGAACTCAAAATGATCGTTACTCAGAAACAGTGCTTCTGTTCCTGTGGTTATAAACAGTTTATAAACTGTAATACAGTGTTTTTTTGTGTGTATCGAGCAGGATTTTGTTCATGAAATAATCAAAAGTCCATAAAAGGTGTAATTCAGTGCATTAAAGTCTATTAGATATTTACTTCTGGTTTGGAGATGAATACAGAATCATCATCCATTTATGTTGTTACTTATTTACTTGTTGACTTATAAAGAGCGAAAGAAGCGCAGAAGACGTGCTGGTAGACCTGTGAGTCCTGCAGAAGTAAATCGATGTGTCCTGTGTGATTGTTCATGCAGGAGAAGGAGGAAGGATGGAGGTGCGCATTGTGTGCATGTCAATTCAATACAAGGAAGTCCTGCAAGACTTTTAGTCCTATATAAGGAAGAAGGCAGAGTCTCGGTATCTGTCAGGCCTTGTCTGTGTTCCTGTCAGTCCTATAGAAAGACGGAGGTGGTGTTTGTCTTCCTCTCAGCCCTACTGTATACACCCTAGTGTGTAAAAGTCTACGGCAGGTGCGAAAAAATGCTGTAAATAAAGAATCGAAAATGTTTATTATTCACTTTCGTCAATGAAGGAACTCGGCTGGTTGTTTGTTCCATCTTGGAGAAGTAAACACAGATCTTCTGTGGATGGAGACGTTCTCACATCCTTCTGTCTCTTCATGGAAATCACACACACACTCCATCATGTAGAGATCAGGACTCTGTGTGTGTGTGTGTGTGGGGGGGGGGGGGGGGGTGCCAACACTTCCACTACTTCTACTTCTTCTTCTAAACATCACTCACAACAATCATTCTTTCATTGATTCATTCATTCATCTTCTACCGCTTTATCCGATCTTCCCTCGGGTCACGGGGAGTCTGTGTCTATCTCAGGCGTCTATGGGCATTAAGGCAGGATACACCCTGGATGGAATGCCAACCCATCACACACACACACACACACACACACACACACACACACACATTTATACACTAGGGACAATTTTCCAAGGTGCCAATCAACCTACCGTGCATGTTTTTGGACCGGGGGAGGAAACCGGAGAACGCGGAGAAAAACCCCCTGAGACACGGGGAGAACATGCACAAACTCCACACACACACATGGCCAAGACGGGAATCGAACCCGGACCCTGGAGGTGTGAGGCGAACGTGCTAAACACTAAACCACCGTGTCCCCTGTTCTTCTTTCAAATTATTGATATTTCTGAAAGCGTTCTCTGTTTACAGCATTATTTCACACCTGAATAAAACTTTTGCACAGTTCTGTATATAATATAGATGTATCAGATATTATATGATGCAGTTCGTTAATGGAAAGAAGGCGGCATGGCCGGTGTCTTTGTCAGTCGTTAAGAAGGAAGGAGGCGTGGCCTGTGTGTCATATAAAAGGATCAGGGCGTGGCTTGTATGTTAATATAAATAGAAAGTGTCCACTGGACAGAAAAAAAGCCTGCGAGGAAGCGTTTCCATAAGTTGATGTTCATGTTCCATTCAGCCCCATTTGCCCTTGCTCAAGGGCTCCCACTAGTGGCAGCTTGGTGGTGGTGGTGGGGTTTGAACCCGTGATCTGAGTCCAACACCTTAACCACTGGGCTACACCACCTCTAACTATACAGGACTGTAACAGGGTAAAGTATACATGTGCCCAAAAAAACCAAACAAACAAACAAAAAAATGGGATACACAAGACAAGACGAGCAATTGTGTAAACAAAAACAAACAAACAAAAAGGGTTATTGTTCCTACGCGGTAGGAGACATATCTGGTTGTTGTGTTGTAAACATTTGTGACGTGAGAACATTATGGCTCTTTATAGAGATAAAGAGTGTGGGAACGGTGTTTGCTCAGTTATCAGGAGGTTGTGGGTTCAAATTCCGCCACACTCGTTATTGTTCGTTCATATAGTTGGTTTGAATAAAAACGGGAGGTGGGAAATCAGTGGCATTCGGCTCTGGCCCGGAAGATTGCAGGTTCAAATCCCAGCACCACCTCCACCATCAGGATGTGGGCCCTTGAGCAAGTCCCTTAAAGCTAGTCGCCCAGGATAAAGTCCCCAAAAACGCATGAGATCCTCTTAACTCGATTTTCTCCGTGTCAGTCATTTTCAGGACAATATTATGATCCTCTCGTTAAAAAAGAAAAAGAAAGAAAGAAAGAAAGAAACCCATCGGAATTGACGGAGAAGAAAAACCTAAATAAAAGCGCCACGGAAGCGTGAAATATATCCGGCTGTAAAAACGGACGAGCTTTAAAGCAAACCAGCTCGAGTTTTAGTGCACTTTTTATACCTCTGATCACTGCGAACAATAAAACCGCCCGTGAATAATGCAATAATATACAGAGCGTGTGTGTGTGTGTGTGTGTGTGTGTGTGTGTGTGTGTTTGACACAAAGCTACTAATGCTCAGTGGGCACAACCAACAACACACACAACCTTGAATGAGTCAGGGTCAATAAAACACACCCACTCGCACTCATACACACTCACACACACTCCCCCCCCCCACAGAGAAACTCATGCCCTGGTGGCACTGCAGCAGCCTAATGGACTTTGGAGAGCATTACTGGTGCTCCACACATTTCTGACGTCGGAGGTTTTACTTCATCTTTTTTTCGATTTCTTTCACTGTGATATTTTTCCTCCAGCCCACGAAAAAATCTTCAAAGAAATATCTTTTATAATCGAGCCGCCTGAAAAAGACACAGAGAGCCCTTTTGAGACTTCAAAAAAACACAAGAAGAAAAGCATCTCCACTACTGTGTGTGTGTGTGTGTGTAAAAGTGAGACGGCTCACACACTCCACCATGAAATCAGCCCAGCGAGTGTGTGTAGGGCCTTATTGCTAGGCAGAGGGAGGCTTCAGAAGCCCCGTCTCACCCATACTAATGCACAGCCGGGGCTGCTGTAGTAAACACAGCATGACCTATGGATCGAGGAACGTGGCTGTCTGATGAGATAACTCCAGCGTTCAGGACTGAGGCCGAACATCTCGATGCATTGAAGTGATCCACGTGCCACATCGATGTGCAGGGAGGAAATGGTTAAAGCGCTTCGGAATAGACATGAAAGGAACCCAGCGGGAATACGATGACCTTTTAGAGATAGCAGGAGAAGAAGAAGAGGAGGAGATCATGATGAGAATGTTCCGAAGTGCCTGGGAATTTGACGGATCGGAACCGGAAGTATCTCAGAGAAACTTTTCAAGGAACACCAGAATTTGTGCCAAAAGATATCATTATCTGGGGGGGCGCGGTGGCTTAGTGGTTAGCACGTTCGCCTCACACCGCCAGGGTCCGGGTTCGATTCCCGTCTCGGCCATGTGTGTGTGGAGTTTGTGCATGTTCTCCCCGTGTCTCAGGAGGTTTTTTCTACGGGTTCTTCGGTTTCCTCCCGGTCCAAAAACATGCACGGTAGGTTGATTGGCACCTTGGAAAATTGTCCCTAGTGTATAAATGTGTGTGTGTGTGTGTGTGTGTGTGTGTGTGTGTGTGTGTGTGTGTGTGATGGGTTGGCATTCCATCCAGGGTGTATCCTGCCTTAATGCCCATAGACGCCTGAGATAGACACAGACTCCCCGTGACCCGAGGGAAGATCGGATATAGCGGTAGAAGATGAATGAATGAATGAATGATATCATTATCTGGTCCGGTGGACGAGGGTGACTGAGGTCGGATCTTCTGCAAAAGCGGTCAAATCTGTGGTGAAGAAAAATGCTCCATGCGTTCCTCACCGGAAACAACCCGATATCCATTCATACTGGTCACTCCTGAAGTTGTCTTCCTGAAGATGAAGATCCACCTCGCTGTTTTGACACCATTGTGGGGGTCCAGAGTGAATCGCAGAAGGTGCCTGACACGCTTCATAAGGAACTTCCATGATGCGTTCTAGAAGAACGCTGTGAGAACTGTACTGCTGCTCAAGGGGAATATTGAAATACTACCTTCATATACGGTTCTTTCCCAAGCCTGAATTATGTAGGACGCTCTTGCATTCTAGGAAACCCAAATCTTGGACATAAGAAGTCAGGTGTATGGAGATACATGGGTAGGAGTCTCCTTGTATATATCTAGTTCTAGTCCTATTTCAGATTAATGTGAAGGCTGACTTCACCCCTGAGAAGAGTCGAGATACGCCAACCCTAGGCCATGTGTTCTACAGACCCTACATGACGTACCATGGACACTTCCCACAATGCATATGACTGTTACGAGTGGAGTAACGGCATCCCGCCACTAGACTCTTACCCAGAGCAATCTGGGGTTAAGGTACTTGTTTGAGGGCCCATTAGTGGCAGCTTGGTGGTGGGGGTGGGATTTGACCCTGTGATCTTCCAGTCCAACGCCTTAACCACTGATCTCAGTAGCGGAGGGTGCATTTCACACCTAGGTCTTCAGTCGTGCTCCGTCTGAATGAATGGTTATAAAAACCATCTGAATATTCAATATAAAGGGCCATTGATTACCATTGCTGTAAACACAATAAATGCTTGTACTGAATAAACAAACCAGGGGCGAACTACTGCAGCTCCAGACGTGTATTCTACTGCAGCTCCAGCCGTGACCCGCATAACAAACATCAATAATACACTTGCAATATTATTTAGGAAATAAATACGCCATTAGGGGGCGACAAAAATAGCTCAATTGGACCCAATCTAGACTATCCAATCAACGGCTCTGAACACGGTGACATCATACGCCTGCTAGAGGGCGCTGGTGACACCAACTGAAAATCTGATTGGTTGAAGCAGCAGTTTCATCACCATTTATTCTCTGTTAGAGGTGCTGCAGAATGGATTGTGAAGGCCTCGAGGCAGATTTCTCTGACTTTAACTCTGCCTGGCAACAAATGATGAATGTTGAAATGTGATTGGTTAAACGCTTTAATATGAAAATACATGTCTGGAAGCTGCACACTTCATATTATGGCGGATATGAAAGGAAGCGAATAGAGCATTTGGAATTATTGAATAAGTACTGATGGACAAAATATAAGTAATATCAGTTTGTGATTCAGATATTTCTTAGGCCAGCAGAGAAGGCCCTGCAGGCCCTGACGGCCCACCACTGACTGATCTATTGCAGTGTATCCCACATCGGCGTTTGTCCGACAAGTGGAATTGAGGAACTTCTACACCAAAAAAGGCACTTTCAAGAAAGATGGGAAAGCGAATACACGTGGGTGACGTCATTCATCAAGCACTATACTCTGTCTTATAACTGGCCGTTGGATGGCGACCGTAATAGAGATGTGTCCCACGGGGACAGTGAATTTCTCACCCCTGCTTTAGACCTAAATGCTCATCCATATTCCTGTATCCTGTAGTTCTGGATCCTCTCATGAATGGAAGTCGAACCAGGAGATCATGGCGAGGTCAATCCTTATCATTATCATCTCCACTCGACCCCTAGTCCCCGTCATCCTCAAATTCAAATTCAAATTTTATTGGTCACATACACAGTCATACACAGTATGATATGCAGTGAAATGCTTGGACAGCTGCCCTGACCTCAGGAGTAGATTGTTTTACAAAATACAAAATACAAAAATGTACAAAATAAATACAAATATAAAGTAAAATATAAAAAATATAAAATATAAAATAGACATTAAAAAAAAAAAGAGAAAGAGAAAAAAAGAAAGAAATCCAGAAGAAGTCTGTGTGTGCAAAGCGGTAACAAAGTCCAGGTTTGTGCAATAGGGTGGCTTTTAAAGTGGTGTGTGCATATTGTGTGTGTTGTGTGTTTTCTGTCCGTGAGTAAGCAGTGACCACGAGTGACCACTGCCATAGTGAATGTCCAGTGTGAGTGTAAGTGGATCAGTACTGTCTGGTGTACTGATTGAGAGACCTTATTGCCTGCGGGTAGAAGCTCCTCCTCAGTCTCTCTGTATTGGCCTTGAGGGAGCGGAAGGGCTTTCCAGACCGCAACAGAGAGAACAGTCCATTGCTGGGGTGGCTGAGGTCCTTCATGATCTTCCTGGCCTTGGTCCAGCACCACTTGCTGTAGATGGAGTGCAGGTCAGGGAGCTCAGTATGGATGATGCGCTCAGCTGAACGCACCACCCTCTGTAGGGCTCGTCTGTCCTGCACGGTGCTGTTCCCGAACCAGGTTGCAATATTCCCCGTCAGGATGCTCTCTATGGTGCAGGAGTAAAAGTTCCTGAGCACCTTAGAGGGCAGTCTAAAGTCTCTCAGGCGTCTGAGGTGGTAGAGACGCTGTCGGGTGAATGCAACGCCTCCTCCACGCAGTCGGTGAATGCAATAGGCGGGGAACTCGCTCGTTATGGTCAACATCAGCATCGGCTAACGATTACCTTTTGCATGAGTGGCACACAGGCATCGTTAAAACCAAAAACAGAAAAGAGAAAAGTCGAGCCCTTGATCTCTGAACCGGGAGATAACGGCACCTGGACGCGGTTCGGTCGGAGCCGCCACGTGGGATCACGCTCGGCTAACTCTGCCTCTAATTACCAGTCTGATTTGGTGACCTGGCAGCACTCGTTCGTTTTCCCGCAGACGCTCGTTTTTTGAGATCCCGCCGCTCAAGCGTGCACCTGACCCCCCCCCCAGACCGAGACGAGAAAGGCGGGGGAGAACTTTATTGGCATTCCAGAGTGTGAAGCCGCTTGAAAAAAAAAAAAAAAAGCGACATCCCATTGCATGTTTGTCTTTCAGACTACTTCAAGGGTGAATTTGAAAACGGCGAGGCGGCGTGATCAGAGGGGAAGGAGAAACGATGCTGAATGGGCCTGGAGGCGTTCTGCCTCTGTCAGAGACCTCTGAGGCTGTCAAGAAGAC
>JACRUU010000002.1:2690437-2712937 GCA_030449085.1 Kryptopterus vitreolus
TGCCCTTTAACTGCCTTTATAACCCATTTAAATTTAAAATCGTTAAAAATTTAAATAATTAAATAAAACAATTTTTTTTTTTTTTGTGTTGGGAAAAATAAGCCTTTATTTGTCCGGATAAAAGATTTCTGACATTATAACGTCAGCTTTTTATTTACAAATTTGCTCCTCCGTGATCCCAATTAACACAAGGTTTTGTCCATACACAGACAAAAGAACGGTATATTTATATTATAATTTATATTTGCGGTTTATAAAGATAAAATATTTTGGAATATTTATAACAAAATGTATTTTTATTTATTTTTTATGTTATAAATTTTTTTTTTTTAATTAATAAAATTTGTACCTAGTGTATGAATGTGTGTGTGTTGTTCGTGGTGTGTGTTTGTGTTTCGATGGTTGGCATTCATCAAGGGTGTATTTAATTTATCCTCTTACGCCTTATGATACAAAGACTCCCCGTGTGACCCGAATAGATCGGTAAAATTAGAATAATGGAATTATTATTATTATTATTATTATTATTATTATTATTATTATAGCAAAAACACACAAATCTTCTGCTCAGGTGTCCACAAGCTTCTGTGTTTATCCGCTCTGTTTACTCTCTACACTACATCACACAGATTATTTATGTTTTGGTTCAGGGAGGAAGATCTCACATCACTTTAGACTGCCTGAAAACGGCGCCGGAGCGGAAAAAAAAAAAAAAAAAAAAACGCTCGTTACAGACAATTTCAAATAAATAAATAAAAGCAAATGTGTTGTGGAAGAAGATAAGATACTGCTTTATATATGAAAGCTCAGCAATCTCAGCAGGATAAAACCCCCCCGATTCCTCTGATCCATTATAACGTCAAGCTATTTCACACAAATTTGCTCCTCCGTGTGGAATCAAAAGCCTCGGTGTAAAAGCCAAGTTTAACACAGCTGCAGGTTGTGTTAAACACACATACACACACACACACACACACACACACACACACACACACACACACACACATACACAGACAAAATCAGAGTGCAAACTTACGGGGAATATATATATATATATATGAATCAAAATATACATTCATTAAATGTTGTATTTGCTTGTTTACAGAAAAGATAAAAAATGAATGTATTGAATATTATACTCACAAACTCTTTATTAATTCATTTATTTATTTATAGGTTACAAATAACTTTTTTTTTTAATTATGTCATTTATTTTTAATGGAAAATTTTATGAACAAAAAAAAATAGATTTAATTGCTTACTTGTTTATTCCAGACATTTATATAATTGTATATAATTAAACAATTAAATTATATATTAAACTCAAAAACTCATTTTGTTTTTAATTTATTTCTGGAGTTTTAAAAAATGATTTTTTAATGACCTATGAATAAAAAAAAAAAAGATTTGTTTATTTTATTGCTTTCTCTTCCTGATTCTACATGAATACACACACACACACACCACACACACACACACATATATATATATATATATATATATATATATATATATATATATATATATATATATATATATATATATATATATATATATATATTATATTTATGATTAACCAATTTATAGATATTTATTGACCGATGTTATCGCATTTTATTTATTAGAGATGAATATTTATTTATTATTCTAAACTGTTTTGTGGCTTTTTTAAAATGATTGATTTTTTTTATTCATTTTTTTATTTATTATTTTTATTATTTTTTTATTATATTAATTAATTAAACACTTAAATTGCTTTCTTATTATTTTTTCATTCATTCATTCATTCATCTTCTAGCGCTATATCCGATTTTCTCGGGTCACGGGGAGTCTGTGCCTATCTCAGGCGTCTATGGGCATTAAGGCAGGATACACCCTGGATGGAATGCCAACCCATCGCAAGGCACACACACACACACACACACACACACACACACACACACACACACATCACACACTAGGGACAATTTTCTAAGGTGCCAATCAACCTACCGTGCATGTTTTTGGACCGGGAGGAAACCGGAGAACCCGGAGAAAAACCTGAGGCAGAACATGCACAAACTCCACACACACATGGCCGAGACGGGAATCGAACCCGCACCCTGGCGGTGTGAGGCGAACGTGCTAACCACTAAACCACCGTGCCCTTCTTATTATTTTTTATTTAATATTATTTATAAATTATATTTAAGCGCATTCTCGCCTTCTTTCTTTCTTTCTTTCTATATTTTTGCTTACAGATGTGAGCATTATTACTCTCAACAAGATCTTTCTTTCTTTCTCTCTCTCTCTCTCTATAGATGTTATGGAATATGGATTTTATTACGTGTGAAATGCGCCTCCACATGGGTCGATCCTCGGATAATTCATGTGAAATATACAGGATTGTTTATCACTTCTTCCTCGACTTTCCTCACCTCTCCGTAGAAGATCTCGCTCCGAGTAACGAGGGAATAAATTCTCGGTGTTCCTGCTGAATCCTGATGTGTTCCTGAGGACGGGTGACACGGAGTGAGCGCAGGGGGACTGATTACGAACCAACAGGTGATTGATAAACACAGCACGCGTGTCATTTCATTCTCATACGGCATCAGCGACATTTACACCAAATCTCTCAGGAGACAAAAATAATAATAAAATCAGCGACGTACAGAAGAATTACAGCACGGAGAGCCGCGGGGATTTCACACCGTCTGTTCATTACCTCATATCCCAACACCAAGTGGCCTCAAATCCCAACATCTTCTACACTTCCTCCTGACTTCAGTACAGCCTGATTACAAACACCTGAGAACTCTTACCTGCAGCAGGACACGCCTCTTTTATACCGCTCGGTTCTCCAATGCATGGTGTAATGTACATCCTATCATTCTATATGACTATATATGAAGATATTAAGTGGAGATGGATAGAGATTATTAATGTAGATGAATGGAGATTATTAATGTAGATGATGGAGATTATTAATGGAGATGAATGGAGATTATTAATGGTAGATGAATGGAGATTATTAATGTAGATGATGGAGATTATTAATGGAGATGAATGGAGATGAATGGAGATGAATGGAGATGAATGGAGATGAATGGAGATGAATGGAGATGAATGGAGAGAAATGGAGAGAAATTGAGATTAATAACAGAGATGATGGAGATGATTGGAGGTAATTAATGGAGATGAATGGATAAGGATGGAGATTATTAATGAAGATGAATGGAGATTATTAATGGAGATTATTAATGGAGAAGGATGGAGATTATTAATGTAGATGAATGGAGATTATTAATGTAGATGAATGGAGATTATTAATGGAGAAGGATGGAGATTATTAATGGAGAAGGATGGAGATTATTAATGTAGATAAATGGAGATTATTAATGTAGATGAATGGAGATTATTAATGGAGAAGGATGGAGATTATTAATGGAGAAGGATGGAGATTATTAATGGAGATGAATGGAGATTATTAATGGAGATGAATGGAGATTATTAATGGAGAAGGATGGAGATTATTAATGTAGAAGGAAGGAGATGAATGGAGATTATTAACAGAGATGAATGGAGATGATTAATGGAGATAATTATGGAGATGAATGAAGATGAAGGAGATGAATGGAGATCATTATGGAGATGGATGGAGATCTTCAATGAAAATTTTGAATGAAGATAGATGAAGATAATTAAGATTTCAAATGGATATCTTGAATGGAAATAAAAGGAGATACTGAACAGAGATGAATGAAGATAAACAGAGTTCTCCTTCAGGAACTTGAGGCATCCGAGTATGACACTGGATACATATGTACACTAGGCATGGAGTGATGGACTGTGGATGCAGAGATGTTTCCATAGCGATTGCTTCAGGGAATCAGGGATATATGGATAAATGGAGATGAATGGAGATGGATGGAGATGAATGGAGATGGATGGAGATGGATGGAGATGAAGAGATTATAAATAAGATGATCCCATGAGGGGAATTTTTTTCGTTGCATACTCCAGCTTGTTTAGAGGCTGGGGGTCAGAGTGCAGGGTCAGATATGATACGGTTCCCCTGGAACACAAAGGGTTAAGGGCCTTGCTCAAGAACCCAAGGGTGACAGCTTGGCGATACCAGAGCGATACCAGAACCGAGCTTCCGATCAGTAACCCAGCACCACTGAGCTCCAATCCCTCCCCATGGAGATGATTGTGGATGTGTCCACAGACTTCTCTCTACATACTGTATATACTCATCCAAACACTTCCGCCAAGCTTCCAGAGCATTCCACTTTACACATCGTCTCTCATCTCTAAATAATCAGCACTAAGAATTCACTTTAACTCGATCTGAAATAAAATACAGTGTTTGTGCTCCGTTCACACCTCCTCACCATTAGCACTTCAGAGCTGGAGTTTGTTGATCCAGAATAGCTGTGCCCTGACCCGTGCGTTCTGATCATCGCCATTTGTAGGACATTTTTTAACACACAGAATCACAAAAAAACTTCAGCCTTGAAGACTGAAAAATAACCTTCAGACCGAGAGAGAGAGAGAGAGAGAGAGAGAGAGAGAGAGAGAGAGAGAGAGAGAGAGAGAGAGAGAGAGAGAGAGAGAGAGCGAAACATAAAAACCAGCTTTCACGAAATATTATAGCTTTGCGAGCAAATATTGAAAAAGCAAATATAAGCTATGATTTCACAATGATCCTGGAATGAAAGGTGATTGGTGGGAGTTTGGTCCTGTACATATATCATGTCTCAGGGTCGTGTCTTTTTCTCTCCCATCAGCATGTGTAATGACCTTGTCAATGACACCTGGAGCTTATTCATAAACTTTTATAACATCAAAGACTAGGGGTATATATTTAAAGGGATATTAATGTGTCTCAAAAACCATAAACACCATACCCATGAGTCTCAAAAACCATAAACACCATATCCATGTGTCTCAAAAACCATAAACACCATATCCATGTGTCTCAACATAACATAAACACCATATCCATGTGTCTCAAAATACCATAAAACACCATATCCATGTGTCTCATAATGTGTCTCAATACCATAAACACCATATCCATGTGTCTCAAAAACCATAAACACCATATCCATGTGTCTCAATACCATAAACACCATATCCATGTGTCTCAAAACCATAAACACCATATCCATGTGTCTCAAAAACCATAAACACCATATCCATGTGTCTCAATACCATAAACACCATATCCATGTGTATCAAAAACCATAAACACCATATCCATGTGTATCAAAAACCATAAACACCATATCCATGTGTCTCAAAATACCATAAACATGTGTACCATATAAACACCATATACATGTGTCTCAATACCATAATACACCATATACACCATATCCATGTGCCTCATCCATGTGTAAAACACCATATCCATGTGTACAAAAACCATACACCATATCCATGTGTCTCAATACCATAAACATCATACCTCAAACACCATATCCATGTGTACCAAAACACCATATCCATGTGTATCAAAAACCATAAACACCATATCCATGTGTCTCAAATACCATAAACACCATATCCATGTGTCTCAATACCATAAACACCATATCCATGTGTCTCAATACCATAAACACCATATCCATGTGTCTTACTACAATAAACACCATATCCATGTGTCATCAAATCTAAACACCATACCATGTGTCTCATTAACCATAAAACACCATATCCATGTGTATCAAAAACCATATAAACACCATATCCATGTGTCTCAATACCATAAACACCATATCCATGTGTCTCTATACCATAAACACCATATCCATGTGTCTCAATACCATAAACACCATATCCATGTTTCTCAATACCATAAACACCATATCCATTTGTCTCATTACCATAAACACCATATCCATATGTCTCATTACTATAAACACCATATCCATGTGTATCAATACCATAAACACCATATCCATGTGTTTCTCAATACCATAAACACCATATCCATGTGTCTCATTACCATAAACACCATATCCATGTGTCTCAAATTACCATAAACACCATATCCATGTGTCTTAAAAACCATAAACACCATATCCATGTGTCTCAATACCATAAACACCATATCCATGTGTCTCAAAAACCATAAACACCATATCCATGTGTCTCAATACCATAAACACCATATCCATGTGTCTCAAATTACCATAAACACCATATCCATGTGTCCATCAATGTCTCAAAAACCATAAACACCATATCCATGTGTCTCAATCAATACCATAAACACCATATCCATGTGTCTCATTAATAAACACCATACCATATGTCTCAACTATAAAGACCATATCCATGTATCAATGTAAACACCATCTCATGTGTCTCAAAACCATAAACACCATATCCATGTGTCTCAAAAACCATAAACACCATATCCATGTGTCTCAAAACCATAAACACCAAATGTGTCTCACTACCATAAACACCATATCCA
This sequence comes from Kryptopterus vitreolus, assembly GCA_030449085.1. Lineage (NCBI taxonomy): Eukaryota > Metazoa > Chordata > Actinopteri > Siluriformes > Siluridae > Kryptopterus > Kryptopterus vitreolus. The sequence continues at coordinate 2,696,904 of JACRUU010000002.1, forward strand.
TGTGTCTCAATACCATAAACACCATATCCATGTGTCTCACAACCATAAACACCATATCCATGTGTCTCAAATACCAAAACGATAAACACCATATCCATGTGTCTCAAAATACCATAAACACCATATCCATGTGTCTCAAAATACCATAAACACCATATCCATGTGTCTCAAAAACCATAAACACCATATCCATGTGTCTCAAAACCATAAAACCAACGAGTCTCAAAAACCATAAACACCATATCCATGTGTCTCAAAAACCTATAAACACCATATCCATGTGTCTCAAAAACCATAAACACCACATCCATGTGTCTCAATTACCATAAACACCATATCCATGTGTCTCACAACCATAAACACCATATCCATGTGTCTCAAAAACCATAAACACCATATCCATGTGTCTCAATACCATAAACACCATATCCATGTGTCTCAATACCATAAACACCATATCCATTTGTCTCATTACCATAAACACCATATCCATATGTCTCATTACTATGTCTCAAAAACCATAAACACCATATCCATGTGTATCAATACCATAAACACCATATCCATGTGTCAATACCATAAACACCATATCCATTTGTCTCATTACCATAAACACCATATCCATATGTCTCATTACTATAAACACCATATCCATGTGTATCAATACCATAAACACCATATCCATGTCTCTCAAACCATAAACACCATATCCATGTGTCTCAATACCATAAACACCATATCCATATGTCTCATTACCATAAACACCATATCCATGTGTCTCAAAAACCATAAACACCATATCCATGTGTCTCAATACCATAAACACCATATCCATGTGTCTCAATACCATAAACACCACATCCATGTGTCTTAATACCATAAACACCGTAAACACCATATCCATGTGTCTCACAACCATAAACACCATATCCATGTGTCTTACCATGTCTCAAACACCATATCCATGTGTCTCAATACCATAAACATCCATATCCATGTGTCTCAATACCTCAATACCATAAACACCATATCCATGTGTCAAAAACCTAAACACCATCCATCAAAAACCATAAACACCATATCCATGTTTCTCACATACCATAAACACCATATCCATGTGTCTCAATACCATAAACACCATATCCATGTGTCTCACAACCATAAACACCATATCCATGTGTCTCAATACCATAAACACCATATCCATGTGTCTCAAAAACCATAAACACCATATCCATGTGTCTCAAAAACCATAAACACCATATCCATGTGTCTCAAAATACCATAAACACCATATCCATGTGTCTCAAAAACCATAAACACCATATCCATGTGTCTCACAACCATAAACACCATATCCATGTGTCTCAATACCATAAACACCATATCCATGTGTCTCAAAAACCATAAACACCATATCCATGTGTCTCAAAAACCATAAACACCATATCCATGTGTCTCACAACCATAAACACCATATCCATGTGTCTCAATACCATAAATACCATATCCATGTGTCTCACAACCATAAACATCATATCCATATGTCTCATTACCATAAACACCATATCCATATGTCTCATTACCATAAACACCATATCCATGTGTCTCAAAAACCATAAACACCATAAACATCCATATCCATGTGTCTCATCAATACCATAAACACCATATCCATGTGTCTCATTACCATAAACACCATATCCATGTGTCTCAAAAACCATAAACAATATCCATGTGTCCATAAACCATAAACACCATATCCATGTGTCTCAAAAACCATAAACACCATATCCATGTGTCTCAAAAACCATAAACACCATATCCATGTGTCTCAATACCATAAACACCATATCCATGTGTCTCAATACCATAAAACACCATATCCATGTGTCTCAAAAACCATAAACACCATATCCATGTGTCTCAAAATACCATAAACACCATATCCATGTGTCTCAAAAACCATAAACACCATATCCATGTGTCTCAATACCATAAACACCATATCCATGTCTCAAAAACCATAAACACCATATCCATGTGTCTCAATACCATAAACACCATATCCATGTGTCTCATACCATAAACACCATATCCATGTGTCTCACAACCATAAACACCATATCCATGTGTCTCAATACCATAAACACCATATCCATGTGTCTCACAACCATAACAAACATGTGTCCATACCATAAACACATATCCATGTGTCTCAAAAACCATAAACACCATATCCATGTGTCTCACACCATATCCATGTGTCTCAAAAACCTCTCCATCAAATCACCACCATAATCATGTCTCAAACCATAAACCCAACCAGTGTCTCAAAAACCATAAAAACCATCCATGTGTTCAATACCATAAACACCATATCCATGTGTTCAAAAACAACATAAACACCAATCCATGTCTCAATACCATAAACACCATATCCATGTGTCTCAATACCATAAAAACCATATCCATGTGTCTCAAAAACCAAAAAAACACCATATCCACGTGTCTCAAAAACCATAAACACCATACCCATGAGTCTCAAAAACCATAAACACCATATCCACGTGTCTCAAAAACCATAAACACCATACCCATGAGTCTCAAAAACCATAAACACCATATCCACATGTGTCTCAAAAACCATAAACACCATATCCATGTGTCTCAAAACCATAAACACCATATCCATGTGTCTCAATACCATAAACACCATATCCATGTGTCTCAAAAACCATAATTACCATAAACACCATATCCATGTGTCTCAAAAACCATAAACACCATATCCATCCATGTGTCTCAAAAACCATAAACACCATATCCATGTGTCTCAATACCATAAACACCATATCCATGTGTCTCACAACCATAAACACCATATCCATGTGTCTCAATACCATAAACACCATATCCATGTGTCATTCATCAATACCATAAACACCATATCCATGTGTCTCATACCAAAAACATATATATCATAAACACCATATCCATGTGTCTCAAAAACCATAAACACCATATCCATGTGTCTAAACACCATAAATGTCTCATTACCATAAACACCATATCCATGTGTCTCAAAAACCATAAACACCATATCCATGTGTCTCAATACCATAAACACCATATCCATGTCTAACTACCATAAACACCATATCCATGTGTCTCAATACCATAAACACCATATCCATGTGTCTCAAAAACCATAAACACCATATCCATGTGTCTCAAAAACCATAAACACCATATCCATGTGTCTCAAAAACCATAAACACCATATCCATGTGTCTCAAAAACCATAAACACCATATCCATGTGTCTCAAAAACCATAAACACCATATCCATGTGTCTCAAAAACCATAAACACCATATCCATGTGTCTCAAAAACCATAAACACCATATCCATGTGTCTCACAACCATAAACACCATATCCATGTGTCTCAAAAACCATAAACACATACATATCCATGTGTCTCAATACCATAAACACCATATCCATGTGTCTCAATCAATAAACCATAAAACACCATGTATCTCAAACCATAAAAACACCCTGTCTCAATACCATAAAAACCATATCCATGTGTCTCAATACCATAAACACCATATCCATGTGTCTCAATACCATAAACACCATATCCATGTGTAAACACCATATCATGTGTCTCAAAACCATAAACACCATATCCATGTGTCTCAATACCATAAACACCATATCCATGTGTCTCAAAAACCATAAACACCATATCCATGTGTCTCAATACCATAAACACCATATCCATGTGTCTCACAACCATAAACACCATATCCATGTGTCTCAAAAACCATAAACACCATATCCATGTGTCTCAATACCATAAACACCATATCCATGTGTCTCAATACCATAAACACCATATCCATGTGTCTCAACACCATAAACACCATACCCATGTGTCTCAAAAACCATAAACACCATATCCATGTGTCTCAAAAACCATAAACACCATATCCATGTGTCTCAAAAACCATAAACACCATATCCATATGTCTCATTACCATAAACACCATATCCATATGTCTCATTACCATAAACACCATATCCATGTGTATCAAAATTACCATAAACACCATATCCATGTGTACCTAAACACCATATCCATTTGTCTCAACCATAAACACCATATCCATATGTCTAATTACCATAAACACCATATCCATGTGTCCATCATCAAATGTCTCATTACCATAAACACCATATCCATATGTCTCAAAAACCATAAACACCATATCCATGTGTCTCAAAAACCATAAACACCATATCCATGTGTCTCAAAAATGTGTCTCCATAAACACCATATCCATATGTCTCAAAAACCATAAACACCATATCCATGTGTCTCAAAAACCATAAACACCATATCCATGTGTCTCAAAACCATAAACACCATATCCATGTGTCTCAAAACCATAAACACCATATCCATGTGTCTCAAAAACCATAAACACCATATCCATGTGTCTCAAAATACCATAAACACCATATCCATTTGTCTCAATTACCATAAACACCATATCCATATGTCTCATTACCTAAATAAAAACCATAAACACCATATAAACACCCATGTGTCTCAATACCATAAACACCAAATGTGTCTTAATACCATATCCATGTGTCTCACAACCATAAACACCATATCCATGTGTCTCAAAAACCATAAACACCATATCCATGTGTCTCAAAAACCATAAACACCATATCCATGTGTCTCAAAAACCATAAACACCATATCCATGTGTCTCAAAAACCATAAACACCATATCCATGTGTCTCAAAAACCATAAACACCATATCCATGTGTCTCAAAAACCATAAACACCATATCCATGTCTCAAAAACCATAAACACCATATCCATGTGTCTCAAAACCATAAACACCATATCCATGTGTCTCAAAATACCATAAACACCATATCCATGTGTCTCAAAAACCATAAACACCAAAACACCATATCCATGTGTCTCAAAAACCATAAACACCATATCCATGTGTCTCAAAAACCATAAACCCCATATCCATGTGTCTCAATACCATAAACACCATATCCATGTGTCTCAATACCATAAACACCATATCCATGTGTCTCACATACCATAAACACCATATCCATGTGTCTCAATACCATAAACACCATATCCATGTGTCTCAAAATACCATAAACACCATATCCATGTGTCTCAAAAACCATAAACACCATATCCATGTGTCTCAAAAACCATAAACACCATATCCATGTGTCTCAAAAACCAATCAATACCATAAACACCATATCCATGTGTCTCAAAAACCATAAACACCACATATCCATGTGTCTCAAAAACCATAAACACCACATATCCATGTGTCTCAAAAACCATAAACACCATATCCATGTGTCTCAATACCATAAACACCATATCCATGTGTATCAATACCATAAACACCATATCCATGTTGTCTCAATACCATAAACACCATATCCATCATTGTTTACCATAAACAATTCCAGAATGAGTGTCCGGTTCTTGGTCAGAACTTTTACTTCAGTCCTTCTGTCTTGATTCTCTCTTGATTGCGTCTCAGAAAAATTCTGGTCATATCTGGTCTTCAAAGTTCCTCTTTAGTGCAGTCTTTCTCAGATCTACTACTGATCTGCATTGTCAGCTTCGATAGAGAGGTGTGTGTGTGTGTGTGTGTGTGTGTGTGTGTGTGTCATTCCTAATGGATCTGATGGATGATCAAGAGGAACATTCGCATTCCTTTGATGGAATGAGGATGAAACCTTGAGAGGAACTGTATAGTGTTTACTACGTTAGACAACACTATATATATATATATATATATATATATATATATATATATATATAATATATATATATATATATATATATATATATAATATATATATATATATATATATATATATATATATATATATATATATTTGAACATTCATTGTATGTAGGAGGGGGACACGGTGGTTTAGTGGTTATCACGTTCGCCTCACACCTACAGGATCCGGGTTCGATTCCCGTCTCGGCCATGTGTGTGTGGAGTTTGTGCATGTTCTCCCCGTGTCTCAGGGGGTTTTTCTCCGGGTTCTCCGGGTTTCAAAACAAAAACATGCACGGTCACGGTAGGTTGATTGGCACCTTGGAAAATTGTCCTTAGTGTATGAATGTGTGTGTGTTTGTGTGTGTGTGTGTGTGTGTGTGTGTGTGTGCTCCCTGCTATGGTTTTGGCCATACAGAGTAAATGCCCCAAGAAGCCTAGCACAGACTCCCCGTGACCCGAGGGAAGATCGGATAAAGCGGGAGAAGATGAATGACTTAATGTATAAAGGACTCAAACATATTGTCCTTTTATCAAATGTATGGTTTCATTCATCTTCTACCGCTTGATCCGATCTTCCCTCGGGTCACGGGGAGTCTGTGTCTATCTCAGGCGTCTATGGGCATAGGGTGGAATGCCAACCCACTCGCAGGGCCACACACACACACACACACAAACACACACACATTCATACACTAGGGTGCCAATCAACCTACCGTGCATGTTTTTGGACCGGGAGGAAACCATAGACCCCGGAGAAAAACCACCTGAGGCACGCGGAGAACATGCACAAACTCCACACACACATGGCCGAGACGGGAATCGAACCCGGACCTTGGTGGTGTGAGGCGAACGTGCTTACCACCAAACCACTGTGCCCCCATGTATGGTTTAATTTCATTTTTATATAATGACCCAACACCTTTACACTTAAACTATATGGATGTAAAAGTCTATATAAATCTGAAGCACCAATCACACCACACCTGTTGGAATGACTGACCAATCACGACAGTGATGCTGGAGTCCCATCTCCCTATTCGATACGTGCCCCGCCTCTTTCCTTCCCTCATATTAGATTTTTAAATATTTTTTCATACTGTTTTTTTTTTCAAAAATATATATTATTTACGTGTTGTCCTGCTCTCGCCCGCGTTCATGCATAAAAATGATATTTTCTATTTCTATTTCTATTCATGCGATATTTAAGTTGCTCCCGAGTTTGTGCTTGTATATCGTTTATTTTTATTTTAGTTGATATTCTTGCTTTTTGCAGTAGATTCTTAACAGTTTATTTGTTTTTTTTTATTTTTTATATAAATAAATACATTTATATATATTTTTAAGACCATTTTAACCGTCTTCACAGAAACAACACACACTCGTTAATATGGAAGTTTGGATTTTGAATAGCACTGAATATAAAAAAGTCATTCTCATGGTAATAAAGTTCATTAATATATTTCGCTAAAAAAAAAGAAATGATCATTTGTTTGTGTGGTGAATAACAAAGTCTATTCTAGTATTAGAAGGTATAAAACATCCAGTTATAATCATAATACTACTAATACAAACCAGATTCCAAAAAAGTTGGGACACTATACAAATGGTGAATAAAAACTGAATGCAATGATGTGTAGGTGCCAACTTCTAATATTTTATTCAGAATAGAACAAAACACACGAAACAAAAGTTTAAACTGAGAAAATGTACCATTTTAAGGGAAAAATATGTTGATTCAGAATTTCATGGTGTCAACAAATCCCCAAAAATCCCCAAAAAAGTTGGGACAAGGACATTTTCACCACTGTGTGGCATCTCCCCTTCTTTTTACAACACTCAACAGACGTCTGGGGACAGAGGAGACCAGTTTCTCCAGTTTAGAAATAGGAATGCTCTCCCATTCTTGTCTAATACAGGCCTCTAACTGTTCAATCGTCTTGGGCCTTCTTTGTCGCACCTTCCTCTTTATGATGCGCCAAATGTTCTCTATAGGTGAAAGATCTGGACTGCAGACTGGCCATTTCAGTACCCGGATCCTTCTCCTACGCAGCCATGATGCTGTGATTGATGCAGAATGTGGTCTGGCATTATCTTGTTGGAAAATGCAGGGTCTTCCCTGAAAAAGATGACGTCTGGATGGGAGCATATGTTGTTCTAGAACCTGAATATATTTTTCTGCATTGATGGTGCCTTTCCAGACATGCAAGCTGCCCATGCCACACGCACTCATGCAACCCCATACCATCAGAGATGCAGGCTTCTGAACCGAGCGTTGATAACAACTTGGGTTGTCCTTGTCCTCTTTGGTCCGGATGACATGGCGTCCCAGATTTCCAAAAAGAACTTCGAATCGTGACTCGTCTGACCACAGAACAGTCTTCCATTTCGCCACACTCCATTTTAAATGATCCCTGGCCCAGTGTAAACGCCTGAGCTTGTGGATCTTGCTTAGAAATGGCTTCTTCTTTGCACTGTAGAGTTTCAGCTGGCAACGGCGGATGGCACGGTGGATTGTGTTCACTGACAATGGTTTCTGGAAGTATTCCTGAGCCCATTCTGTGATTTCCTTTACAGTAGCATTCCAGTTTGTGGTGCAGTGTCGTTTAAGGGCCCGGAGATCACGGGCATCCAGTATGGTTTTACGGCCTTGACCCTTTCTCACAGAGATTGTTCCAGATTCTCTGAATCTTTGGATGATGTTATGCACAGTTGATGATGACAGATGCAAAGTCTTTGCAATTTTTCGCTGGGTAACACCTTTCTGATATTGCTCCGCTATCTTTCTGCGCAACATTGTGGGAATTGGTGATCCTCTACCCATCTTGGCTTCTGAGAGACACTGCCACTCTGAGAAGCTCTTTTTATACCCAATCATGTTGCCAATTGACCTCATTTGTGTTAATTGGTCTTCCAGCTCCTCGTTATGCTTAAATTTACTTTTTCCAGCCTCTTACTGCTACTTGTCCCAACTTTTTTGGGATTTGTTGACACCATGAAATTCTGAATCAACATATTTTTCCCTTAAAATGGTACATTTTCTCAGTTTAAACTTTTGTTTCGTGTGTTATGTTCTATACTGAATAAAATATTAGAAGTTGGCACCTACACATCATTGCATTCAGTTTTTATTCACGATTTGTATAGTGTCCCAACTTTTTTGGAATCTGGTTTGTAGTTACTCCCACATCATTCTCTTTTATTTTTAAGGAAATATTATGTGGCCCTCTGAGAAAAACGTTAGGGGACCCGTGACCGATAACATGTCGTTTGTTCATTAGTATATGAAGTGAAATTAAATGTGAGCATTGTGTTTATCTATGATCAGAAGTATTAGCACCAACCATATGTGCTTCTTCCTGGACACAGAAAGCTGAAGCATCAAAGAACATAAGCATCTCTGTGAAGATATGATTTGGAGGAGAAGTTCTCCTTCTATAGACCTCCTCACATCTCCACAAAATCTAGTAGATCATCTTACCTGAAGAATTACGATTATTATATACGGTGAAACGTTGAAGCAAATCTTCATGTCGGGGATCAATTCATTTTAAAACTAGATCTTTTACACCACTCACTTTTTCCTTCATTTATACAGAACGATGCTATCTTCTCCTTTTTTATCATTTAGACTTCATTTCCTGTTCCATTTTTCAGAGATGATGTTCCTTTTTTAAAGATTTTTTGGAGATTTTTTAAAGATTTTTTGGAGATTTTTTAGAATTTTGGAGATGTTTTGGAGATTTTTTGGAGATTTTTTTGGAGACTTTTTGGAGATTTTTTGGAGATTTTTTGGAGATTTTTTTGGAGATTTTTTGGAGACTTTTTGGAGACTTTTTAAATATTTTTTGGAGATTTTTAAAAGATTTTTGGGAGATTTTTAAAAGATTTTTGGGAGATTTTTAAAAGATTTTTGGAGATTTTTTGGAGATTTTTTGGAGATTTTTTTGGAGATTTTTTAAAGATTTTTTAAAGATTTCTTAAAGATTTTTTAAAGATTTTTTAAAGATTTTTTAAAGATTTTAGGGTAATTTTGTGCAAAACTTTTTGGAGATTATTTTGGAGATTATTTTGGAGATTTTGTCGAGATTTATTGGAAATTTTAAGGAGATTTTTGTGGGAGATTTATTGGACATGTTTCGGAGGGGAAGTTTTCCTTCCATAGATGTTCCACCTCCTCCCACAAAATCTAGTAGAACATCTTACTGAAGAATTACGATTATTATATACGGTGAAACGTTGAGAAAAAGCAAACCTTCATGTCGGGGATCAATTCGTTTTAAAACTAGACTTTTACACCCCTCACTTTTTCCTTCATTTATACACGGAAGATTAAACACATCGTCTCCTCTGTCATTTTCCTCCATTCGGTGGTTGAAAAGCAGCACTTTAAGAGTAATTAGCTGCATTTTTGCATGTTGTAAGTAAACGTACGAATCGAGGGGAAAAAGTGTTGATGAGCCGGCGCTGAAAAGCTCGGCGTTGTGTTTGATGAATGCGTGTGACTAGAATATGTGATCAGTTTGGATATGAAACGTTTCATCTGACTCAGGTCGGACCCGCGGTGATGCAGATTACAGAGAAGGCTGTGAGGGGAACGCTCGTTTGCAAAAAAAAAAAAAAACCCTCTTTTTTTAACCACGAAATCTTTCTATTGTTCCCTTTGTCAGCGCCGGCGCGTCGAGCCAGCGCACTTCAATACATTTACGCCCGGCGTCTGCGTGAACCCTCTCACCAACGTGAAACGAATTCGCCGTCACACACTATATCAATTATCGACATCTACGGGCCTTTTATTTATTTATTTATTTTCCAGATAAGAAAAAAAAAAAAAAAGCTCCTCTCGACAAAACAGTCCCCCGCAAAACGTCTGGAGATGAACAGCGCTTCAGTAAACAGAGGAAGCAGACAGCAGGTTAAATGACTTTCCCCTCGCCGAACTTGGAGTCTCGCAGATATTATACAGAGTGATGAAACACAACGTTAAACTCGTAATAACTCTGTCTGATCTCGGAGGCAGAACGTCATCACCAACACGCTTACACAAATAGACACGATTACACCGAGGGACAGGAAATCTCAACATCAGTGCTAGGTTCTCCTTTTCTAACATTTACACTTCATTTCCGGTTCCACTTTTCACAGACGATGTTCCTCTTGATTTTGTGAAGATTTTTTGGAGGTTTTTTTCGAGACTTTTTCAACATTTTGTGGGATATTTTTTGGAGATTTTTTGGGGGGGGATTTCAGATTTTCAGAGTTTTCAGGGGGTTTTGTGGAGATGTTTTAGAGATTTTCTTTAGATTTTTTGGAGATTTTGTGAAGAGTTTTTTGAAGTTTTTTTGGGGAGATTCTATGGAGTTTTCTGGAGATTTTGTGGAGATTTTTTTGAGATTTTTTTTAGGTTTTTATGTAGATTTTTTTTAGATTTTTTTTAGATTTTTTTTTATTTTTTTTTTTTATTTTTTTTTTATTTTTGTAGATTTTTGTAGATTTTTTGTAGATTTTTTGTAGATTTTGTGGCAGATTTTGTGGAGTTTTTTGTGGAGTTTTTTGAAGTTTTTTGGGAGATTCTATGGAGTTTTCTGGAGATTTTGTGGAGATGTTTTGGAGATTTTTTTTTTTGGGAGATTTTTTGGGAGTTTTTTTGGGGGATTCTATGGAGTTTTCATGGGGTTTTGTGGAGATGTTTTAGAGATTTTTTTAGATTTTTTGGGAGATTTTTTGGGAGATTTTTTGGTGATTTTGTGGCAGATTTTGTGGAGTTTTTTAATGGTTTTGTGTTGATTTTGTGTTGATTTTGTGTTGATTTTGTGGAAGATTTTTTGTAGATTTTTTGTAGATTTTGTGAAGATTTTGTGGAGTTTTTTGAAGTTTGTTTTGGGAGATTCTATGGAGTTTTCTGGAGATTTTGTGGAGATGTTTTTGAGATTTTTTTGAGATTTTTTTTTGAGATTTTTTTTTAGATTTTTTGTAGATTTTTTGTAGATTTTTTGTAGATTTTTTTGTAGATTTTGTGAAGATTTTGTGGAGTTTTTTGGAGATTTTTTTTTTTTGGGAGATTTTTTGGGAGTTTTTTTGGGGGATTCTATGGAGTTTTCAGGGGGTTTTGTGGAGATGTTTTAGAGATTTTTTTAGATTTTTTGGGAGATTTTATTGGAGATTTTTTGGTGATTTTGTGGGAGATTTTGTGGAGTTTTTTAATGGTTTTGTGTAGATTTTGTGTTGATTTTGTGTTGATTTTGTGTTGATTTTGTGTTGATTTTGTGTTGATTTTGTGTTGATTTTGTGATGATTTTGTGGAAGATTTTTTGTAGATTTTTTTGTAGATTTTGTGAAGATTTTGTGAAGATTTTGTGGAGTTTTTTGAAGTTTTTTTGGGAGATTCTATGGAGTTTTCTGGAGATTTTGTGGAGATGTTTTTGAGATTTTTTTGAGATTTCTTTTTGAGATTTTTTTGAGATTTCTTTTTGAGATTTTTTTTTTGAGATTTTATGGAGATTTGTTGGTGATTTTTTGGTGATTTTGTGTTGATTTTGTGTAGATTTTTTGTAGCTTTTTTTGTAGATTTTTTGTAGATTTTTTGTAGATTTTTTGTAGATTTTTTGTAGATTTTGTGAAGATTTTGTGGAGATTTTTTTGAGATTTCTTTTTGAGATTTTATGGAGATTTTTGGTGACGTTGTGGGAGATTTTGTGGGAGATTCTAAGGAGTTTTCTGGAGATTTTTTTGAAATTCATTTGATTTTATTGGAGATTTTATTGGAGATTTTATTCTAGATTTTGTGGAGTTTTTTTTCAAGATTTTGTGGAAGATTTTGTTGAAATTTTGTGGAGATTTTGTGGAAGAATTTATTTTGGAGATTTTGAGGAGTTTTTTTGAGATTTTTTGGCTATTTCTTGGGAAATTTTCAGATTTTGTGGATTTTTTTTCTCACACCTCACGGACGCACGATATGAGGTATGATTCGTGATGATCGGACAAAAACTTCGGGACGAGTTACATGCCGAAAATTTGACCAAAGCCAGATAGAGATTATAACTGTTTTATCAGGAGCTACGCAACATGGCAGAAACATGGCTGTGTATAAACTCCTCGAGTGCATCGATCCATAGTTGATAGATAGATAGATAGATAGATAGATAGATAGATAGATAGATAGATAGATAGATAGATAGATAGATAGATAGATAGATAGATAGATAGATAGTCCTATTAAGTCCTCTTAATAGTGCTTAATTGTGTAATCAATAGTGTGTCAATCCCAGTAGCACCCGGGGCTTAAAACTGCATCATGTAGGTGTTCATTAGAGCTTCATAGAGTAGTCTAGAGAAGAAGATTTGGCATTCTCTACTTATCTAAAGTGAATTATCTCATACATGCAACCAAGCAGATTGACGTGGCTTGGATTGGAACTCATCACCTTCAGATCCAATGCCTTGCCAAAAGACCTAAGCTATTCCCACCTAATGGCTTTGAGCACCAACTCCAAACTCCAACCATTAGTGAAGAGAAGATATATGCTTAGCAGAATGCTGTACTCCTCTGGGATCCATGCTATACATGTTTACGCTATAAGGTTGTGTTAGTAAAGTAGGTGTAGGTGAGGTGGAGACGCCCAGGGGTGCAGTCACTGCTCCAATTCATGTTCAATAAGAGAGAGAGTGCTCCATAGAGATCGTTCACACCACCGCTATATCCGATCTTCCCTCGGGTCACGGGGAGTCTGTGTCTATCTCAGGCGTCTATGGGCATTAAAGCAGGATACACCCTGGATGGAATGCCAACCCATCACACACACACACACACACACACACACACACACACACACACACACATACACACACAATCACACACTAGGGACAATTTTCCAAGGTGCCAATCAACCTACCGTGCATGTTTTTGGACCGGGGGAGGAAACCGGAGAACCCGGAGAAAAACCCCCTGAGGCACGGGGAGAACATGCACAAACTCCACACACACATGGCCGAGACGGGAATCGAATCCCGACCCTGGAGGTGTGAGGCGAATGTGCTAACTGCTAAACCACCATGCCCCTTACTTTTCTCCGTTCACGACGGGCACAGATGGAGAGACAGAGCCAGGAGAGGAGAGAAGGAGGGCTGGAAGGCCGGTGCGTGCTGCTACATCGCCTTGGTCCTCGTGACCGGCCCTCCTCCGTGCCGCGACGGTGTATGTATCTAATGCAAATTCCTATTCTGATCGATTTCCTCTCACATAAATGAACTGAGAATGTTCCCCGGACATAAAATACAATTAAAATGGAAAATAGAGGACGCTCCAGACAAGCGTGGCTTTCAAAGGGTCAATTAACTACAGAGACGCAAAATCAATCCACCACAACCGTCAATCATTTACTGAGGACCACAGAAGACTTGTAGCAGTGTAGGATGAAGGCAGGGGGGCGGGGCTTTCTCAATCTTCCCAATGCAGCGCTCAAAAACCACATGACCAGGTGTTCGCACACTTTTTTAGTAATGTAGTGCATGTGTGTGTGTGTGTGTGTGTGTGTGTGATCATCACTTCACACTTTGAGTCCAGTGTCCAGGGTACATTATTATTAAACCTGAAAACATGCAGGGGGCACATGGTGGTTTAATGGTTAGCAAGTTCGCCTCACAGCGCCAGGGTCGGGGTTCGATTCACCTCTCGGCCATGTGTGTGTTGTGGAGTTTGTGCATGTTCTCCCCGTGCTTCAGGGGGTTTTTCTCCGGGTTCTCCGGTTTCCTCCCCGGTCAAAAAACATACACGGTAGGTTGATTGGCACCTTGGAAAATTGTCCCTATTGTGTGAATGTGTGTGTGTGTGTGTGTGTGTGTGTGTGTGTGTGTGTGTGATGGGTTGGCATTCCATCCAGGGTGTATCCTGCCTTAATGCCCATAGACGCCTGAGATAGACACAGACTCTCCGTGACCCGAGGGAAGATCGGATAAAACGGTAGAAGATGAATGAATGAATATAATATAATATATATATATATATATAATTAATATTTTTTTATTTATTATTATTATTATTATTATTATTATTATTATTATTATTATTATTATTATAGTGTTGTATTGTAGCAAAATGTGAATTTTGTGTACCATAACATATCCTAATATATTTGCTGTATATACTGTACACACACACACACACACACACACACACACACACACACACACACACACACACACACACACACACACAGCACTGTCTGTATACCTTGTCAACCGACCTGTGAATAATGAATATATTCGACACTCTGCCAGCACTTATTATTATAAATTCATAAACACTAAATATAAAAAAAGTGTCACCTGAGTGTTATTTAATATTTAGCTAACCCTCCAGCAAGCTTCTCTCTCTCTCTCTCTCTCTCTCTCTCATCTCTCTCTCTCTCTCATTGTATCCTCCACTCCACTTCTCTTCAATAGCATCTCTGGCTCCCGTCCAGTTCCTCGTCGTGTATTTCAGCGTAGCCCAGTGGACTGGAGTCAGGCAGAAGATCCAATTAAATTCCAAATCAATTTCATTCAGAGAATTTTACTCCACAAGGCCGAGTCTTTGTGAGAAAAGGACTTGTACATGCTCGGAATGCAGAGAACACAAGATAAGACAGGATGAAGATCGGCAGAAGAACAGCACAAATATCTGCAATAAAGGATTCCTAACAGCTACAATCAGCGTTTTTCTTTTCTTTTTTTTCCCCTCCTCCAGCCGCGAGCGTATAAAGAAGCCAGAATGCTTTAATGAAGCGACGCCCGAGTCAATCACACACTCTTTACACGCAGGTGTACGTGAAGCCAAAATCCCCATCAATACAGCTTTCACCACTTCAGTCCATTAAAGCAACAGAAGATCCACAGTGAAGGATGAACAATATACTGCCATGTGGAGAAGAGTGTAAACAAACACATTATATTTAACTGTATTACTGTCATTTTATTTGTGTATTTATACTTTTACAATATCTGTCGTTTTACTTTTAAACGTTTTTTTATGTTTACTTTTTTCTTTGTACTTTTTTCTTTTTTCTTTGTACTTTTCACTTTTTACATTTCTAGTTTTGTCCTTTTTCCTTTTTACATTTTTAGTTTTTCCTTTTTTCTTTGTACTTTTTTCTTTTTTTCTTTGTTTTTCTTTGTACTTTTCACTTTTTTCTT
>JACRUU010000002.1:2717937-2762937 GCA_030449085.1 Kryptopterus vitreolus
TAGCAAATAAATAATAAAATAAGAAGAGTTTAATGAGAGTAAAATGGAGGGAAAAACAAGAGCTGGTGGTTTTTTTCTGCACTTTAACATTGATGCTCGATGATGATGATGATTGGTTGTGTGTCTTTATATATTCTTCAAAGCGTTCCCATAGTTCATTCATTCATCTTCTAGCGCTTTATCCGATCTTCCCTCGGGTCATGGGGAGTCTGTGTCTATCTCAGGCGTCTATGGGTGTTAAGGCAGGATACACCCTGGATGGAATGCCAACCCATCACACACACAAACACACACACACACATTCATACACTAGGGACAATTTTCCAAGGTGCCAATGCATGTTTTTGGACCGGGGGAGGAAACCGGAGAACCCGGAGAAAAACCCCCTGAGGACACGGGGAGAACATGCACAAACTCCACACACACACATGGCCGAGATGGGAATCGAACCCGGACCCTGGCGGAGTGACGTGAACGTGCTAACCACTAAACCACCGTGCCTCATTACCCTAGGTATATGACATAAATCACCATACAAACACACAAAATAAATAGCCAACGAATATATAATATATAATCTTCTCCATTTTTTTCCTGCCCTCAGGAGATGATGCCTCACTATGACCTGCACAGAGGTTCTGCCAGAGCTTCACCACAGACTCACTGCCATGGAGGTCGTTCCATAAGAACGGCTGGAAAGATCCGTCCAGATGTTTCTTCACCTCTATTAGCTGCATGGTGAGCAGGAAAGGGGAAACATCTGGAAGAATTGAGTTAGACTAGAAGGTTAGAAGGTTTGCTTCACTGCAGCAGATCTGACGCCGATCAACATGGAGGCAACGTTTGCCCAGGTGGCTTCTTTTAACCTTGTTTATCTTGGTAAGCAATGCTGGACCTAAAATAAAAAAGGGGTTCATTAGATAATGAGAGGACATTTTTCACTAAAGCATAAATTCTTTTATTATCTGCATAAAAGGCCTCCAACAACTGAATCTGTCAGGCGATATTTTTTTTTTTATAAAATAAAAATATATTTTTGATATAATAATATTTATTAATATGTATTTAAAAAGCGGGGCACGGTGGCGTAGTGTAGTGGTTAGCAACGTTCGCCTCACACCGCCAGGGTCCGGGTTCGATTCCCGTCTCGGGAATGTGTGTGTGGAGTTTGCATGTTCTCCCCGTGCCTCAAGGGGTTTTTCCCCGGGTTCTCCGGTTTCCTCCCCCAGGTCCAAAAACATGCACGGTAGGTTGATTGGCACCTTGGAAAATTGTCCCTAGTGTATGAATGTGTGCGTGAATGTGTGTGTGTGTGTGTGTGTGTGTGTGTGTGTGTGTGTCCTGCGATGGGTTGGCATTCCATCCAGGGTGTATCCTGCCTTAATGCCCATAGACGCCTGAGATAGACACAGACTCCCCGTGACCCGAGGAAGATCGGATAAAGCGCTAGAAGATGAATGAATGAATGAATGTATTTTATTAAAAAGCAAAACAAAAAACAAACAAACAAAAAATATATAGGTATATAATACATATTATTATATTAAAAAATATATGTTTTTAATACATATTAATGCAAAAAAAGTTCTTTTTATCTAAATTAATTTATTAATTTAATTTACTATTAAGGGGCATGGTGGTTTAGTGGTTAGCACGTTCGTCTCACACCGCCAGGGTCCGGGTTCGATTTACGTCTCGGCCATGTGTGTGTGGAGTTTGGATGTTCTCCCCGTGCCTCAGGGGGTTTTTCTCCGGGTTCTCCGGTTTCCTCCCCCAGTCCAAAAACATGCACGGTAGGTTGATTGGCACCTTGGAAAAATTGTCCCTTGTGTATGAATGGTATGAATCCAGGGTGTATCCTGCCTTAATGCCCATAGACGCCTGAGATAGACACAGACTCCCCGTGACCCGAGGGAAGATCGGATAAAGCGCTAGAAGATGAATGAATGAATGAATTTACTATTATTTGTTTGTTAAATACAGTTCTAGACTATTGTTTCTAGCTGATGTCATTGTTTAAGGCTCTACATTACAGCGCTGTCATTGGTTGAGTCCTAAAGGAGGGATTATGGTTTGAACAAACCACATTATTAACAGAAGAAATGACCATTTCTGCATACTTACAGTGATGGGAAGTTTACTTTGGAAATGTAATGGGTTACAGATAATAAATGGCTCTATTCAAAATGTAATAATTAGTGTAACTTATCAATTTCTTTATAAAAGTAAAATAACTGATTATTTTGATTAATTACTTTCATTTGTCCATTAGGTGGCATTCAGGAAATGTGAGATATAAAAGTGTGTGTTGGGCGAAATTTTTTCTCAAAGGGGGGGGGGGGGGGGGGGGGGGGGTGTTAGGCGGTGATCGTTGGAATTTGCAATCTTCAACATTTTCTGAAGTAACTGTAATTTATTATTATTATTATTTTATATTTAGTTTGTTTTTTGCTGTAACTGTAACAGAATACTTTTATTTTGTAATTAAATTGCGTAACTCCGTTACATGTAACTAGTGTAACTCCCCAACACTGCACACTGCATATATAAACATGGCGGGGACTGGAAGCTGGACACAAGTGACACATCCTATCCTATCCGAGCTTGACCTCAATGAACACACCAACACAAATAATAATAAGTAATAATAATAATAATAATAAACAACAAAACGAGAACGTTTGACCATTCAAGCTTGCCTCCAACAACAACAACAACATCCCAGCAAGCTTGATCCCAACAACAGACCCTAAATAAGCTTACCCCACTGACATACCCCAACCAAGCTTGACACCCAAACCAAAATTTGACCCTGGCAAAAAATAAACAAATAAATAAACATCCCATACAAGCATGCCTAAACAAAGAGGCTATTTACGTATCACATCTTACGTAGCACAGGGGACACGGTGGCTTAGTGGTTAGCACGTTCGCCTCACACCGTCAGGGTCCGGGTTCGATTCCCGTCTCGGCCATGTGTGTGTGGAGTTTGTGCATGTTCTCCCGTGTTCCTCAGGGGGTTTTTTTCTCAGGGTTCTCCGGTTTCCCCCCGGTCCAAAAAACATGCACGGTAGGAGGTTGATTGGCACCTTGGAAAATTGTCCCCTAGTGTATGAATGTGTGTGTGTGTGTGTGTGTGTGTGTGTGTGTGTGTGTGCCCTGAAATGGGTTGGCATTCCATCCAGGGTGTATCCTGCCTCAATGTCCATAGACGCCTGAGATAGACACAGACTCCCCGTGACTCGAGGGAAGTTCAGATATAGCAGTAGATGAATGAATGAATGAATCTACATTACAGAACAGTGATATCCTTACAATATTAGGAGTCAGAGCGCAGGGCTGTTTGAGGGTGAGGGGGGTTCTCGACGCCATTCTCTAAGGTGCTGGACTACTGATCAGGAGGCCTGGTATTGCCAAGCTGCCACTCTTGGATCCTTGAGCAAGGACCTTAACCTTCTGTGCTCCAGGGGGCGCTGTATCATGGCCGTCCCTGCGCTCTGACTCCAGCTTCCATACCAGGTGGAATATGCGAAGAAAGAATTTCACTGGACATTCTAAATGTGTTGGTGGTGAGCACGTACCATGTAGGCTATCTCAGAGGGGTTCTGGGTTCCCATTGAATCCCATTGAGTCTGTGAGGTTTCAGAGCATTGTATAGACATCATATATGGTGTCAAGACATTTCAGAATGTTCAGAATGATCAGTGGACTGTCATGACCTCATCGTCCTCAGTGAGAGCTTGCGTTTGTGTTTTCCTGATAATGCATAGACGCCAAAATGCAGGATTCCTCTTTTATAGGTGAGGGTGACTTGTGCAACTTTAGGATCCTTTGATGCAAACATGCTGGAGCAGTGTGCAGAGGAGTGATCGGAATTGTAATGAGGGGGTTTATGGTCCGTCTCGAGCAGCAATGCTTTTCCACAGATGCAGCCGTAGAACTGAAAAGATAAGAACCGGAGGTCTAAATGTCATTTCCATTTCTGTGTATAATGCTCAGGCCCACTCTTCTGTAAGCATGTCATTCCTTATCAGGGATCATATGTAATGGAGTCAGGCTTCCTCAGACCAAAAAGTTCATGTGATACATCATTGTATCATATAATAAATAACTAGTATATATATATATATATCTTTAGGGTTAATGCAAAAAGTTGCTAGTTGCTATTATATAAATTAATTTACTATTATTTTTTAAATACATTTCTAGACTATTGTTTCTAGCATAATTGTTTCATATAATAGATAACCAATATATTTATATTTATATATATTCATTCATTCATTCATCTTCTACCGCTTTATCCGATCTTCCCTTCGGTCACGGGGAGCCTGTGCCTATCTCAGGAGTCTATGGACATTAAGGCAGGATACACCCTGGATGGAATGCAAACCCATCGCAGGACACACACACTCACACATTCACACACTAGGGACAATTTTCCAAGGTGCCAATCAAACCTACCGTGCCTGTTTTTGGGGGACCGGGGAGGAAACCGGAGAACCCGGAGAAAAACCTCTTTGAGGCACGGGGAGAACATGCAAACTCCACACACACATGGCCGAGACGGGAATCGAACCCGGGCCCTGGCGGTGTGAGGCGAACGTGCTAACCACTACGCCACCGTGCCCCGATGGATATATATATATATATATAGCTATATATATATGTATTTCTTTATTTATATATTATATATATATATATATATATATATATATATATATATATATAATATATAAATTTATTATTTATTTAAAATTTTCTTTATTTCTTTTAGACGAATATCGTCTGGTGACTTTATGTGGTGCTATATATATATATATATATATATATATATATATATATATATATATATTATATATATATATATATATATATATATATATATATATATATATATATATATATATAGTTCTATATATATATATATATATATATATATATATATATATATATATATGATCCCGGAAACCACCATAGTGGGTGATAGTGGGTGGACGACAGCATACGGATATCCCGGTTCTCCAAATCCTCTGTATCCATGATCCATCCAGATCTGCTCCTTTACCCAAGAAAAGACTGCTGGCTTGGAGAAATAAATGTCTTTTCAGACAGGAGCTTGGAGGATGGATTGGGACTCACTCGGTGCCACTGGCTCAAGGCTACGGTTTACATTACATCTCACCAACATCACTGCTCACCTCAACCAATCGTTTATCTGCAATTAACAGACAATGCTGTATCACCCAGATGAGGGGTCTGGCTCCTCTCACCGTTCCTTCCTTTCCATCTCAGGGAGTTCCTCCGGGGTCCACGCCAGCTCGCTCACTAGGAACAAACTTACACTTACACATTTATTCATTCTTAACTGTATAAATGAGCTTTGAGACAAGGTTACAAGAGCTATACAAATAGAATCGCCATGGCCTGTATCTTCACTGTATCAGTCTATCATGTTCCAAACAAACTTCTATGTCATTTTAGCTTTGGTTTAACCGCATTGCTGTTTTCTTATGCAGAATTGTTGGGAAAAGTGATAGCTCAGAGTTTAAGAAGGTTCTGGATTTGCAAAGCTCCTACTTTTGGGGCCCCTGAGCAAGGCCTTCAAGCTTCTGTCCTCTAAGAGTCCTCATCATGTGAAAAGTACCTTCTTTCTCTTTTGTTCCAACATTAAGGACACCAATCACCAATTTGCTCCACTGGTGAGTGAGAACCAATACTTGGTATGGCAGAAGTCTTTCAGCAGTGAAAAATGACCTTCTCCACTCTGTACATTAGATTTTGAGTATATAAGTGAGTCAAAATGTTTCTAATGTGTGGAACCAAGAGAAGATACCAAACGTCTCGAGATCTGAGACTGGTGTCAAAACCATTTCAACATCTTGACAGCCAGAGTCAGATCTGCTTTCCTTCCAGGGCTTTTATATTCCAACAAAGTTGCTACTGACTCGTCATGAATCCTCTATTTGTTTACTGCTTATTTTGCGCTAAATGAAATGGCATCTGCTCAAATGTCAACTTTGAGCTCCAGTAACTTGCTGCCGTGAACGACTTGCTTGTTAATTATGCAGCGCTGATTAATGGTGTCAATTCCAGGAACATAAAGAGACAGTCCATCAATACATGACGATTTCTTCTTGCTGTCTGACTTCATTTCTGTAATCTGAAAATAAGATTTGGAATTACTTACATTGGGAAATTTGTAACATGCTGTAGGTCAGGATTTCATGCAACACTCAGATAACAAAGAGAGATTGATCATGATCTGAGCAGTTGAGGAAGTTTTGCTGGGTGATCGAGGAACTGTTTAAATAAACATATATGATAAATGGATTGATGGATGGATCTATAACACAGTTGGAGATGATGGATATATTAGATGAGCAGTGATAGAGGATAAAGCGGTCAGTGGTGCAAGAGGAGACAATGGAGAGACCAATGGAGAATTGCTAGAGAGTTGCTGACTGATGGTGAAAGGGTAGAATGACCAGGAGAGGATATAAAGGTCAGTGTTATAAGGGTAGAAGATGGAGAGACCAGTGGTGCAGTGATAGAGGATGGAGGGATGGAGAGACCAGTGGTGCAGTAGTAGAAAATGGAGGGATCAGAGTTACAAGGGAAAAAGATGGAGAGACCAGTGGTATAGTAGTAGAGGATGGAGGGATCAGTGTTGCAAGGGTAGAAGATGGAGAGACCAGTGGTACAGAAATAGAGGACACGAGGGATCAGTGTTGCAAGGGTAAAAGATGGAGAGACCAGCGGTGCAGTGATAGAGGATGGAAGGAGGAGAGACCAGTGGTGCAGGAGTAGAGGATGGAGGGATCAGTGTTGCAAGAGTAGACGATGGAGAGACCAGTGGTACCGTATTAGAGGATGGAGGGATCCATGTTAAATGGATAAAAGATGGAGAGAACAGCGGTACAGTAGTAGAGGATGGAGGGTTCAGTGTTAAAAGGATAAAAGATGGAAAGACCAGTGGTACAGTAGTAGAGAATGGAGGGATGGGGGGGACCAGTGGTGCAGTAGTAGAGGATGGAAGGATGGAGAGACCAGTGGTACAATAGTAGAGGATGGAGGGATAGAGAGACCAGTGGTACAGTAGTAGAGGATGGAGGGATGGAGAGACCAGTGGTATAGTAGTAGAGGATGGAGGAATAGAGAGACCAGTGGTTCAGTAGTAGAGTATGGAGGTATGGAGAGACCAGTGGTACAATAGTAGAGGATGGAGGGATAGGGGGGACCAGTGTTTCAGTAGTAGATGATTAAGGGATGGAAAGACCAGCGGTACAGTATTAAAGTATGGAGGGATGGAGAGACCACTGGTAGAGTAGTAGAGGATGGAAGGATGGAGAGACCAGTGGTACAATAGTAGAGGATGGAGGGACGGGGGGACCAGTGTTTCAGTAGTAGAGGATTGAGGGATGGAAAGACCAGCGGTACAGTATTAAAGTATGGAGGGATGGAGAGACCACTGGTAGAGTAGTAGAGGATGGAGAGATCAGTGTTGCGAAGGGTAAAAGAGGTCTCTGTATTCCAAAGGGCTTTTGTTTCCAGCCAATGGACTTTTGATTAACAGGTCATGGGTTCAAATCCCAAAACAAACAAGCTGCTGTTGCTGCTGGTCAGTTTGGTGATACCGAGGCGCGAACCCCCCGACCTTCTGATCAGTAACACAGCATCTTAAAGCACTGAGCTACAGCCCCTCTGCATGGTGTCTACAAGAACACACACACACACACACACACACACACACACACACACACACACACACACACACACACACACAGTTTAACTATATAATCAATAGG
Organism: Kryptopterus vitreolus; assembly: GCA_030449085.1. Taxonomy (NCBI): domain Eukaryota; kingdom Metazoa; phylum Chordata; class Actinopteri; order Siluriformes; family Siluridae; genus Kryptopterus; species Kryptopterus vitreolus. The sequence goes on from JACRUU010000002.1 coordinate 2,725,746, forward strand.
TGTTATGCGTATCTGCGCAGGAATGATAATGTACAGCGCTGTGTTTATCAGCTCTCCGATGGAAGTGATTATTGAGGAATCATCACACAGCGCATGTGACGGACTGACGACGGATCCACCCGTGTGTTCTGTACGATTACACATTGATCATATCATCATGACGAATCGCCCTACACGCCGTCACACGTGTGTGTTTACACACTGCATCAGAAACACATTCTGTCACACATTTTTTATCATTTTACTATTACAATATACGTGTGTATGTGTGTGTGTGTGGTGTGTGGGGTGTGTGTGTGTGTGTGTGTGTGTGTGTGTGTGCGTGTGTGTGTGTGCATTTGGTGTGCATGGTGTGTGTGTGTTGTGTGTGTGTTATTTGTGTTTGTGGGTGTGTGTGGGTGTGTGTGGGGGGGGTGTGTGTGTGTGTGCATATGTGTTTGTGTGTGTGTGTGGGTGTGTGTTGTGTATATATGTGTGTGTGTGTGTGTGTGTGTGCATATGTGTGTGTTTGTGTGTGTGTGGGTGTGTGTGTGGGTGGGTGTGTGTTGTGTATGTGTGTATGTGTGGGGTGTGTCCGGTGTGGGTGGTGTGTCTACTGTGTGTGTCCTACTGTGATTTGTGTTTGTGGTGTAGGGTGCCCTGTGTGTGGTTCGGTGGTGGGGGGTGTGTACTCTGTGTGTGCTGGGGCCGCTTGCTGTATTTGCCTCCCTCCCGTGTGTGTGTGTGTAGTGTTGTGTGTATGTGTCGGTGTGTGTGTGTGGTGTGTGTGTGGGGTTGGGTGTGGGTGTGGTGTGTGTGTGTGTGTGTGTGTGTGTGGCGTGTGTGTGTGTGTGTGTATGTGTGTGTGTGTGTGTGTGTGTTTGTGTGTGATTTGGGGCTGGGTGTGTATGTGTGTGTGTGTGTGTGTGTGTGTGGGGGGGTGTGTCTATGTGTGTATTTGTGGTGGGGTGGGTGTGTGGGTGGTGGGGTGTGGTGTGAGTGTGGGGTCTGTTCGGGTGTGTGTGTTTTCATGGGGGGGGGGTTGTGTGTGTTTGTGTTATTCCTGTGTTGGCGGTGTGTGTCATGTGTTTGTGTGGTCCTCCTACCCTTGTGTGTGTTTGTGGCTCCCTTCCTGTATGGGTGTGTATTTGGTCTATGTGTGTGTGTGTTGTGTGCTGGTGGGGGGGGTGTGTGTGTGTGTGTGTGTGTGGTGTGGGGGTGTGGGTGTGTGTGAGGGGTGTCTGTGTGGTGTGTGGTGTTGTATTGTGGGTGCATGTGTGTGTGTGTGGGTGTGTGTCATGTGTGGGTGTGTGTGTGGGTGTGTGTGTGTGGTGTGTGTGGTGTGTGTGATGTGTGTGGTGTGTGTGTGGGTGTGTATGTGTGTTTGTGTGTGTGTGTGGGGTGTGTGGTGTGGGGTGTGTGTGTGTGTGTATGTTGTGTGTGTGTGTGTGTGTGTGTATGTGTGTGTGTGTGTGTGTGTGTGTGTATAGTTGAAGCAGGATTCTCAGACTGGTCAACATAAACAACCCTGCTGACCAACATGCCCTTTGTGAATGTATTTTCAGGATGCTATAAAACACTTCAAAGCCTGTGACATTAATTACTGTCTTACTGTATACAACACTGTGTCCTTTTAATGAAAAAAAAACACATTCCTGTGAGTTATCGTGTAATTAAGCAGATGCAAATCCAAAACCGTTAACAAATGAAACACAAATAAACAAAACACAAAAACAAGCATAGATAAGAAAAAGTTGGAGATTATTAACAACCCTCTATGTGAGGTGGAGGCTGGACATTATGGGGGGGGGTCGTACCACAATAAAGTACAATCGCACAAAAAAAACGTAATATGCACAGCGACTACAAACCCGCATAGATATAGGAAGTAGACGTATCTACACCTTAACCGCACCCCCAACCCCTCCCTGACCTGTCAACACCTTGTGAGTAAACAAATCCCCCTTGTGAGTAAACAGCCCCAACTCCCCCTGTCAACACCTTGTGAGTAAACAGCCCTGACCTGTCACACCTTGTGAGTAAATACCTTGTGAGCCCCAACCCCTCCCTACCTGTCAACACCTTGTGGTCCCCCCGGCCCCAACCCCTCCCTGACCTGTCAACACCTTGTGAGTAAACAGGTCCCCTTGTGAGTAAACAGGTCCCCCCGGCCCCAACCCCTCCCTGACCTGTCAACACCTTGTGAGTAAACAGGTCCCCCCGGCCCCAACCCCTCCCTGACCTGTCAACACCTTGTGAGTAAACAGGTCCCCCTGGCCCCAACCCCTCCCCCTGTCAACACCTGTGGCCCCACCCCTCCCTGACCTGTCAACACCTTGTGAGTAAACAGGTCCCCCCGGCCCCAACCCCTCCCTGACCTGTCAACACCTTGTGAGTAAACAGGTCCCCCTGGCCCCAACCCCTCCCTGACCTGTCAACACCTTGTGAGGTCCCCCCGGCCCCAACCCCTCCCTACCTGTCAACACCTTGTGGTCCCCCCTGGCCCCAACCCCTCCCTGACCTGTCAACACCTTGCCCCAACCCCTCCCTGAGTAAACAGTAAACAAATCCCCCCAGCCCCAACTCCCCCTGACCCCCCTCCCCCCGGCCCCAACCCCTCCCTGACCTGTCAACACCTTGTGAGTAAACAGGTCCCCCTGGCCCCAACCCCTCCCTGACCTGTCAACACCTTGTGAGTAAACAGGTCCCCTTGTGAGTAAACAGGTCCCCCCGGCCCCAACCCCTCCCTGACCTGTCAACACCTTGTGAGTAAACAGGTCCCCCTGGCCCCAACCCCTCCCTGACCTGTCAACACCTTGTGAGTAAACAGGTCCCCCCGGCCCCAACCCCTCCCTGACCTGTCAACACCTTGTGAGTAAACAGGTTCCCCCGGTGCCAACCCCCCCTAACCTGGCCCCTCTTAACCGTTCTCGTCCAACACATGGGTGGGGGGGGGGATAAACATTTGTTTATGTGACAAATGAAGACTATTCTATTCTATTCGTTATGGTGTTACATAATTACAAATCCCAAAGAACCCTCAGCCCCCCACCCCCCCCAACTCCGCCTCCTTAAAAAACTTTTTTGACTCAGGATGTTAAATGCCACCTAGTGGTCAAACGTAAGCAATCACAGAATATAAATAACAAAAAAACATTGACATGGATCATTGTTTAACTGTATTCATCATATTTACTGATTCGAACATAATATATACAGGATACTTTGTTTTGACCTGAAATAGCAGCGAATCTGGAGCTCCGAGCCGCTGATCCGTTTCTGTTTTTCCACTTCCTGTTGTCACCTCGGGGCTGCAGTAACTCCTCCATCACAACTTTTTAATAAAACAGTCCCCGTGTTGAACTTCTCTCGTTTCCCCGCAGCGTTCCGGGTGTTTCTGGACTGGATCGGCGCTTGTTATCGATGTTATTGTCCTCACTCCGCTGTGTTATTGATGTTTATTCTTTACGGCAACAATAAACGGACTGTAGCGGCGTGTATTATTGGCGTGTTTATCGCTACGTATTCCTCCAGCCATCGCTCTGCTGTTATTGCCGTGTTGACGCCGAAACTTTCTCGCCGTGTTTTACGTTAATTCACTTTTAGATTTCCTGCAATAAACGATGTTCATGTTTATTGCAGGAACGTTGTGAGTTCAAATCCACTAAGTTTCCAGTCTGGGGTCCCTGAGCAAGGCCCCCAGGGGCTATAGGGTAGGGGGTAGCTCAGTGATTAAGATTCGTTATATATAAAAATGAATGGAAGGCCAGGGGTTCAAGCACCAGTATCGCCAAGCTAACCACTCATGGGGCCTTGAGTAAGGCCCCTAAGGATTGGGTTGTGTCTATCTCAGGCATCTATGGGCATTAAGGCAGGATACACCCTGGATGGAATGCCAACCCATCGCAGGGCACACACACACACATTCACATTCATACACTAGGGACAATTTTCCAAGGTGCCAATCAACCTAACGTGCATGTTTTTGGACCGGGGGAGGGGGGGGGGGAAAAAAAAGGAGGAAACCGGAGAACCCGGAGAAAAACCTCCTGAGGCACGGGGAGAACATGCACAAACTCCACACACACATGGCCGAGACGGGAATCGAACCCGGACCCTGGCGGTGTGAGACGAACGTGCTAACCACTAAACCACCGTGCCCCGTAGGTAGATCATGTGACCTGCGAAAAAAAACAGTTTCCGTTAAATTTTTGCGAATTATTCCTTTTCCGCATCGTTTGAAAAAAACACCTCACGCGAACGTACAAACGTTTTTGAGATTTTTTTGCGAATTGGACGCGTTTCTGCTAGCCGTATTTTCACTTCGCTATTTAAATTTGATGGTTAATGTCAAATGTGAATTTTCTGTGCACCAGGGGGCGCTATATCATGGGTAACTCAGATATAAGTGTATCTGCCAAATGTTGTAAATACTTGTTCAATTTGGGAATTTGCATCTTGGGATCAACCAGCATTCTTCCAAACTCAGCTAATGGATTGATTTGATCCACTTCCTGCAGTGGGATCACTGGTGAAATCTGCACGGAGTAGTGCTTTAGTCCTGGTGCATTAGTTGGGGCGGGATCATATCTCCATCAACATCCATCCATCCATCCATCTCTCCGTGGCTCACTGGTTATGGTTCAGTCACACATTTGGTTAAATATGGTTTTTGCCTTTTGGTTCGGTTATGGAAGATTCCAAATATTCCAGAACTCATATCCGGAGGAAATGACACTTATTTTATTTATTCACCTGAGCATTCGGTTAAGGGCCTTGCTCAAGGGCCCCAATAATTTCATGACCTTCTAATCAATAAAAGTGTGAAATCCTAAATATTGGGAAAATTCCATTCTGGACTCTTGTTGTTGTCAATAACAACAAACCAAAACACACACACACACACACACACACACACACACACACACACAAACACACACACACACACAGAAAATGCTATAGGGGTTATTATACTGACTAGAACTTACGGTCCAAAGCCCAAAGTCAGGATTACAGTGTAATTGAATCCCAGTCCTGTTGTAATTAAAGACGTGAGCATCGCGACGGCTTGACGAGTCACAGCGGACAATTTAATATCTCTTGTTTGGTGTAGTTTTGCTCGACCTTGAGGAAAAGTGTGGTATAAATGCAGAAGGAAAAAGAGATAGCGAGTGACAGAGAGAAAGATGGGTTGATGAAAAGACAACGAGACGAGGTAAAGCGCCGGAGCATTGTACAGCGCTACGCCGCTCGCATCCTAATCAGAGCTGCTGCCTCGCATCTGAACACACACACACACACACACACACACACACATCACTGATATATATGTGTGTGTGTGTGTGTGTGTGTGTGTGTGGCTCTGCCTACTCCAACCTTCTACCTTTTACTTTCTTTATCTCTTCTGTCCCTCTTTCTGTCTCACTATCGTTCTTTATTTTGTCTCCTGCCTCCTTCTTTCCATTCATCTTCTCCGTCCCATGTCTTATCTTTCTTTCTCTCGCAGCCAGCTTTCTGTGCACTAATAATTCCACCCGTCTCTCTCTCTCACTCTCTCTCTCTCTCTCTCTGTCTCTTTTTTTTTTCCCCCTTCCAAAGAACGTGTCTATCTCTCTGGGTGTGTTTTTGTGTCTCCCCACATTTTCTCTTGGTTTGCAGGTTTTCTTCTGTCTTGTGTCCAGAATATAGGACTCTTTGATGACTCTAAAGATGCCATTCCATCGTTCATTCATTCATCTTCAGATGGGTTCATTCCTCCTATTCACTATGGGGCATCAGCGAGAGGGGGGGGGGTCGCTGATATTTAACCAGGGACTAAAATAAGAACAGGGTTTTTCTCCGGGTTCTCCGGTTTCCTCCCCGGTCCAAAAACATGCACGGTAGGTTGATTGGCACCTTGGAAAAATTGTCCCTAGTGTATGAATGTGTGTGTGTGTGTGTGTGTGTGTGATGGGTTGGCATTTTATCCAGGATGTATCCTGCCTTAATGCCCATAGACGCCTGAGATAGACACAGACTCCCCGTGACCCGAGGGAAGATCGGATAAAGTGGTAGACGAAAAATGATGCATGCATGCAATAATAATAATAATAATAATAATAATAATAATAATAATACATTACATTTATATAGCACTTTTTTGGACACTCAAAGCGTTTTTACATTATGAGAGAGGGATCTCACCGATGTACAACATCCACCTGGATGATGCGATGGCAGCCATAGAGCACTAGAACTCCCACCACACACCAGAGTACTGGTGAGGATGAAGCCAATCAGTAGATCTGGGGACGGTTATGAGACCGAATGGGCGAATGCCGAGGAAACGCCTCTACTCTCGGGTTAACGTCTCATCTTTTGGCATTATAGTGTCCCACTGTCACAATACTGGGGTGTTAGGACCCACACAGATCACAGGGTAAGCGCCCCCTGCTGGCCTTCACTAACACCTCTACCAGCAACAACCTAGTATTCCCAGGTGGTCTCCCATCCAGGTACTAACCTTCCTCAACCCTGCTTAGCTTCAGTCAGCAAATGTAAAATGTAAATTCCCTGTCATTATCTTGGCTTGGTTGCTATATTTGTTTCTTTCATATGGGTTTGAAACCCATTTTTAAACTGTGTTTGATTGGATGTCCCATTAACAAATGTATAATATGTATAGAGTGGAGCCCACACATGCCCCGCATTCCCAAGGCACATTGTGGGACCAGCAGTGACCACAGAAAGGCATATTTGCTGGGTTATTACCACCAAAACCCAGGAATTTATTCCCCAAATCCTTGAGAACGGTGATGTTCTCCTGGGCCTGTTTTCTAATCGAGTGTTGAAGGTCTCACAAATGAGGAGCAGGGAGAAAACATGGGCACTGACACACTGGGATTCAAGCCATCATCCCAGGATCCTACATTTCCAGTATCACCATCCATCCATACATCCATCTATCCATTCATCCATTCATTTTAGGCAAACTCGTTGAAAATGTGGGTTATTACACCTGGTCCCCCAGGCGACTTCTTACAAAGCCTACAGCCGTGGACCAGGCATGGATGTTTGCTGGATTAACACCACCAGAATCCAAACATTAGCATTATTCCCAAAGTTAATTATCTCAGGATCCTCAAGAGATTTTAATTATTTTTGGAAAATCAATTGCTCTAATTAATCTTCAGTCGGTGCTTGATTGGGGAACACACACATCCCTTCAAGACCACCATGTAAATGGAGGGAGGTGGTACCAGGGAGGTACCAGGGAGGTGGTAGCCCAGTGGTTAAGGTGTTGGACCAGAAGATCACCATCAAGCTGCCATTAGTGGGCCCTTGAGCAAGGCCCTTAACCCTCAATTGCTCAGTTGTAAGTCGCCTGGATAAGGGCGTCTGCCAAATGCTGCAAATGTAAATGTAAATGGGTGGATATATTACATGGGGGAGTTCAAGCCCACACTTTCTTTCCCTGAAACTTACCAAGGATCAGGAGCTTCCCAGTCAGGGTTTGACCTCTTTACTCTTTTTGGTACTCACAACCATTTTATACTACAGCTTTATACTACATCTCGTCTGCTTACCGGTGCTCTTTGTAAAGGCTTTATTTTAGCTTGTGACTTTGCCCTGTTTTATCCCTTTCCCCAATTTGGTTTAAAGCTGTGTTTACTTTTGCGATATTTTCTAAATGTCGATAAAAAAATTACTTTTGGGAAATGACGGTGTTTCCGTTCACCATGTCATGTGACTAAAACTCGTCCCTTCGCGATAAGTCATTAATTAAATGGAGACGGATATCGGCAGGGTTACTTATATCGCAGCTGCATTAGGCATTTTTATTAGTAATAGGAGTCGTAGTCGCGTTATACACACATTAATAATGAGGTGATCCCGCTATACTTGGGTTAATAGTGTGCGATTTCACAGCGGACCTGTGGAATGAACGCGTCCACTTGTTTTGAGTCTGTGCAGTGCAATAGCGCCTCGTGTGGCTGCAGCATCACGCCCAAGGCAAGGCAAGGTAGATCATGTGACCTACGAAAAAAAACCTATTTTTGCAAATTTTTTCTTTTTCACATCGTCTGAAAAAAAAACACCTCATGCGAGTGTACAAACGTTTTGTGTGTTGATGTTTCCGTCAGGCGTCTTTTCAATTCGCTTGTTAAATTTGCGCATTTTGAAGGGTAACGGAAACGCACTTGGGCCCATTTAGTGCATGATTTTGTTTTAGCTATAATTCCCCAAATCCAAATCATCCCATGTTTCCAATTTCCAGTTTTTCCAATGCACTATATTCCCAGCAGGGGCACGGTGGCTTAGTGGTTAGCACGTTCGCCTCACACCGCCAGGATCCGGGTTCGATTCCCATCTCGGTCATGTGTGTGTGTGTGGAGTTTGTGCATGTTCTCCCCGTGCCTCAGGGGGTTTTTTTCTCCGGGTTCTCCGGTTTCCTCCCCCGGTCCAAAAAAACATGCACGGTAGGTTGATTGGCACCTTGGAAAAAAAATTGTCCCTAGTGTATGAATGTGTGTGTGAATGTGAGTGTGTGTGCCCTGCGATGGGTTGGCATTCCATCCAGGGTGTATCCTGCCTTAATGCCCATAGACGCCTGAGATAGGCACAGACTCCCCTGTGACCCGAGGGAAGATCAGATCGGAGATGATATTAGCGGTTTAGATAGAAGATGAATGAATGAATATATATATATATATATATATATATATATATATATATATATTATATATATATATATATATTATATAGTGCTATGCTCTTTCTAAACCCGTCTCCTCTGTATAATCCATTTACCCGACTGCATTCTCCTGCATTTCTGTTCGTCTGTCTGTTTTCCCTCGAAAACTGACAAGACCTTACCGCAGAGGTTGCATTTGAAGCAGGTGTTATTAAACAATGCTCCACTCTACACGTCTCTCTCTCAGCCCTTTTCCAGGTGTCAGGAAGCAGCAGGTTCTGTGATGGACAGATACTAAATTTGGTGAAGGTGACTCACATTGGAAGGCTCTAATCACAGAAACAGTACAAGTATTCGCTATGTGGTGGGCATCATGTGCGTTTGAACCGATAGGACACAGTCACCCCAGAACAACCCCCACCCACCCCCGACCCCCCCCTGAGCGAGTCTAAATTGGTCCGATCCAAAGTGAGTCACATCTCGAGAGCTCTGTAGGTGGGCTCAATGCTGATGTACGCCTGGCAAAGTAATACAGACATAATGTTCATATAATATACAAATATGTTCATTTATATATTCGCATAACCATATATTAGTTTTAGTATATTAGAAGTATATTAGATTTCTACATTTCCTTATATTCCCAACGCATTCCCAATCTAGAGGGATATCTTTAATGTTTTATTTTCTACGGTTTGTATATTCAAGGTCCAATTAGTCCAAGAATATACAATATATTCCTAATGACTGTTATCCCAGATTTTACATTTCCAAAGTTCCATGTTTCCAGAGTACTGTATTACTAAAGCCAGATTGTAATCTTCCATATAAAAGCACTTTTATGTTTAATCCTTTTCCTGTTTCTTGATCCAATAATGGCAATGACATTCCCAGAACTCTATATCCCTTTATATTCCCACTGCCACTAATACCAAAAGCTTTCCATTCCAGTCTTTCCATTTCCATTTGCATTTCCCTTATCCAGAGCGACTTACAACTGAGCAATTGAGGGTTAAGGGCCTTGCTCAAGGGCTCCCACTACTGGCAACTTGATGGTGCTGGGATTTGAACCTGAGATCTTCCGGTCCAGAGTCCAACACCTTAACCACTGATCCACCCACCTCCAGGCACTACCTTCTAAATATTCCCAATCCCCACAGTATCTATTCTTTTCATGGATTTATATACTATATCTAGTACACTTGTTCTTTTAAGTCTCTGGATACTCAAGACATGTCTAAAGGCTTGTTTTTATGTTGTAGTATTTTCCCAGTCACTGTGTTTCTGGACAGTTATGTTTTCATGGTTCTACAGTCCCAAAGTTTGTCTTCCCAGTAGCCAATGGTCCCAGGTAGTGACGTTCCCAGTGTTGATGTTCTCAAAGCTGTATATGTTAAGGGGAAAAAAAGTGTCTGTTATCAAACCCAAAATACAAGGTTCTAGATAGATTAACTAGATATGGGAAGAAAATGTGAACTAGTCCGTTTAATATTTAGTGTTGATATTCATTTTCGATGGGAAAAATTGGTCCCTGGCCAAAAAAACTCATTTGCCCCGATTACCCATAATTCCCTGTGGTTTTTCGGACCGAGTGTCATATCAGTGCAATGTCCTTGTCGCGCTGGACGAGTGGATACGTCGATACGACCGATCAGCAGAGCAGCAAAAATTTTCCCCATTCATTCTCTATAGGGCGGGAATGTCATGGGTTTCCCAAAATTCCGAACAGGTGTGGAGTTCGGGAGGTATATGATCGTGATCCACTCAAGTGGATTTGCCATATGTGCATGTCGGACGCTCACAAGCCCGAACTGTGAGGCATGAAATTCTCAAAGCCCCATTTATTTTCTATAGGGAAAAAAAAATCCACTTTTTGGCCCCGGGTTTGGAATTCCTTATAAAAGTAATAGCACCCCTCACACCATCGGACACACGCGATATGAGGTATGATTCGTGATGATCACGATCATCAGTGAGTAATGCAAATCTTACCAATGATTCATAGCACTCATTCGTTTCAGTAAATAAAGTTTCTCTAGAAAATGACGCAAGAATTATACATTAATTTGAATACAGTGAGTCAATGACTTTTTTTTGCCTCTATTGCTAATTATAAAATGAGACACGTCCGATCTAAATAATGTAAATTCCGTCAGATTATCTACGCCGTGTCTGATTTACTCGTCCTCACGTCCATCACGACACAAGCGTCTCCTGTGTGCCTTTCCTGTAATGACCTGACAAGCGGCGGGTCATGAGGTCGATAATCACAAGGCCATCGTCTCCATGGTGAACGAGGGAATGCGATGGAGATAGGGACGGAAGATAGAGAGAGAGGGGAGGGAGGGAGGGAGGGAGGGAGGGAGAAAGCATTTCAGAAATGTTTTTGTAGACAGGGTGCTGAAGGGGGAAATAACTTTCTGCACTCTGAATTTCATCAAATTCTTATCGTTTAATTTACATTTATACTCCTCAGCACTTATGGGGTTAAGGGCCTGGCTCAGGGGCCCTTAAGGGAAGAGGTAACATGGGTTGAATGTAGAGTTGGGAGATTATAATCATCATTATGGATTAATACGAGTTTAAAATGTCGCTTCATGTTGCCGCACACGCATTACACTTGTGAAATACGAAATACCAACACGGCGGCGCTTTGACGAATCCGAAGAGCTCGTTTCCAAGAGGGGGCGGAGTTTCATCAGTCGTATGGAAATAGTTCAGATATTCAACAAACCAAAACCCAGCTGTAACATCTATCTAACGTTTGTAAAGACTCATTTATTCTGAACACAACCACGGTGTTTGGTTGTTCAATACGACTGATGAAACCCCGCCCCCTCCTGGAAACGAGCTCATCGGATTCGTCAGAGCCGTATCTTGGCCGACCCTGCGCTGTGACCCCAGCTACCAACAACAAACTGGGATATGCGAAGAAAAGAATGCCACTGTGCTGTAATGTTTATGCAACAAATAAGGCTGTTCTATTGTTGAATGTGGAGGTGTGTGTGTTATCTGACACATCGCCCAACTCTGGTTGAATGGGATTTGAACTCACAACCTTAGGATCCAAATCCCAATGCTTTAACCGTTAAGGTATAGGGACACCTGACTTATCCAGCAGTACCTGGTTCCTCCTCATAGTCATATGTCAGGGGTGGGCAAAGTTTTTGGATCAGGGGCTTAGTGGTTAGCACGTTCGCCTCACACCTCCAGGGTCCGGGTTCGATTCCCGTCTTGGCCATGTGTGTGTGGAGTTTGTGCATGTTCTCCCCGTGTCTCAGGGGGTTTTTCTCCGGGTTCTCCGGTTTCCTCCCCCGGTCCAAAAAAACATGCACGGTAGGTTGATTGGCACCTTGGAAAATTGTCCCTAGTGTATGAATGTGTGTGTGTGTGTGTGTGTGTGTGTGTGTGTGATGGGTTGGCATTCCATCCAGGGTGTATCCTGCCTTAATGCCCATAGACGCTTGAGATAGACACAGGCTCCCCGTGACCCGAGGGAAGATCAGATAAAGCGATAGAAGATGAATGAATGAATGTTAATACTCAATGTATCACCGTGCCCAATGCGCCACCTGTTGGAACGTCAGGCAATTACAGGACAAGGTCAAAGGAATGCAGGCACAATTATGATATAGTTTGATTTGGATTCTGTACGGGCCGGATTAAAAGGACCAAGGGGCCGGATGTGGCCCCGCCCTGTCATATGTAGTAGCACTTGCTCCATCTCCATGAAGATATGTGAGATATAATCCTATTGAACATCTCCAAAATGTACGCAGCATGGTACGATGTCCACAAATCCTTCTTTTCATAATCATCTGTCTTGTGTGTGTGTGTGTGTGTGTGTGTGTGATTCTACAGTATAGAAAACCCTGTGTGTAATAAGTCTTTATTATGCCGTGTGTGTGTGTGTGTGTGTGTGTGTGTGTGTGTGTGTGTGTGTGTGTGTGTGTGTGAGTGCGTGTGAGTGCGGTACAGCGTAATCACACTCTCCTGACCTTCACCCGTGTTCTGCCAATCAGTGCATTTGCTCGGTGCAGAAGAATTGACGGGCGGTGTGTTTAATTCTGTATGGAGGAGAAAGAAAAGAGACGATGCAATCTGTTACAGGAAAAAGGGCGGGGCTTAGTTGGGTTGTGGGCGGACATTAGCCCAGGACGTAACGTTATGATGCACGCAATCTGTTAAATGTTTAGCTTTATCACGGTGTTCATATGGAACACGGATTTAATTCTTGATTGTCGCATCCAGAACTGAGCAGCGGAGGGTCAAGGGCCTTGATCAAGGGCCCACTAGTGGCAGCTTGGTAATGCGGGTGGTGGGATTTGAACCTGCGATCTTCCGGGCTAGAGTCCAACGCCTTAACCACTAAGCTACCACCACCTTATACAATATAATAACATTAGAACAATATAATAACATTATGAGAACATTATGACTAAATTAGAAAATTTCAATAACATTAAAACAATATAAAAACATTATGAGAACATTATAATAAAGTTTGAACTTTATAATAACATTAGGAGAACGATATAATAACAATAGGAGAACATAGAATAACATTAGGAGAACATTATAATAAAGAGAACATATATAATAACATTATAATAACATTTAGGAGAACAATATAATAACATTATAGAACAATATAATAACATTAGAGAACAATATAATAACATTAGAACAAATAACATTAGGAGAACATTATAATAAAACTAGAACATTATAATAACAGTTAGAAGAACATTATAATAACATTTAGGAGAACAATATAATAACATTAGTAGAACAATATAATAAAGTTAGAACATATATAATAGAACAATATAATAACATAGTAGAACAATATAATAAAGTTAGAACATTATAATAACTTTAGGAGAACAATATAATAACATTAGTAGAACAATATAATAACATTAGTAGAACAATATAATAGCATTAGGAGAACATTATAATAAAACTAGAACATTATAATAACATTAGGAGAACAATATAACATTAGGAGAACAATATAATAACATTAGAGAACAATATAATAACATTAGTAGAACAATATAATAACATTATAATAAATAGGAGAACATTATGAACATTAGGATAACATTAGGATAACATAGGAGAACAATATAATAACTATAGAACAATATAATAACAATAGGAGAACATTATGATAACATTAGGATCATCCAAAAACTGAGTGTTTTGACGGGCATTTGATGTGACCAATGAGAGCAACGGATCCTCCGTATGAGGCGGGGTTAGGAACGTTTTTTTCCCGGATGGGAAAAGTCGCTGTTTTTTTTTCCGTTCTACATGATGGAGTGTGTGTGTGGGATTTCCATGAAGAGACAGAAGGATGTGAGAACGTCTACATCCACAGAAGATCTGTGTTTACTTCTCCAAGATGGAACAAACCAACCAGCCGAGTTCCTTCATAAACACTGTGTGTAAGTGTACATAGAAGTGTTACTGCTGTTTTCGAAGGTAAAATGTGTTCACACAACAAATATTTGCTTTCATTTTCTTCCTTCACTGCATCTGATGAAAGTAAACAATAAACACTTCCATTTTTGAAAGCGTTCTTTGTTTACAGCATTTTTCACACCTGCCTGAAACCAGTGCACAGTACTGTACATGTGACAAATAAAGGCTATTTTATTCTAAAGATTTGACATATAGCTGATGCACTGAAATGAGACAACGTTTCTCCAGAACCTTGTGCTACACAAAACAACATGATAACATTACATCAACATTACAACAACGTTACATCACGGCACAGAGCTGAGGACTCGACAAAGTTGTTGTGCAAACAGTGCAAAACAACATCAGTTAAACAAACAGATGAATGCATATATATATATATATATATAATATATACTATATATATATATATATATATATTTTTATATATATATATATATATAGTGGGGCACGGTGGCTTAGTGGTAGCACGTTCGCCTCAACCGCCAGGGTCCGGGTTCGATTCCCGTCTCGGCCATGTGTGTGTGTCGTTTGTGCAGTTTCAGTGCCTCCCGTGCCTCAGGGGGGTTTTTCTCCGGGCTCTCCGGTTTCCTCCCCGGTCCAAAACATGCACAGTAGATTGATTGGCACCTTGGAAAATTGTCCCTAGTGTATGAATGTGTGTGTGTGTGTGTGTGTGTGTCCTGCGATGGGTTGGCATTCCATCCAGGGTGTATCCTGCCTTAATGCCCATAGACGCCTGAGATAGGCACAGGCTCCCCGTGACCCGAGGGAAGATCGGATAAAGCGGTAGAAGATGAATGAATGAATGAATGAATATATATAGTGTATATATTTATGTGCAGGTCACATGATCAAAGCAATAAACAGAGAATGAAAGTTGAACGTAAACAGATGACATCGCCGGTGTATAAATCTACAAACTAATCAAAAGGCCAAATGGAAACAGGTGTGAGTGATAATGACACATTACAGGGGTGGAGACGTCGCATGCATCGCAAGTCAACATGCACGTCGCTTTGTAACCAGAATAACACCTCCACGAGCTCTCATAGGAAGGAAGGAGAAGAAGAAGAAGAAGGATGAGCTCTGTAGTTAAAGCTCTGGACCGGAAGGGTGCAGGATCAAATCCCAGCACCACTAAGTGATCAAGGCCGTTAACCCTACATTGCCCAGTGGATAAGGGTAATTGTCTCTGAGATTAAAAAGGTAATTAAAATTATTAAATGTATAATTAATAAGGATAAAGGGCACGGTGGTTTAGTGGTTAGCACGTTCGCCTCACACCGCCAGGATCCGGGTTCGATTCCCGTCTCGGCCATGTGTGTATGGAGTTTGTGCATGTTCTCCCCGTGTCTCAGGGGGTTTTTCTCCGGGTTCTCCGGTTTCCTCCCCCGGTCCAAAAACATGCACGGTAGGTTGATTGGTACCTTGGAAAATTGTCCCTAGTGTATGAATGTGTGTGTGTGTGTGTGTGTGTGTGTGTGTGTGTGTGTGTGTCCTGTGATGGGTTGGCATTCCATCCAAAATTAATTTAAGTACATATAGAGGGAAGGTCTTTGACATTCTAGCACAGCAGGACACATTACAGTATGGTACTGTACAGTATAAACGTTTAACACCGCATTGTATTTAGGGTTTAAACTATAAAAGAATATGCATTTTTCACAATTCACGGGTCCTCTAGGAATTTTGGGGGACTCTTTGTGCCATTCAAGTATGTTTTTGGACCGGGATGAAACCGGAGAACCCGGAGAAAAACTCCACACACACACACACATGGCCGAGACGGGAATCGAACCCCCGACCCTGCAGGTGTGAGGCGAATGTGATAACCACTAAACCACCGTGCCCCATTATGGTGATCTTGTAACATCTAAATAAAACATGTTAAAATGATTAGTTGCTCTTAATACGCGCCACAACCGCCAACGTGCGACACCCGGTGGCGCCCAGCATACGCCCCTGAAGTACAGAATGAAGGTCCAGGAGAAAAAAATAACATTAACCAATTATCATCAATATTTTATTACATTTTTTGCATCTTATATTGATGTTTTTTTTTTTACATTATACGGTAAAATGGTGTTTGTATTATTCAGGTTGACTGCACGCGCCAGGAAAAGGACGACGGCACACAGAGAGAGAGAGGACGGTGTTTATACTGTGCTGCCGGTGGATAATTGTTTTGGGGTTTTTTTTCCCCATAAATACAAGAAGGACTCAAATAGACGTTGAGTATTTTTACTGCAAAGTGACCTTCAATACGACGTCTTTTTTATGTTTTTGTTTACATGCAGGAATGTCATTGCGTTTTCTCTGCAGTCGTGTAGTTTATACATTATATACAGTGTTATTTCATTGTAAATGGCTCCCAGTGCTTTCTTCACTGTACGGATTTACTGTACACATGGCTCCCTGAGTGGTGAACGTTACCGACCCCAGACTTAGAATGAGTTTAATAGTCGGTAATGTGCCATGAATTTCACCACTAGGTGGCGTCCTTCCTGAATGATTCCCCGTCTTGATCGTATACGTTTACTTAAAATGATACTGTGTTTCTCTACAATCTTGAGTGGCGTTTTAATGGTGGTTTTAAACGGTTTTAAGTGGTGGATCGAGTCAGGAGAATATTAGCGTATATGATTTCACCATCAAACCAGCCCCAGTTTTTCCATAATACCAGTCCCAGTTTCACCATCAAACCAGCCCCAGTTTCACCATCAAACCAATCCCAGTATGTGAACCAGACCCATCAAACCAGCCCCAGTTTCACCATCAAACCAGCCCCAGTTTCACCATCAAACCAGCCCCAGTTTCACCATCAAACCAATCCCAGTATGTGAACCAGACCCATCAAACCAGCCCCAGTTTCACCATCAAACCAATCCCAGTTTCACCATCAAACCAATCCCAGTTTCACCACCCATCAAACCAGTCCCAGTTTCACCATCAAACCAGCCCCAGTTTCACCATCACCAGCCCCAGTCACCATGTGTAAATTTGAACCAGTCCCCCCATCAAACCCCCCCCATTCACCCCCAAAGTCCAAACAAACCCCAGTCCCCCCCCCCCCCAGTTTCCCACCCCCCCCCCAGTTTTCACCTCAAACCCCCATTTCACCCCTCAAAGTCCCCATTGAACCCCCCCCATTCCCAGTTTCCCCAATCACAACCCGCCCCAGTCACCATCCCCAGTTTCCCATCCCAGCCCCCGTTTCACCATCCCAATAATATTAGCAGTCCCCCCAGCCCATTTCACCATCCCCCCCATTTCAAACCACCAGGAACCCCCATCAACCAGCCCCAGTTTCACATCAACCATCATTATTGAACCAGCCCCATCCCCCCAGTTTCACCATCAAACCAATCCCAGAATGTGAACCAGACCCATCAACCAGCCCCATTTTCAACCATCCCATGTGAACCAGACCCCCAGCCCCAGTTTCACCATCAAACCAGCCCCAGTTTCACCATCAAACCCAAGCACACACAACCCCAGTATGTGAACCCATCAAACCAGTTTCACACCATCAAACTCCCCAGTTTCACCATCAAACCAATCCCAGTATGTGAACCAGACCCATCAAACCAGCCCCAGTTTCACCATCAAACCACCCAGCCCCAGTCACCATCAAACCAACCAGTTCACCATCAAACCAGCCCCAGTTTCACCATCAAACCAATCCCAGTATGTGAACCAGACCCATCAAACCAGTCCCAGTTTCACCATCAAACCAGCCCCAGTTTCACCATCAAACCAATCCCAGTATGTGAACCAGAACCAGTCAACCACAAACCAGTTCCAGTTTCCATCAAACCAGCCCCAGTTTCACCATCAAACCAGCCCCAGTTTCACCATCAAACCAATCCCAGTATGTGAACCAGTCCCATCAAACCAGCTCCAGTTTCACCATCATCAAACCAGCCCCAGTTTCACCATCAAACCAGCCCCAGTTTCACCATCAAACCAGCCCCAGTTTCACCATAAAAACCATCCCAGTTTCACCATCAAACCAGCCCCAGTATCACCATCAAACCAGCCCAGTTCACCATCAAACCAACCAGTATCCCAGTGAACCAGTCCCATCAAACCAGCCCAGTTCACCATCAAACCAGCCCCAGTTTCACCATCAAACCAGCCCCAGTTTCACCATCAAACCATCCCACCAGTTTCACCATCAAAGTCCCAGTTTCCCATAAAAGAAACTTGACATTTCCCTGGTCAGAACACGGGTTTGGTGGGTAATGGTAGCAGTGTTAAATCAAGTAATTGGCTCCACCCCCTAAAAAAAGAGACAGTAAACCTAGACATGTGACCAATCAAAACGCTCGTTGTAACGAGGAGAATTTCATCTATTTTAACTATTCAAACATTTTATTAAATAAATATCTCATTCCTGTCTTTAGTTCTTTAGTATAGACTTATTTCCTTCTTAATAATAAAAAAATGCATCATCTACCTGCTCATATAATGTGTGTGAGTGGTGTGTGTGTTTGTGTGTGTGTGTGTGTGAGTGTGTGTGTGTGTGGCGCTCAGTATATTGCTTTAATCTGAAATCTGACTAATGTATGTGCATACTTTATTGTGTGTGTAATGAGGTGTGTGTGATGGCGGGTCCGTTCTGGCAAGCTAAAGAGATGCTGCTGATCTCGAGAGGTTTCTTGGCGAAGATAAATAAAGCTGCTGTTGCAGGAGTCACCCAGTGAAACTAATCCTGCTCAGATAGGTCACACAAGAAAACGAGAGCTGCTGGATATCAAAGGATCAGTCGTTTACTCGTTTCTACAGAACGTACTTTATTTATTTGTCAACTGATGCTGTCAACTTTCTTTAAACGTTTGTGTACATATTTACCAGTGAATGTCAAACTAATCCTGCTCAGATAGTATTCAGTCACACAAGAAAACGAGAGCTGCTGTACAGATATCAAGTTATACCTTTCCAGATCAGTCCCCGTTATTACAAACATGTTACTCGTTTCAGTATACAGAACGTACTTCCCCAGTATTACCAGTATACCTTCCCAGTACTTACCAGTATACCTTCCCCAGTATTACCATTTACCAGTATTACCAGTATACCTTCCCCAGTATTACCAGTATACCTTCCCAGTATTACCAGTATACCTTCCCCAGTATTACCAGTATACCTTCCCCAGTATTACCAGTATACCTTCCCCAGTATTACCAGTATACAGTATACATTCCCCAGTATTACCAGTATACCTTCCCCAGTATTACCAGTATACCTTCCCCAGTATTACCAGTATACCTTCCCCAGTATTACCAGTATACCTTCCCAGTATTACCAGTGTACCTTCCCCAGTATTACCAGTATACCTTCCCCAGTATTATATACCTTCCGCAGCATTACCAGTATACCAGTATTCCCCCATTACCAGTATACCAGTTCCATTACCAGTTCCCCAGCATTACCAGTATACCTTCCCCAGCATTACCAGTATACCTTCCCCAGCATTACCAGTATACCTTCCCCAGCATTACCAGTATACCTTCCCCAGTATTACCAGTATACCTTCCCCAGTATTACCAGTATTACCTTCCCCAGTATACCAGTATACCTTCCCAGTATTACCAGTATACCTTCCCCAGCATTACCAGTATACCTTCCCCAGTACCATTACCAGTATACCTTTCCCCCATTCCCCAGTATTATTACCAGTATACCTTCCCCAGTATTACCATTATTCCCCAGTATTACCATACCAGTATACAGTATATCAGTATTCCCAGTATTACCTTCCCCAGTATACCTTCCCCAGTATTACCATTACCAGTATTACCAGTTTCCCCACAGTATTACCAGTATATCTTCTCCCCAGTATTACCAGTATTACCAGTTACCTTCCCCAGTATTACCAGTATACCTTCCCCAGTATACCAGTATTTGCAGCATTACCAGTATACCTTATTACCAGTATACCTTCCCCAGTATTACCAGTATACCTTCCCCAGTATTACCAGTATACCTTCCCCACTATTACCAGTATACATTCCCCAGTATTACCAGTATACCTTCCAGTATTACCAGTATTACCTTCCCCAGTATTATCTTCTCCAGTATTACCAGTATACCTTCCTATTACCAGTATACCTTCCCCAGTATTACCATTATACCTTCCCCAGTATACCAGTATATCTTACCAGTATTACCAGTATACCTTCCCACTATTACCAGTATACCTTCCCCAGTATTACCAGTATACCTTCCCCAGTACCTTACCAGTATTACCAGTATTACCAGTATACCAGTATACATTCCCCAGTATTACCAGTATACCTTCCCCAGTATACCTTCCCCAGTATTACCATTATACCTTCCCCAGTATTACCAGTATACCTTCCCCAGTATTACCAGTATACCTTCCCCAGTATTACCAGTATACCTTCCCCAGTATTACCAGTATACCTTCCCCAGTATTACCTTTCCCCATTACCAGTATACCAGTATATTCCCCAGTATTACCAGTATACCTTCCCAGTATTACCAGTATACCTTCCCCAGTATTACCAGTATACCTTCCATTACCAGTATACCTTCCCCAGTATTACCATTATATCTTACCAGTATTCCAGTATTACCATTATACCTTCCCCAGTATTACC
Source organism: Kryptopterus vitreolus (assembly GCA_030449085.1). Classification (NCBI taxonomy): domain Eukaryota; kingdom Metazoa; phylum Chordata; class Actinopteri; order Siluriformes; family Siluridae; genus Kryptopterus; species Kryptopterus vitreolus. Next base: position 2,746,518 of record JACRUU010000002.1, read on the forward strand.
ATTACCAGTATACCTTCCCCAGTATTACCTTCCCCCATTACCAGTATACCTTTCCCACTATTACCAGTATACCTTCCCCAGCATTACCAGTATACCTTCCCCAGTATTACCATTATACCAGATCTGATGCTACCTTAATATCCAGCATCACACCATTCCAAGTGCCAGTGTCATTTTCATTCCTGCCCCAAGATCACCATCAAACCAACACAGGTCTCACCATCATACTGTATCACTCCCAGTTCCACCATCAACCCAAGATATGAATCACCATCAATCCAACCCCAGTTTCACCATTATACCAGCCCCAGTCTCACCATAACACTAGCCCAGTATGACTATCAAACTAATTTCATTTTCACCATCAAACCAGCTCCAGTATCACCATCAAACCAGACCCAGTATCACCATCGAACCAGACCCAGTATCACCATCAAACCATCACCATCAAACCAGACCCAGTATCACCATCGAACCAGACCCAGTATCACCATCAAACCAGACCCAGTCACCATCACCATCACCATCAAACCAGACCCAGTATCACCATCAAACCAGTCCAGTATCAACATCAAACCAGTCCCAGTATCACCATCGAACCAGACCCAGTATCACCATCGAACCAGACCCAGTATCACCATCAAACCAGTCCGGTATCAACATCAAACCAGTCCCAGTATCACCATCAAACCAGACCCAGTATCACCATCAAACCAGACCCAGTATCACCATCAAACCAGACCCAGTATCACCATCAAACCAGACCCAGTATCACCATCGAACCAGCCCCAGTCACCATCAAACCAGTTTCAAACCCAGTATCACCATCGAACCAGACCCAGTATCACCATCAAACCATCCGGTACAACATCAAACCAGTCCCAGTATCACCATCAAACCAGCTCCAGTATCACCATCAAACCAGTCCCAGTTTCACCTTAATACCAGCCCCAGTATCACCATCGAACCAGCCCCAGTTTCACCATCAAATAAGTCCCAGTTTCATCATCAAATCAGTCCGGTATCAACATCAAACCAGCCCCAGTATCACCATCGAAACCAGACCCAGTATCACCATCGAACCAGACCCAGTATCACCATCAAACCAGCCCCAGTATCACCATCAAACCAGACCCAGTATCACCATCAAACCAGACCCAGTATCACCATCAAACCAGACCCAGTTCACCATCAAACCAGACCCAGTATCACCATCGAAAACCAGCCCCAGTCACAGTCACCATCAACACCAGTTTCCATCAAACCAGTCCCAGTTTCACCATCAAACCAGCCCCAGTTTCACCATCAAACCAGTCCCAGTTTGTGGGGGGGTCGTTTGGGGGGGGTGTAATGGTGAGATCTCCTCCTGAAGCTCGACGTGAATGGCTGTGTCTCTTTATATTTGTGTTTCTCATTTGACCTCATCAGATCCCGCCTTCAGAGAAAGCCCATCTGTCTGAGCGTTTCCCGCACTTCATGGGGTGTAAAACGCTTCCAGAATGTCTGGCGTGATGACTGATGGCTGCTCCCTCAGTGGGAGTGTGTGTGTGTGTGTGTGTGTGTGTGTGTGTTTGTGTGTGTGTGTGTGGGTGTGTGTGTGTGTGTGTGTGTGTTGGATGCTACAGGCGATGTGAGCATGATTAGCAGCTATGTGTTTGTTTACACCAGCAGGTGGAGAGCAGAACAGTGTGAGGCCCGGGTGGTGGTGTATTCAGTCAGATACTGTGTGTGTGTGTGTGTGTGTGTGTGTGGTGTGTGTGTGTGTATGTGTGTGTGTTCGGGGGTTACTCATCATGTCTGACAGATTTCTTTACAAAGCCGAAGGTTTTGGCAGCAAGTGCACCCAGGAGGCATCCTCCCTGATGAAGATGCTGTTAGTTGAAGAGCTTTTAGAATGAAATTGAAGTGTGTGTGTGTGTGTGTGGAGAGTATGTGAGTGTGTGTGTGTGTGTGTGTGTGTGTGTGTGTGTGTGTGTGTGTGTGAAGGGTATAAGCAGCAAAGGAAGATACAATGGAAGCAGCAGGACACAAATGACATGCGAATGAATGAGCCTACAATCAACAGGAGAATGTACATGTTTTCTTATTGAGATGTGAACAATGTACACGTGGTATTATTTATTAGCGCACTTTTTGTCCGATCGTCACAAATTCCGAACCCGGGGAATGGGGAAATGGGAATGGGTAATGGGAGCCATTTAAATGGGAATTTTGATGGGGTTGAAATTCCGTGCCTCACAGTTCGGGCCTGTGAGCGTCCGACATGCACATATGGCAAATCCACTCGTAAGGGGTCCCGAGTGGATCACCATCATATACCTCAAGAACCCTATACACGTTCGGAATTTTTGAAATCCGGACATTCCGGCCCCATCGAGAATGAATGGGGAAATTCCTATATGCTATAGCGTTCGGCCCCGTGTTCGCCCGACATGCACATGTGACATATCCACTTATAGGAGAGATGGATCATATGACTCAGAATTCCAGGAATTCTGTGTCGTTCTGGCCCAAACCAGTTGAATCCCAGAAGGCACCGTATCGACGTATCCACTCGTCCGGGACTGCAAGGACATCGTAGTGATATGACACTCGGTCCGGAAAACCAACCACCGGGAATTTCAGACGTTTTTTTGGCCAAGGGTGAATTTTTACCATAGAAAATGAATATCAATGCTCAAATATTAAACGGACCAGGCTGTAAGGGGCGGGGGGTAAGCGGGTCGCACCCGGAGCTTCTTGGGGCCCCTGAGAATGGCCCTTAATAATCTGTGGATGAGATCAGGCTTAACATCGCTGACTCTGAACCAATTCCTAGCATTGTATTACATGTGACAACATATACATGTTTAAATATTGAATCTACTTTTCAGTCATGTGACACGCTCACATGTCCAATTCTGTGATGATGGTGTTTGACATTTTATGTTAATTGTGTTATTGTTGTTATTTGTTTACTGAACTCGTCCTTAGCAGTTACATGTTTATCGCCAGAACACGGTTCTTTGAAGCGGTCTGATATTTCTGTGTATTTGTTACGGCAAAACCTGTCGCGGTCTATATTCTCTCTTGTTTGGCAACAACAACAACAACAACAACAACAACTCCGACAGTCCGTTTAGAAATAAAAACAACAAACTTTCAAAGAGCCAGAAAAACAAATAAACGCCAGACGAAACATTTCAGATGAAGGATTTTTTTTTTATGGAAATGACATTATTTTTTTTTTACTTTTTATTTTAATTTTCTATTTGAGTAACAAACAAACAATCAAACAAACAAGCTAACAGGCAAACAACAGTTACAGCACAACAGATACTGAGATAAATATGGTTATACGAAACTGTACAGGCACATTTAAAAGAGAGAAAGAAAGGGGGAAAAGGGGAATAAATAAATAAATAAATAAATAAATAAAAAGTAGCATTTTGAAAGTAAACATGTTTCAATAAATACAATAAAATAAAATATGAATAGGGGGGCAACATTTTGAAATTCCGTCTCGGTATGTGTGTGTGGAATTTTCTCCCCCGTGCCCAGGTTTTTTCTCCGGGTTCTCCGTTTTTCCTCCTGTAGCTTCTTGGAAATTGTATCTAGTGTATGAATGTGTGTGGTGAATGTGTGTGTGTGTGTGTGTGTCTGTGCAGTTTCAATAAATACAAATAAAATAAAAATAATAGAGAATTTTGTATACATTGTATTGTACAGTACACAAAGTGTGTTCCATGTATTTTATGAAATAGGTTCTATATGTGTTGTGTATTGATGCACACCAGATCCTCCTCATATGCATAAAATCAGTTATTATTTATTGTATTATATTTAAAACTGGACTCATGTATAATCTTACGTATAATAAAAGTCTTAGACAATAAGTACTTTTTTCCATTTTGTAAATTTCCTTGTAAATTAACCCTTCAGATGCATTGTTCATGTGTAGGTGGGTTTGGTTTGAGCATGTAATACATTTTAGGGCTGCGGAAAACAATATTTAAAGTAAATAATTAAATCTCTTTTCCCTCATGGGCACGGTGGTTTAGTGGTTAACACGTTCGCGTCACACCGCCAGGGTCCGGGTTCGATTCCCGTCTCGGTCATGTGTGTGTGGAGTTTGTGGCATGTTTTCTCCCTCGTTCTCCCCGTGCCTCAGGGGTTTTTTTTTTTTCTCCGGGTTCTCCGGTTTCCTCCCCCCCCGGTCCAAAAACATGCACGGTAGGTTGATTGGCACCTTGGAAAATTGTTCCTAGTGTATGAATGTGTGTGTGTGTGTGTGTGTGTGTGTGTGTGTGTGTGTGTGTGTGTGTGTGTGTGTGTGTGTGGTGTGTGATGGATTGGCATTCCATCCAGGGTGTATCCTGCTTTAATGCCCATAGACGCCTGAGATAGTCACAGACTCCCCTTTCCGTCATGCCGTCGGGTCATTCAGGAGAAATTAAGGAACCTGGAATTGAATGGAAAATGAAGTGGATTCAAGAGACTGCCTTAAAAAAAAGAGCGACTGAGGGCCTTGATCAAGGGCCCCATAATTGCAGCTTGGTGGTGTTTGGATTCGTTCAACAACTAAGCAATAAATATGATAATAACCAATAATGCAATTATCATTAAAAACAATACAATTGTTGATTTGCACAAATTTCTTGACCTTGCATACTTTTTTTTTTCCCTAGAAAGAACAAACCAGCACGAGTGAATTTGAGTAAATGTCAAAATAAAAGCTAAACTCAATATAGTGGCTTTTTACAATTTTAATGTACAATTTCATGCATAAATAGGGTTGTATATAAATTGTTGGGGAGTGGCTAGTTACATGTAAATTCATTCATTCATTCATTCATCTTCTAGCGCTTTATCCGATCTTCCTTTGGGTCACGGGGAGTCTGTGTCTATCTCAGGCGTCTATGGGCATTAAGGCAGGATACACCCTGGATGGAATGCCAACCCATCGTAGGGCACACACACACACACACACACACACACACACACACACACACACACACACACACAACACATCACACACTAGGGACAATTTTCCAAGGTGCCAATCATCCTACCGTGCATGTTTTTTTTGGACCGGGGGAGGAAACCAGGAGAACCCGGAGAAAAACCCCCTGAGGCACGGGGAGAACATGCACAAACTCCACACACACATGGCCGAGACGGGAATCGAACCCGGACCCTGGCGGTGTGAGGCGAACGTGCTAACCACTAAACCAGCGTGCCTCTCTAGTTACATGTAAATTACGAAATTTAATTACAAAATAAAAGTAACATTAATTCGTTACAGTTACTGAGAAAAAAAACAACATGTAATTAAATTAGTTATTTATTTTTCAAAATGTTCAAGATTACAAATCCCAAAAATCACCCCACATAACACCCCACAATCCCCATCGACCCCATGCCCCCCCCCCCCCCCCATTAACAATTTGATTCTGAAGCAGCTCAGACGAGAAAATATATCCCTCTTTTTCCGAACGCCACCTAGTGGACAAATGAAAATAATCCAAAGTACTCAGTTACTTTACATCTCTAAAGTCACTGAAAAGTTACTTATTACATTTTGAATAGGGTTACATTTCCAAAATAACCTTCCCAACACTATATATATATATATATAGATATATATAGGTATAATAACAAAAATATTTGTTAAAGTTTAATCGAAAAAGCAATGATCAGATGAATCAAAATAATCTTAGGCATACTTTTGACCTTCGTATCAAGAGTCCAGGTCCAATACACTTTTCTCCCGAGAATAAAAAGATCTTAGCAGAGAAGATACATAATTAATCTCAGGGCCATCTGAGGGGAAAGGAACGACTACTGTAAATTTAAAGACTCTAATGTAGAAATCAAGAGCACGGTAGGGGGCATTAATGTCGAGGAGGGCGGCTGTGAAGGTCATATATAAAGGGTAAAAGTTTGGGATTATGCAGGCATGAGTGAATAGGAAATGAGTTGGGCTGTTTGAAGGGGACTTGAGGAAAGGGTACAACACAAGGGCACACGGGGGGATGGAAAAGAGGGGGCGTATATGGGTTTATATGTGAAGACAATATTCTTTTATAGGGACCGCCCAGGTGTTCATCATAGATGATGGGGTTCAGGGTGGAAGCAAACAATGAGAGATTTGGTATAGAAGATTATTTGTGTGACTGTAGGGACATTTGTAAGTCTTTACAGAGCGCAAGGTCAGCCATGATACAGCGCCCCCCGGAGCACAGAGGGTTAAGGGCCTTGCTCAAGCACCCAAGAATGGAAGCTTGGCTCGAACCCTAGACCTTACAGCTCAGCCATTTTCCCAAGAAAGTGGTCATCACATATGAACCATTCCTTAACATTTACTCAAATGTGCCCCCCCCCTATTTTCCTCCGTAGGTTCTGGCTACACAACAGTTAGGAGGTTTGTTGGGACTTGGAAGGAAGCTTTACACCATCTTTACACCACTTTGCACCATCACCTTCCTCTCACACAGTGAGATCTCCCGCAGTTCTTCTGGAAGAAGAGCTTCCAAGACCTTCTGTTTATTGGTGTCGGACCACAACCGTGTCAAAACCATCTTCAGAAGGATGGTGAGGCCCATAATCTGTAAAAAAAAAAAAGGTACCGCAGATGTGGAGTTGAATTCCTAGGGGAACAAAACATGTAATGGTACCTTTATTGGTACACAATGGGTCCTTCAGGTACAATTATGGTCCCAAAACAAGTTCTAAGGGTACTGAGGTACACAATTGGGGTACCGATCCCAGCGACGGCCACTTGTACCTTAAAAGGGACAGTATTGTACCTTTCTTACTGACAGTGATATTTCCGTCATGGGGTATCCTGTCTAACTCGCACAGTCATCAGGTGCACCAGGTGACTTATGAAGGGCCGGTGCTCCCTATGACCTTCCGTGCAGCTTGTTCGCCTGTTACAAAATTGCTCAAAAGTAAGTGCACTTGGGGGTCATCGTTGTGTCAAGAGGCACTTGAGTGAATGTTACTACACTGAAGGTGCAATTCATTGAGCAGGAAGAGTAAATTCCAGGGAATCATTTTAGGGAATGGTTTCATCTCCTTGGGAGAAGGCTTTCCAGGAAGGGCATCTACTGGAGAAAAGATCTCAGAACCTGGTGGAGGGGGGCGGGGGGGGGGGGGGACCAAGGGACTGTAAGGTGTTTCAAAGACAAAAGCTGTAGAGCATCTATAAGGAGAAGGTATTGTAGCGCCTGGGAATGTGAGAAAGGAAGTATCTGAAGGTAAGTGCACGAAGGTCATGTTTGAAGGAAACAAAGCGCTAAGGGCGACCGCACTATATGGCTTTATAAATACCTGTACAGAAGATTAAAAGAAAAGAAAATGGTAAGAACGTTCGGAACGAGCACGTGCTCCTGTGTGCGTTCGTACATGACGAACAGAACCAGATCTCGAAAGCACTCTGCGCTAATTACACAGCCAGCGGCGTAATTAAAACTTACCCTGCTCTCATGTGGAGCTAGCTAAAAGCTTTAAGAGAGGATTCTCTCTCTCTCTTTCTCTCTCTCTCTCTCTCTCTTTTTCTCTGTCTGTGTTTTTGTGTATGGCTCTGATTGTGCGTCACATCCTCTACACTCACCTTCTTAATTGACCAAGGACTTCGTAGGATGAATAGCGGTTCTGCACAGCTGCGTTTGTATAGGGACCGGCGTAGGATCCGTGTGATTGGTCATCGTGGGCTGTTTGAGAAACTTAAGAATGGATCGTTAATGGCTTTAAACCTACCTTCAGGAGGACCAGGGGTCGATCTGGGGGTCCTGAAGATGTCTATAACTCAAATAAAGGATAACACACACACACACACACACACACACACACACACACACATACACACAGATTTCCTCGTGGAATTATTAGTGGTTATGATTTTCCTTTGTCCCTTGTTCTTGCATTCGATGTGGTAGGTCAAAAGTATTCGGACACTCTTCCTTTTATTTATTCATTTGTTTGTTTATTTATTTATGTATTTATTATTTTATTTTATTTTAAATTAATTAATGTGTGTATTATTTGTTCATTTATTCATCTTACGGGCAAATTATTTCTGCCTTGCTCTTGCATTTCATGTGGCATGTCGAAAGCACTTGTACACGACCTGTCCTTTTAATTATTTAATTAATGTATTTATTAGTTAATTTATGTAATGTATTTATTATTAATTTATTTTTCATAGAGTCCACTGGGGAATTGTTTCTTCACGTGTTACGGTTATTTAGGAGGATATGTGGCAACTTGGGGATGTTGGGATGTGAACCCATGACCTTATGGATCAGAAGCCTAGAGCCTTATGTGGATATGGGTGTTTACACACACACACACACACACACACACACACACACACACACACAGACAGGCACACACAATGAGGAAAAACGTTTTGCTGTGAAAAAAAGAGAAAATAAACACTAAATGTAACAGTCTCATCATTTCTGGCGTCTCTGTCCTACTTTCTGAGACGTCATGCCAATAATAACCACAATTTTGACCTCTGTATGACGCTACACTAGTGTTTTATATTTTAAAGTGTGTTTGTGTAGTTTTGTGTTCTTTCAGATACACAGAGTGTCGGTACCGTCAGTTACTGATGTAGGAGAGGATGTGCGGTGCGGTCAGTGTTTATAATCTATACGTTCATTAGGGATGGAGCTCTGTTTGCTCTTAAAAATGCACCTTTTCAGGACAGCTTTTATTCATTCATTCATTCATTCATCTTCTAGCGCTTTATCCGATCTTCCCTCGGGTCACGGGGAGTCTGTGCCTATCTCAGGCGTCTATGGGCATTAAGGCAGGATACACCCTGGATGGAATGCCAACCCATCACACACATGTTCACACACACATTCATACACTAGGGACAATTTTCCAATCAACCTACCGTGCATATTTTTGGACTGGAGGAGGAAACCGGAGAACCCGGAGAAAAACCCCCTGAGGCACGGGGAGAACATGCACATGGCCGAGACGGGAATCGAACTCAGACCCTGGCGGTGTGAGGCGAACATGATAAACACTACAACACCATGCAACACCATGACAGCTTTTATGCTATCCTTTAATTATTATTATTACTATTATTTAAATCCTTGTTTTGATGTTTTTATTTGAGAGAATTTTATTATATTTTATTATTAGTGCCTTTGAAAGGAACTATGTAAACTAAAGATGAGTGTTATTATTATTATTATTATTATTATTATTATTATTATTAATGTACCGTTTAAAGGAATCATATAAAATAGATGTTGTTGGGATTTAAACTCACAACATCCCAATCCAAGAAAAAACAAAATAAGAATCACCAATCCACATAGACTGGCGTGAACATTTACATGCTATGGTCAAAGGTATTGGGACACCAACCTTCCTTTCCATGCACATGTGAGCACACCATTGTACTGCTTTCCAAGGGTTTGACATGTGTGGAAAATCTTCTATAATAATAATAGTAATAGTAATAATAATAATAATAATAATAATAATATATAATAATAATAATAATTATAATCTTTAATTTTTTTTTATATTGACTTAATAGATATTATGTTATATATATTATGTTATTATTATTATTATTATTATTATTCGTTATTATTATTATTATTATTATTATTATTATTATTATTATTATTAATAAAATAATAATATTATTAATGTTCCTTTTAAATGCATTATATAAAAACTAATAATAATAATAATAATAAGTTACTTTTAACCAGTACTATATAAAATAAATTATTATTATTATTTATTATTATTAATTAATAATATAATAATAATAGTATTAATGTTCTTTTAAATGCATTATATCGAAAATAAAATAATAATAATAATAATAATAATAATAATAATTTACTTTTAACAGTACTATATAAAATAAATTATATTATTATTATTATTATTATTATTATTATTATTATTATTATTATTATTATTATATTATTATAGCAGGAGATCTTCCACACATGTCAAACCCATGGAAAGCACATCTCCAGTCCCGTTACATATGCGTGGAAAGGAAAGTTTCTGTCCCAATACTTTTGACCATATCATGTAAATATTCACGCCAATCTATTCGGGAAAAATGGAAAAGGTTGTGATTCTTATATTTGGATTAGGATGTTTGTGAGTTTGAATCCCAACACCATCCACGGATGTTTCTTCGGGGGCCCATGAGCAAGGCCCTCAACCTATAATAGTTATATTTAATCTCAGGTCTTGTGGAACATCTGCCCAGAGGAGTGGAGCTTCATATAATGGTCTCAATGTGGAATATGATCAATAAGAAGCATATAGAAATCTTCTGGTCAGGTGTCCACAGACTTATGTGGACCGCACTTTGATACATATGATGGTGGTCTATTTTTTTTTCAGCGCAGTGAATGAATGAGATGAGGATGGGAGGATGGGAGGATGGGAGGATGTTTTTACTTCCACATGCCCCTCGGACATTTCTTTTCTATTTTTTTTTTCCTTCCTTTTGTGAGACATAATCCAACCGAATAGCAAACGAACCTAAAGAATCGATTTGGCTCTGATTCAGGCTTGACGAATGAACTGAAAGGCTTGAAAGCTCTGCTAGAATGAAGGACAGCATGTGTGTGTGTGTGGTGTGGGGGGGGGGGGGGGGGGTGTGTGTGCATGTGTGTGTGTGTGCATGTGTGTGTGTGTGTGTGTGTGTGTGTCTGTCCAGGATGATTTTAGAATTGAGCACAAAGATGTTTTGCGATGACCATGAGTGACGTCTATAAGCACCAGGCATTATAATGCATCATAACACTCCGGTAAAGCTTTTGTGGCTATTATTGCTATTTTTATTTCCAGACCTGCCTGATCCATAGAGTTCCTTTCCTCTAATCACGTCCAGTACAAATATTCATCATGAAGCAGGGGTGTGCAAACTTTCAGCCACAGATTCTTTCACCCATTAACATTAAATACAACATTTCTAGATATTTATTTATTTATTTATTTTTAATTGGATATGACATACTTTTAATTTCTTAACACAGAACAAAAAAAATAAATTACCAAAATTAATTTCATATTTGGCTAAGTGTTTAGCACGTTCGCCTCACACCGCCAGGGTCCGGGTTCGATTCCCGTCTCGGCCATGTGTGTGTGGAGTTTGTGCATGTTCTCCCCGTGTCTCAGGGGGTTTTTTTTCTCCGGGTTCTCCGGTTTCCTAGGGGGGTTTCCCTCCCCGGTCCAAAAACATGCACGGTAGGTTGATTGGCACCTTGGAAAATTGTCCCTAGTGTATGAATGTGTGTGTGTGTGTGTGTGTGTGTGTGTGTGTGTGATGGGTTGGCATTCCATCCAGGGTGTATCCTGCCTTAATGCCCATAGACGCCTGAGATAGACACAGACTCCCCGTGACCCGAGGGAAGATCGGATAAAGCGCGAGAAGATGAATGAATGAATGAATGAATGCACAGATTGAAAAGACGGTGTTTTTGATCATTCCAAAAAAAGTCAATTTATTGAGATTATAGAATTTATTGACATCAGAATACTTAAGAAATAACTGCAGATAGAGAAAAAGGCGCAGCAGTGCAGATGGACGACTGGTGATCGTATACATTTACATTTACGGCATTTGGCAGACGCCCAGAGCGACTTACAACTGAGCAATTGAGGGTTAAGGGCCTTGCTCAAGGGCCCACTAGTGGGAGCTTGGTGGTTGTGGGGTTTGAACCTGCGATCTTACCACTAAGCCACCACCCACCACACATTGCTGTGAGCTCCGTATTCAGCCTGGATGTGGAGTACAGTTTGGGACGAATATAATTAATCTCCTTTATCACCAGTTTCATAACATGTTCCTATTTTAGATGGCACAGAAAACTCGGTGTATAATGAAGTGGAGTTTTATAGCTTTGCCTCCTTCTTACCTGACATTGTTATGCGGCTTCAGGTCTACTGCCATCTTCTGGTGGAATATAAAATAGCTTTTTTCCGGACGTATTTTATGCTGTGGTCAGTGCTGGTGGGACACATATTGTTGATTTGATGACAGCGCCTGGAAATTTGAACAGGGGCCATATTTGCCCCCCCCTGTGATAGACTCTGGACACCGTTCCATCCGTTCCACCATCATTTATTCCCATCTTTATGACGCCACTCAAAAAGATCACTGTTTGCCCGAGTCAGTTTATTTGTTGTCATTGTGGAACGAATAAACAGATTAAATCCACATAAAGGTATTTGTAGTTTGTTACAGGTTGCGGCTAGAGAGACTCTCTGACCTCTCTGACGACTGCACGTGACCGTTATGTTGACGTCACACACACATGATGGACTTCATTATACACACACACACACACACACACACACAACACAAGAATACACACAATTACTAATAGCTCCCTTGTCTGAGAATATAGTTTTGTTTTCATCCAGGGTTTATTCATGCTCATGTTCGTGTGTGTGTGTGTGTGTGTGTGTGTGTGTGTGTGGGTGGGGGGGTGGGGTTATTGTAATGTGCCCTTTAATATCTCCTCCTGCATAATGTATAGTCTATCAGGAGTGGGTGTTAAACTGTTTGCTTTCGCTAATCACGCCAGAGCGTTGTCTCATCCTCTTCTGTTTCCTCCCTCGCTCCTTCATTTACACAGTGCAGCCAAAAGTACCGGAAAAAAAAAACGATACATCCAGATGTGGTTCTTTCTTTCGCACGGGTTAAATGTGTGTGGAAGATCTCCTGCTAAAGATCTCCAACACTAATGGAATGAATGTAAATGCTGAGGGCACCCCAGGAATCTCCTCAGAACCTAAATCTCAAAAAATAAATAAATAAATAAATATTATAAATATATATATATATATATATATATATATATATATATATATATATATATATATACTTTAAACTTTATACACTCTATACACTTTTTAAAAAAATTTTTTTATCTTCTTTTTATTCTATTTTATTTTTATTTTCTTTTGTGCATTTACATTATACCTATATTTATATTTATTTATCTGCCCTACTTTCTTTTTTTTTTTTTTTTTTTTAAAACCATTATCTTTGCAGGTTGGGCAATTGTTTGTAAAAAGCATGTGGTGCACGCATGTGTTTCCACACGGACGCTTTTAAGTGCCGGATGTGTGCATCATGGTGGATTTTTGGTCTTGGATCTGAAACGTTTAGTGAGTAAATATTATTGAGTTAATTTATTACTTTCAAATTTGACAAAAGAAAAGATGTCCTGAATAAATGTGTTGCGTTAACGAATTTAATTCTGCCTTTTTAATATGAATTATTTGATATTTTTAATTTTAGAAAGTGTGCTTGGTTTATAATATATATATAATATATATTCATTCATTCATTCATTCATCTTCTATCGCTTTATCCGATCTTCCCTCGGGTCACGGGGAGTCTGTGTCTATCTCAGGTGTCTATTGGGCATTAAGGCAGGATACACCCTGGATTGAATGCCAACCCATCACAGGACACACACACACACACACACACACACACTGTTCATACACTAGGGACAATTTTCCAACGCACCAATCAACCCACCGTGCATGTTTTTGGACCGGGGGAGGAAACCGGAGAACCCGGGAAGATAAAAAAAACCCCCCTGAGGCACGGGGAGAACATGCACAAACTCCACACACACACACATGGTCTTAGACGGTGAATCGAACCAGGACCGTGGCGGTGTGAGGCGAACGTGCCTGGTTCGATTTATATTTTATATTATATATAGCAATAATATTTATATTTAGCAATATTTTATATATATATATATAGCAATAATATTTATTGCTATATATATATATATATATTATATATATATATATATATATATATATATATATATATATATAGGCAAATACACTTGGTTTTTATGTACATATATTTATTGCTGTCACCTCCATACAAAAAAAAAAACTTTCTACATTGTTTATTCACATGTAAGATCTCTATATTGCATTTGATGTAAACATTTGAGGAGAGACAAGATAAACAATATTTTGCACATATGGTGGTATTGACAAATAAAGAACCTTGTCCGCACTTCATATCAGTCTGAGTCAGTCAGAGAAGGACACAAGCTGCGATTTCCTCTTTTGCTGTTTCTAGTCATAGAAACGAGTGTTAAAGTTCATTATAAACAGAAATGGATTAAACAATAACTCATCCAATGCTTCCATAGATAATTTGTGTGCCGTCATATTAGGAAGCATCTATATACTGTCCTAATAACACCAGCGTGTCTCCGAGGGGGACATTTCATGCCGTAATTTAATGCAATTTCATGCACCTGGACCTGCTAATGTGTGTTAAATTGTTTTTTAGGATATTAATGCATGCGTTTCTCTTCATGGGGTTTTCCGTGTCAGCTCTGAAGTGGGTCATGTTCATGGATTATGATTGAACGCATCCGTGGAGAATTTTATGGGGTAAGAAATGAACATGAAAGACTGTATGAGGTAATTAATGGTAAAGTGCACTGATTAATATTATATCATATTTTATACTCGATATATTCCATGACCAAAACCTTTTAACATTTGAAACACTGAACTGCAATATTATTACTATTTAGTCATTAATATTATCATTATTAGTAGTATTATTAGCATTATTAGTATTGTATATTATAATATTATCATTATTGATATTATTATTATTATTATTATTATTATTATTATTATATATATATATATATTATTATTATTATTTTATTATTATTATCATTATATCACATCATTCTTGCTCTTATCATTATTAGAATTATTATTAGATATTATCATAACATTATTAATATTATTATATATTATTATGTCATTATTGCTATTCTTCTTATATATTATTATATTATACTTATTGCTGTTATTATTATATATTATCATGTCATATATAATCATATTATTATTATTATTATTATTATTATTATTATTATTATTATTATTATTATTATTATTATTATTATATATTATTATGTCATGATTGCTATTCTTCTTTTTATATATTATTATATTATACTTATTGCTGTTATTATTATATATTATCATATCATATAATCATATTATTATTATTATTATCATAACATTATTATTATTATTATTATTATTATTATTATTATTATATATTATCATATCATTATTGCTTTTATTATTATATATTATCATATTATCATTATTAAATAATTATTATTATATTTATTATTATTATTTTATCATATCATTATTAGTTTTTATTTTATTAATATTATTATTATTATTAGCATTAATATTATTATATATTTACATTTACAGCATTTGGCAGATGCCCTTATCCAGAGCGACTTATAACTGAGTAATTGAGGGTTAAGGGCCTTGCTCAAGGCTTGGTGATGGTGGGATTTGAACCTGCGATCTTCTGGTCCGCATTACTGGGTATTATCATTACTATTATCATTATATTATCATATTAGAATTTTTAATATTATTACTTGTTTATATTTTGAGAATCCAATTCCCACTGTATATTATATTGTATATATATATATATATATATATATATATATATATATATATATATATATATATATATATATATATATATATATATATATATATATATATATATATATATATATATATATATATATATATACCTACAAAGACAATGATTTACTCTACATGTGCCATTTTTTGATCTGGGGTTATAACACATCACTTCAACGGGTTAATAATACACAATAATAATTATACAGACAGATG
Source organism: Kryptopterus vitreolus (assembly GCA_030449085.1). Taxonomy (NCBI): domain Eukaryota; kingdom Metazoa; phylum Chordata; class Actinopteri; order Siluriformes; family Siluridae; genus Kryptopterus; species Kryptopterus vitreolus. Next base: position 2,762,256 of record JACRUU010000002.1, read on the forward strand.
TTTGTGGGCTTCTGTCTGTTTGATCCCTCATTCACTTTTCTACACTTTTATCACTCTTGTGGGCAGATGTTGTTCTAGTGATTTCCTGGAACATTCATTAATGTCCAATATGGTAGAAGCTGGTTCTCAGGAGATCTTCCACTGCCACTCCTAGAAAGCAGATCTTAATGTGTACCTTGTGTCATGGTGGAACACATCTCCATCTCCCACTTTAAATAAAGGGAATATTTCATGATCTTGCACCCATAGACGTTTCATGTGACAGAAGCGTGAAGAACCACATCTGGGTGGAAATATCAGGTGTCCTGTTTGTGAGCGTTTCTGGAGATCAGGAGGTTCTCAGGAGATCTCAAACGTCAATCCCACCAAGATCCATCGGATCACTGACATGATTGATTGATTTACATTATTGATTAATTAACTGGTAAATAAGATTAGTGGTTAATTGGTTAATATCACCTCAATTATTTACTACGCATGCATGTTTGAATGCATTTGTTTGTTTATTTGTTTGTTTGTTTTGCCCTGCGAACACGCGACTGGCTGATTGGCTAATCATCGTAATCATCAGGTGCGCGTGGGAGAGGAACCGGGAACGCGCGGCAACTCATTCGGTAATTGATTCGCGTGCGTCCATTCCTCCTCCTACTCCTTCTTCTTCTCCTCCTCCTCCTCCTCCTCC
>JACRUU010000002.1:2765437-2775437 GCA_030449085.1 Kryptopterus vitreolus
TGGTGATACGGTGTTTAGGTTATACGGAAGCGCTTTATTGCGTTCAGTAGTAAAAATGCGCTTTATTGCAGTAATACGGATTTGGGAATGCGATGCGCTTGCGTAAGGTTCCATACGTACGGTAATATACGCTAATATAGTGAGGAGATCGTACCTGTTGTGAATGCGCAGCTAGGGGGCGTCATTGGGGGGAATTTAGGAAGTGTGAGTGGATGGACTGAACGTTTATTTATTAACTTGTTGTTCTGGGACTGAAGGAGCAGATCACTCACATAGTAATGCGCACTGTGTTATAACTCGTGTTAATAACATTAGTGCCGTTAAAGTCAATTTGCGTTAACACGTTAACGTCCTAAATCTGATCCGTCATGATAAAGTCAGCTCCATGGCTTTGTGTGGAAGACAGAGCGCTGATATTGATGATTGTAAACACTGACGTCACTAACACACTTATAGATGACGGAGGTATAAACACATCTAGTGGAAACATGTTCACGGAGGAGTATAAGAGAAAACGGGATCAGGTGTCCACAAACTTTCGGCCAATATGAGGAAGAGAAGAAAATAGAGCGGACTGGGAGGAGTTAATTATTTGTTGTTGCTCTTTAAAGCAGAATGTTAATACACACACACACACACACACACACACACACACAACACACACACACACACACACACACACAAACACACACACACACACACACACACACACACACACACACACACACACACACACACACACACACACACTCACACACACACACACACACACACACACACACACACACACACACACACACACACACACACACTCACACACACACACACACACACACACACACACACACACACTACACACACACCACACACACACACACACACACACACACACACACACACACACACACTACACACACACACTGCCTGCACGCTGGTAATAAAAGTGTAATTGAGCGAAATGTTAAAAGGTTATAATAATTAAAGCTGGCCGCTCGTTTCACACATCCTGTACACACAACCTGTACACACACTGTATACACAACCTGTACACACATCCTGTACACACAACCTGTACACAACCTGTACACACAACACAACCTGTACACAACTGTATACACAACCTGTACACACAAACTGTACACACAACCTGTACACACAACCCTGTACACACAACCTGTACACACAACCTACCTGTACACACACAACCTGTACACACACCTGTACACACAACCTGTACACAACCTGTACACACAACCTGTACACACTGTAACACACACCTGTACACAACCTGTACACAACCTGTACACACAGCCTGTACACACGACCTGTACACACACCTGTACACACAACCTGTACACACATCCTGTACTGTACACAACCTGTACACACATCCTGTACACACAACCTGTACACACTGTACACACAACCTGTACACACAACTGTATACACAACCTGTACCTGTACACAACCTGTACACACAACCTGTACACACAACCTGTACACACAACCTGTATACACAACCTGTACACACAACCTGTACACACAACCTGTACACACAACCTGTACACAACCTGTACACACAACCTGTACACAACCTGTACACACAACCTGTACACAACCTGTACACACAACCTGTACACACAACCTGTACACACACCTGTACACACATATACACAACCTGTACACACAACCTGTACACACATCCTGTACACACACACACAACCTGTACACACAACCTGTACACACACACAACCTGTACACACAACCTGTACACACACACACAACCTGTACCTGTACACACAACCTGTACACACACCTGTACACACCTGTACACACATCCTGTACACACAACCTGTACACACAACCTGTACACACAACAACCTGTACACACAACCTGTACACACAACCACACAACCTGTACACACACACAACCTGTACACTGTACACAACCTGTACACAACCTGTACACACAACCTGTACACACAACACACAACCTGTACACACATCCTGTATACACAACACTGTAAACACATGCTGTACACACAACCTGTACACACAACCTGTATACACAACCTGTACACACACTGTATACACAACCTGTACACACATGCTGTACACACAACCTGTACACACACCTGTACACAACCTGTATACACAACCTGTAACACACATGCTGTACACACAACCTGTACACACAACCTGTACACACATCTGGTACACAACCTGTATACACAACCTGTACACACTGTACACACAACCTGTACACACAACCTGTACACACAACCTGTACACACAACCTGTACACACAACACACAACCTGTACACACAACCTGTACACACACACACAACCTGTACACAAACACACAACCTGTACACAACCTGTACACACAACCTGTATACACAACCTGTACACACAACCTGTACACAACCTGTACACACAACCTGTACACAACCTGTACACACACCTGTACACAACCTGTACACACAACCTGTACACACATCCTGTACACACAACCTGTACACACAACCTGTACACACATCCTGTACACACACAACTGTACACACAACCTGTACACACAACCCGTACACACAACCTGTACACACAACCTATACACACACAACCTGTACACACAACCTGTACACAACCTGTACACAACACACAACCTGTACACAACCTGTACACACAACCTGTACACACATACACAACCTGTACACACAACCTGTACACAACCTGTACACACAACCTGTACACACATGCTGTACACACAACCTGTACACACAACCTGTATACACAACCTGTACACACAACCTGTACACACACTGTCCTGTACACACAACCTGTACACACACAACTGTACACACACTGTACACAACCTGTATACACAACCTGTCACACATCCTGTACACACAACCTGTACACACAACCTGTACACACAACCTGTACACACATCCTGTACACACAACCTGTACACACAAACTGTACACACAACCTGTACACACAACATCCTGTACACACAACCTGTACACACAACCTGTACACACATCCGGTACACACAACCTGTACACAACCTGTACACACAACCTGTACACACATCCTGTACACACAACCTGTACACACATCCTGTACACACAACCTGTACACACATCCTGTACACACAACCTGTACACACAACCTGTACACACATCCTGGTACACACAACCTGTATACACACACCTGTACACACAACCTGTACACACAACCTGTACACACAACCTGTACACACAACCTGTACACACAACCTGTACACACAACCTGTACACAACCTACACACACACGTAACAACTGTACAACACTGTACACACCTGTACACACCACCTGTACACACAACCTGTACACACAACCTGTACACACAACCTGTACACACAACCTGTACACACACAACCTGTACACACAACCTGTACACAACCTGTACACACAACCTGTACACACATCCTGTACACACAACCTGTACACAACACACATCCTGTACACACAGCCTGTACACACAACCTGTACACACACACACAACCTGTACACACAACCTGTACACAACCTGTACACACAACCTGTACACACATCCTGTACACACACCTGTACACACCTGTACACACAACCTGTACACACACTGTACACAACCTGTATACACAACCTGTACACACTGTACACAACCTGTACACACATCCTGTATACACAACCTGTACACACATGCTGTACACACAACCTGTACACACAACCTATACACACACAACCTGTACACACAACCTGTACACAACCTGTACACACAACCTGTACACAACCTGTACACACAACCTGTACACACAACCTGTACACACAACCTGTACACACAACCTGTACACACAACCTGTACACAACCTGTACACACAACCTGTACACAACCTGTACACACAACCTGTACACAACCTGTACACACAACCTGTACACACACCTGTACACACAACCTGTACACACACAACCTGTACACACAACCTGTACACACAACCTGTACACACACCTGTACTGTACACAACCTGTACACACAAACTGTACACACAACCTGTACACACAACCCGTACACACAACCTGTACACACAACCTATACACACACAACCTGTACACACAACCTGTACACAACCTGTACACACAACCTGTACACAACCTGTACACACAACCTGTACACAACCTGTACACACAACCTGTACACAACCTGTACACACAACCTGTACACAACCTGTACACACAACCTGTACACACAAACTGTACACACAACCTGTACACACAACCTGTACACACACCTGTACACACAACCTGTACACACAAACTGTACACACAACCTGTACACACAACCTGTACACACAACCTGTACACACAACCTGTACACACAACCTGTACACACATCCTGTACACACAACCTGTACACACAACCTGTACACAACCTGTACACACAACCTGTACACACAACCTGTACACACACCTGTACACACAACCTGTACACACAACCTGTACACACAACCCTGTACACACAACCTGTACACACAACCTATACACACACAACCTGTACACACAACCTGTACACAACCTGTACACACAACCTGTACACAACCTGTACACACAACCTGTACACAACCTGTACACACAACCTGTACACAACCTGTACACACAACCTGTACACAACCTGTACACACAACCTGTACACAACCTGTACACACAACCTGTACACAACCTGTACACACAACCTGTACACAACCTGTACACACAACCTGTACACAACCTGTACACACAACCTGTACACAACCTGTACACACAACCTGTACACAACCTGTACACACAACCTGTACACACACACACAACCTGTACACACATCCTGTACACACAACCTGTACACACAACCGGTACACACAACCTGTACACACAACCTATACACACAACCTGTACACACAACCTGTACACAACCTGTACACACAACCTGTACACAACCTGTACACACAACCTGTACACAACCTGTACACACAACTGTACACAACCTGTACACACAACCTGTACACAACCTGTACACACATCCTGTACACACAACCTGTACACACAACCTGTACACACAACCTGTATACACAACCTGTACACACACACACACAACCTGTACACACAACCTGTACACACAACCTGTACACACATCCTGTACACACAACCTGTACACACAACCTGTACACACAACCTGTACTGTACACAACCTGTACACACAACCTGTACACAACCTGTACACACACACCTACCGGTACACACAACCTGTACACACAACCTGTACACAACCTGTACACACAACTGTACACAACCTGTACACAACCTGTACACACAACCTGTACACACAACCTGTACACACAACCTGTACACACACAACCTGTACACACACACCTGTACACACAACCTGTACACACACACACACCTGTACACAACCTGTACACACAACCTGTACACAACCTGTACACACAACCTGTATACACAACCTGTACACACACTGTACAACAAACTGTACACAACCTGTACACACAACCTGTACACAACCTGTACACACAACCTGTACACACAACCTGTACACACAACCTGTACACACAACCTGTACACACATCTGGTACACAACCTGTATACACAACCTGTACACACATCCTGTACACACAACCTGTACACACATGCTGTACACACAACCTGTACACACAACCTGTACACACAACCTGTACACACATCCTATACACACACAACCTGTACACACAACCTGTACACAACCTGTACACACAACCTGTACACAACCTGTACACACAACCTGTACACAACCTGTACACACAACCTGTACACAACCTGTACACACAACCTGTACACAACCTGTACTGTACACAACCTGTACACAACCTGTACACACAACCTGTACACAACCTGTACACACTGTAACCTGTACACACAACCTGTACACACACCTGTACACACAACCTGTACACACATACGGTACACACAACCTGTACACACATCTGGTACACAACCTGTATACACAACCTGTACACAACCTGTACACACATCCTGTACACACAACCTGTACACACATGCTGTACACACAACCTGTACACACAACCTGTACACACAACCTGTACACACAACCTGTACACACAACCTGTACACACAACCTGTACACACACTGTACACAACCTGTACACACAACCTGTACACAACCTGTACACACAACCTGTACACAAATCCTGTACACACATCCTGTACACACAACCTGTACACACATCACACAACCTGCGTATCCCTACTTTATAGTTTCTTACAACTATAATACAACATACTACAATACACTATAATACACATTACAACACACTACAACACACTATAATACACAATACAACACACTATAATACACAATACAACACACTATAATACACAATAGAACACACTGTAATACACACTACAATACACTATAATACACACTACAATAAACAATACAACACACTATAATACACAATACAACACACTATAATACACAATACAACACACTACAATACACATTAGAAATACACTATAATACACTATATACACACAATACACGATAATAACAATACACAATAACACAATACATACACACACACTATACACAATACAACACACAATACACACAACAACACACTATAATACACACATACAACACACTACAACACACTACAATTACAAACTACAATACACTATAATACACAATACAACACACACTACAACACACTACAATTACACACTGCAATACACTATAATACACAATACAACAAACTACAACTCACACTACAACACATTATAATTGCACAATACAATACACTATAATACACAATACAACACACTACAACATACACTACAACAAACACTACAACACACTGCAATACACAATACAACAAACTACAACACACGACAATACACTGTAATACACACTACAATACACTAAAATACACAATACAATACACTACAACACACTACAATTACACACTACAATACACTACAATTACACACAACAATTACACTATAATACACAATACAACAAACTACAACTCACACTACAAAACATTACAATTGCACACTACAATACACTATAATACACAATGCAACACACTCCAACATACACTACAACAAACACTACAACACACTGCAATACACAATACAACAAACTACAACACACGACAATACACTATAATACACACTACAATACACTACAACACACTACTATACACTATAATACACAAGACAACACACACTACAATTACACACTATATATATATATATATATATACTTATATATATATATATATATATATATATATATATATATATATATATAATACAATTCACTGGATTACAAAAAACTGGACAAAATAAATATAAAATAAAAATAATAAAATAAAAAATATATAAAAATAAAGTACACACACACACACACACATACAAACACACACACGCACACACACATATATATATATATATATATATATATATATATATATATATATATATATATATATATCTCTAGATAGATAGATAGATAGATAGATAGATAGATAGATAGATATATAGGAAATTTGATTTATGATGATTATTACTGGAATAGATCTTCCATATGATGCATTATGACCGAGGCAGAAATGAATTTGAGCCAGGCGTACTGTAAGAGTCGTAAGTGTCCTGCACTCGTCTTTCACTCCACTTCACACTGTTTATCCTTCAGCTCTCCGCTTCCGATCCGCTCATAAACCCTCATCTTGTCTCCGCGTCCCGTAGAGAAATGTGTCACGTCGTTTCTCTCAGCAGGCGCCGCGGCCGTACACTCGCCTCCCGCTCGCTCAGAAACGCTTTATTTATCCGCCCCGTTTTTACCCTTAATCTGCCAGTGCTGTGGGGAGACCAGCGACGCTGCTCTTCTGCAAATTCATTCCGGAAGAAAAAAACGTAGAGCGGTAAAAGCGTTTCGGATACGGAGTTTTTGAACCCTGACTGTGTTTCGTTGCAAATACATAAATATATAAATTATTTCATAAATAAGCGAATAAATAATGTATATTTTGTAATGCTGGGGATCTCGCTACCTTCATCTACATACTAGAGTGTAAAAATAGACTAGCTGATTTATTTAATACTCCGTCCTCACACTGCTTTAAAGCCTAGCGAAATATATATTATAACAAAGATGTAAATAGAAACGCGTCTTTTTCTTACCTCCGAAGATATTTATCCTGCAAACTCATTCGCTCTAGGGGCCCCATGCACATGAGGGTCACTTCAGGATGGGCCCCGGCACTGGTGTATGTTTACGGCATTTTTACCTGGAATGACTTACATGTATCTCGTTTGTACATTTCCGGGTGCAGGGCCTCGCTCAGGGGCCCAGGATTGGCAGTTTGGTGCATTTGGGATTTGAACTCACAACCGTCAGATCCAAAGCGACCCCCCTATTATGTGGGGAACTGTGGGGCATGTTTTGGCAACAGGTCCAGGTGGAACCCCAATGGTGCGAGTTAAACGTAGGGGCTGAGTGTGGCCCCTACAAAATGCCACTCTGGGAACGGGGGTGGACTATGGGCCACAGGTGGGATAATAATAATAATATTATGGTGGTTTAGTGTTTAGCACGTTCGCCTCACACACCGCCAGGGTCCGGGTTCGATTCCCATCTCGGCCATGTGTGTGTGGAGTTTGTGCATGTTCTCCCCGTGCCTCAGGGGGTTTTTCTCCGGGTTCTTCGGTTTCCTCCCCCTGGTCCAAAAACATGCACGGTAGGTTGATTGGCACCTTGGAAAATTGTCCCTAGTGTATGAATGTGTGTGTGTGTGTGTGTGTGTGTGTGTCCTGTGATGGGTTGGCATTCCATCCAGGGTGTATCCTGCCTTAATGCCCATAGACCCCTGAGAAAAGGGTATAAAGATTGGATAAAGCGGTAGAAGATGAATGAATGAATAATAATACATTACATTTATATGGCGCTATAAGCGCCCCCTGCTGGCCCTTACTAACACCTCTTCCAGCAGATCCGTAGATTTCCGGGGACTTCGCACATGTTTACTCTCCATGTTTACTTACCATTTGGCAGATATTGTTTATCCAGAGCAACTAATAATGCACCTGTACATTTGAGGCATGGTAGGATTTGAACTCACAACCTTCTGTTTCAAGGGATTAACATCTCTACCACTGATCTACCCCTCTCTTCCACATGTGTAGATAGGGACCCCCATAAAGTGGGAGGTGGTACCCCCCCCTCCCCCCATAGGGAGCCCAGTGGTTAAGATGTTGGCATCTGGACTGGAAGATCATGGGTTCAAATCCCACCACCAAGCTGCCACTAGTGGGAGCCCTTGAGCAAATGCTGTAAATGTAAAGTAGGACCTCCAAAAGGGTTTAAAAAGACGATTCTGATAATAAATCTCTCGTTTTTTTCCTCTGTCTCACTCGATCGTTCTCTCTCTCTCTCTCTCAGGAAAGAATCAATCATATTAAACCCCTGACACAAAAATGAGTGATGAATGTTTTTATTTGTTTCAATCAAAAAAAAAAGTAGCGCGCGTCCCTCGTCGGGGTTTTTTTGTCCCCGTCATCTGTTTTTATTTCCTGTCATTTTCTTATTCCCCTTCATCTTATTCATGCATGTGATTAAACAGTTATGTGGACAGGAGGTCAGCGACCCCTCGTTAGACTCTGATTGCGGGAAACGCTCTGAATATGAGGCGGCGTTTGTGCGAGCGCCGAAAACTAAACCACGTAACGAGGCGCGTGACTCACGGCCCCGGCGAGGCAGGACGAGGCGGGACGAGGATGAATGATGTCTGGGTGAACTGATGCAGTCAGAAGGTGGAACTACGACGTCAAGAGAAATTACAGTCTAAGGGATCGTCTTTGTACAGATTACACGCTGTAGCGCGTCGCGCCGATCTGTTCCAGCGTTTTACAGAAAGGAGACGTTCTCAT
>JACRUU010000002.1:2777937-2780437 GCA_030449085.1 Kryptopterus vitreolus
GTATTTATTGTCATTTATCGTATTTATTTATCACGGCGCTTCGGACGCTCTGTATATAAATAATAGACACGCAAATTATTTTTAAAGAAATACATAATATTTAATGATGGCAGAATGAAAGACGCTTTTTTGCTGCTGAGATTCATATGTACCATAAGATCCACATGCCCCATAAGATTCACATGCCCCATAAGATCCACATGCCCCATAAGATTCACATGCCCCATAAGATTCACATGCCCCATAAGATTCACATGCCACATATGATTCACATGCCCCATATGATTTACATGCCCCATAAGATTCACATGCCCCATATGATTCACATGCCCCATAAGATTCACATGCCACATATGATTCACATGCCCCATATGATTCACATGCCCCATAAGATTCACATGCCCCATAAGATTCACATGCCCCATATGATTCACATGCCCCATAAGATTCACATGCCCCATAAGATTCACATGCCCCATAAGATTCACATGCCCCATAAGATTCACATGCCCATAAGATTTCATATAAGATTCATATGCCTCATAAGCATATGCCCATAAGATTCATAAGATTCATATGCCCATAAGATTCATATGCCTCATAAGATTCACATGCCCCATATGATTCATAAGACATGCTCATGATTCATATGCCCCATAAGATTCATATTCATATGCCTCATAAGATTCATTCCCATAAGATTCATATGCCTCATAAGATTCATATGCCTCATAAGATTCATATGCCTCATAAGATTTACATACCTCATAAGATGCATTTGCCCCATGATTTACATGCCCATAAGATTCATATGCCATAAGATCATATGCCTCATAAGATTTAAGATTCATATGCCTCATAAGATTCATATGCCTCATAAGATTCATATTCATATGTCCATAAGATTCTGCCCCATAAGATTCATGCCCCATGATTTACCCCATAAGATTCATATGCCTCATAAGATTCATGCATGCCCCATAAGATTCATATGCCTCATAAGATTCACATGCCCCATAAGATCACATGTCCCATAAGATTCACATATGCCCCATAAGATTCATATTGCCCCATAAGATTCATACATGCCATAAGATTCATAAGCCCCATAAGATCATGTCCCATAAGATTTACTGCCTTAAGATTCATATGCCCCATAAGATCCACATGTCCCATAAGATATGCCTCATAAGATTCATATGCCCCATAAGATCCACATGTCCCATAAGATTTACATGCCTCATAAGATTCATATGCCTCATAAGATTCATATGCCTCTCATAAGATTCATATGCCTCATAAGATTCACATGTCCCGTAAGATTCATATGTCCCATAAGATTCATATGCTCCTGCCCCATAAGATTTACATGCCTCATAAGATTCATATGCCCCATAAGATCCACATGTCCCGTAAGATTCATATGCCTCATAAGATTCATACACCTCATAAGATCCATATGATCCAAAAGATTTACATGCCTCATAAGATTCATGATGCATGCATAAGATTGCCTCATAAGATTCACATGTCCCATAAGATTCATATGTCCCATAAGATCTATATGATTCCATATGCCCTTCATATGCCTCATAAGATTCATATGCATAAGATTCATATGCCTCATAAGATTCATATGCCCCATAAGATTCACATGCCTCATAAGATTCATATGCCTCATAAGATTCATATGATTCACCCCATAAGATCCATTCATATGATTCATATGCCCATAAGATTCATATGCCTCATAAGATTCATATGCCTCTTAAGATTCATATGCCTCATAAGATTCATATGTACCATAAGATTCATATGCCCCATAAGATTCACATGCCTCATAAGATTCATACGTACCATAAGATTCATATGCCCCATAAGATTCATACATGTCCTCATAAGATTTACATGCCCATAAGATTCATAAGATGCCCCATAAGATCCACATGTCCCATAAGATTTACATGCCTCATAAGATTCATATGCCCCATAAGATCCATATGTCCCATAAGATTTATATGTCCCATAAGATTAATATGCCCCATAAGATTCATATGCCTCATAAGATTCACATGCCTCATAAGAATCATATGTCCCATACGATTCATATGCCTCTTAAGATTCATAAGCCTCATAAGATTCATACACCTCATAAGATTCATATGCCTCATAATATTCACATGTCCCATAAGATTCATATGTCCCATAAGATCCATATGCTCCATAAGATTCATATGCTTCATAATGTTCATATAAATAAGATTCATGTCCCATAAGATCCATATGCTCCATAAGATTCATATGCCTCTTAAGATTCATATGCCTCATAAGATTCATATGCCTCTTAAGATTCATATGCCTCATAAGATTCATATGTCCCATAAGATCCATATGCTCCATAAGATTCATATGCCTCATAATATTCATATAAATAAGATTCCCATGCCTCATAAGATTCACATTCCCCATATGCCTCATAAGATTCACACGCCCCATAAGA
>JACRUU010000002.1:2785437-2805437 GCA_030449085.1 Kryptopterus vitreolus
ATTATTATGTATTATTTATTATTATTTATTATCTATTTAATATGATATATTATTATTTATATAATATATAATATAAATATATTATATAGTTATTATAAATATATTATTATTTATAATTATATATTATTATTTATTTGGCAGATGCTCTTTTTCAGAGCGACTTACAACGAAGCAATCGAGGATTAAGGGCCTTGCTCAAGGGCCCACTAGTGTCAGCTTGGTGGTGATGGTGGTATTTGAACCTGTGATCTTCCAGTCCAGAGGCCAATGCCTTAACCACTGATCTCCCACCTCCCAAGATGGTTTCCAAATGGTCCACAGGATATAGTTTGGGGGCCCCTGGAAAAAAACGCTGGACAGGATTCGTATAAGGGCCCATATATAAGCCTTATCCGGTGTTCTCCTTATCCCATTTAAACAAATGATTCCAGCCAAACCATAAAGACACGAAATTCACAGTACACATTGAAGCAAGCAAGAAGGTCTGATGATGGCGCTGTGGTCAAGCATGTTTCTTTTGTAGAAGAGCTCTTGTAATAGCAGCGCAGATACAAACATCGCCACTGAATCCACAAGGTCAAACTCATCAACAGGCAAAACGCGAGACAGACCTCATTCTCATCCACACACACACACACACACACACACACACACACAAGGTTGTTTTTCCCGAAGTCACAGATCACCGCTAATTACAGCGCTCATGGCTGCCTCTGGCCTCATCACGATTCAGTCTCGTGACGTCTCAGTAATAGCCAAAAACCTTCGACGTGTCAGGAACATTGTGGCACAGATTAGTGGGAGTGGCACTAATGGCTCGCTCTTAGATCAGATGATGGATCAGATGCCGGGATTTTCCCCGAGTCTGAATGGAATCAGTGGTTCGGAAAGTTCTCGACACGCTAAGCATGGCAGTATCTCTCGCAGATGTTTGTTATCGGGTTTAATCGCACGGAATTATGTCAGTTATGGAGTTTTAGGAAGCTGAGTGAGTGAGAAGAGATTTCATATCCTTCCGTTTCATTTCCCCTGACCGGTCTTCTAATGGTGCGTTTGTCAAATGACAAACTCTGAATTATGTATTTCTACAAATGGATTTGGATGTCTGTATTAAAAAAAAAAGTGTTTTGTAAGAAACTAGCAGCGAGCGTTAGAAATCATGAGCTACTGGAATATTGATTTTCTCTACAGATGTCCTGGTCGCTCTCCAAGAAACAAACCTTCAATTGTCTCTGAAATGGATGAAAGTCATTGCTGTATATCATTATTATATGAGTGTTTACTCAAAACTGAGGCAGCATTATCTTCTGCAGGAAAAAGAAGTGATTTTTGGAGCTCGCAGTAAGAATTCTGTCCAAAGACAGTTCAGTCCACACTGAATCTGCAATCTGCTTCACAAAGCTCAGGTCTGATGGATTTCTCCTCCACAATCCTCCAGACTAGCTCAATGTGAGGAGGGGGTGTAGATCGGTGTGGGGAGGGGGGTATCTCAGTGTTGGGAGGAGTTATCTCAGTGGTGGGGGGGGGGTATCTCAGTGTGAGGAGGGGGGTATCTCAGTGTGGGAGGGGGTATCTCAGTGTGGGGAGGTGGGTATCTCAGTGTGGGGGAGGGGGATGTATCTCAGTGTTGGGAGGGGGTGTATCTCAGTGTGGGGAGGGTGGGTATCTGGGGAGGGGTCGGGTGGATGGATGTGGGGGTATCTCAGTGTGGGGAGGGGGATGTATCTCAATGTTGGGACCGGGTGTAGGTCAGTATGGATGGGGTATCTCAGTGTGGGGAGGCGTGGATATCTCAGTGTAGGGAGGCGGGAGTATCAGTGTGGGGAGGGGGTGTAGATCAGTGTGGGGAGGGGGTGTAGATCAGTGTGGGGAGGGGAGGTAGATCAGTGTGGGATGGGTGTATCTCAGTGTGGGGAGGGGAGGTATCTCAGTGTGGGAAGGGGGAGTATCTCAGTGTGAGGAGGGGGGTATCTCAGTGTGGGCAGGGAGTGCATATCAGTGTGCGGGGGGGAGGGGGTATCTCAGTGTGGGGAGGGGGGTATCTCAGTGTGGGGGGGGGGTGTATCTCAGTGTGGGGGGGGGGGTATCTCAGTGTGGGGAGGGAGTGTATCAGTGTGGGGAGGCGTGGGTATCTCAGTGTGGGGAGGCGGGGAGTATCTCAGTGTGGGGAGGGGGTGTATCTCAGTGTGGGAGGGGGGATCTCAGTGTGGGGAGGTATCTCAGTGTTGGGAGGGGGTGTATCTCAGTGTGGGGAGGGGTGTATCTCAGTGTGGGAGGGGGGGTAGGTGAGGAGTGTATCTCAGTGTTGGGAGGGGGTGTATCTCAGTGGGGGGGGGTGTATCTCAGTGTTAGGAGGAGTGTGGGGAGGGGGGTATCTCAGTGTTGGGAGGGGGTGTATCTCAGTGTGGGAGGGGGTGGGGAGAGGGTCTATCTCAGTGTGGGGAGGGAGTGTATCTCAGTGTGGGGTATCTCAGGGAGTGGTCAGTGTGGGAGGGGGTATCTCAGTGTGGGGAGGGAGGTGTATCTCAGTGTAGGGGGAGGGGGGTATCTCAGTGTGGGGAGGCGGGTGTATCTCAGTGTGGGGAGGCAGGGAGTATCTCAGTGTGGGGAGGGGGGTATCTCAGTGTTGGGAGGGGGTGTATCTCAGTGTGGGGAGGGGTATCTCAGGTGTATCTCAGTGTGGGGGAGGGGGTGTATCTCAGTGTGGGGGGGGGGTGTATCTCAGTGTGGGGGGGGGGTGTATCTCAGTGTGGGGGGGGGGTGTATCTCAGTGTGGGGAGGGGGGGGTGTATCTCAGTGTTGGGAGGGGGTGTATCTCAGTGTGGGGAGGTGGGTATCTCAGTGTGGGGAGGGGGGTCTATCTCAGTGTATCTCAGTGTGGGGAGGGAGTGTATCTCAGTGTGGGGAGGGAGTGTATCTCAGTGTGGGGAGGGGAGTGTATCTCAGTGTGGGGAGGGGGGTCAGGGAGGGTGTATCTCAGTGTGGGGAGGGGTGTATCTCAGTGTGAGGGGGAGGGGTGTAGCTCAGTGTGGGGAGGGAGTGTATCTCAGTGTGGGGAGGGAGTGTATCTCAGTGTGGGGAGGGGGTGTATCTCAGTGTGGGGGAGGGGGTGTATCTCAGTGTGGGGAGGGGGTGTATCTCAGTGTGGGGAGGGGGTGTATCTCAGTGTGGGGAGGTGGGTATCTTAGTGTGGGAAGGGAGTGTATCTCAGTGTGGGGAGGGAGTGTATCTCAGTGTGGGGAGGGAGTGTATCTCAGTGTGGGGAGGGGAGTGTATCTCAGTGTGGGGAGGGAGTGTATCTCAGTGTGGGGAGGGAGTGTATCTCAGTGTGGGAGGAGGGAGTGTATCTCAGTGTGGGGAGGGAGTGTATCTCAGTGTGGGGAGGGGAGTGTATCTCAGTGTGGGGAGGGGGTGTATCTCAGTGTGGGGAGGGAGTGTGGGGAGGGAGTGTATCTCAGTGTGGGAGGGGTGAGGGAGTGTATCTCAGTGTGGGGAGGGAGTGTATCTCAGTGTGGGGAGGGGGTGTATCTCAGTGTGGGGAGGGGGTGTATCTCAGTGTGGGGAGGTGGGTATCTCTCAGTGTGGGGAGGGAGTGTATCTCAGTGTGGGGAGGGGGTGTTGGGGGAGGGAGGGTCTATCTCAGTGTGGGGAGGGAGTGTATCTCAGTGTGGGGAGGGAGTGTATCTCAGTGTGGGGAGGGAGTGTATCTCAGTGTGGGACGGGGGGTAGTCAGTGTGGGAGGGGGTGGATATCTCAGTGTGGGAGGGGTTGTAGCTCAGTGTGGGAGTGGGTGTAGTTATCTCAGTGTGGGGAGGGAGTGTATCTCAGTGTGGGGAGGGGGTGTATCTCAGTGTGGGGAGGGAGTGTATCTCAGTGTGGGGAGGGGGGTATCTCAGTGTTGGGAGGGGGTGTATCTCAGTGTGGGGAGGTGGGTATCTTAGTGTGGGGAGGGAGTGTATCTCAGTGTGGGGAGGGGGTGTATCTCAGTGTGGGGAGGGGGTGTATCTCAGTGTGGGGAAGGGGGTGTATCTCAGTGTGGGGAGGGAGTGTATCTCAGTGTGGGGGGAGGGAGTGTATCTCAGTGTGGGGAGGGGGTCTATCTCAGTGAGGGAGGGGTGTAGCTCAGTGAGGGAGGGGTGTATCTCAGTGTGGGGAGGGGGTCTATCTCAGTGTGGGGAGGTGGCTACCAGTGTGGGAAGGGAATGTATCTCAGTGTGGAGGGAGTGTATCTCAGTGTGGAGGGTGTATCTCAGTGTGGGAGGGAGTGTATCTCAGTGTGGGGAGGGAGTGTATCTCAGTGTGGGGAGAGAGTGTATCTCAGTGTGGGGAGGGAGTGTATCTCAGTGTGGGGAGAGGGAGTGTATCTCAGTGTGGGGAGGGGGTGTAGCTCAGTGTGGGAGGGGGTGAGGGCGGGGTATCTCAGTGTGGGGAGGGAGGGTGTAGGGTAGCTCAGTGTGGGGAGGGGGTGTAGTCTCAGTGGGTGGGGGAGTGTAGCCTCACTCAGTGTGGGGGGGATGTATCTCAGTGTGGGGAGGGGTAGTAGCTCAGTGTGGGGATATATTTTAATCCGATCACTAAATAATATATATATACTATATATATATATATATATATATATATATATATATATATATATATATATATATATATATATATATATATATATATATATATAAACGCCATATATCACCATAATATAACCATTTAATTGGTTTTAATAATTTTCTTGTGCAGTACATATTTGGGCAGCAGTATGAACTGATGAAAAGTAGTGCAGTGGTATTGTGGAGAGTGTGTTTTTTTCCCCGAGTAAGGAATGTGAACTGAGTGGGAGTTTTTCTGAGTCAGAGCTGTTTTTTATTCTACCTGAAAAAATAACGTCTGAACCGCCATTGTTCTATCAAAAACCAAGACAGAGAGGGGCAAATCTATCGACATTGTCTTGCGCTAATAATTGTCATGCCCTGGTTATGTTAGCAAGCTAACACTGGCTGTTTGCTCCAGCCACATTATTGTGCATTCTATTACATGCTCCATTTTACACATTTCACTATTACTACTTGCTCCGTTTGCACATCAAAGCCAAACTGTTTACAAACATTAGTTTTGTAAAATGGTTTTAAAATATTTACAATTGTTCACAATTGAATATTTCACTATATATATATATATATATATATATATATATATATATATATATATATATATATATATAGTTATGTTATGGTTGTTATTTTGTGTTGTGTACTTGTCTCATGTTGTCTATTCCACAGTGTTGTTGTGCACCAGTTTACACTTTATGTGGTATTTTACATGGTATGTTTTGTAGCTCTGTGTAGTGTTATATGTTGTTATTTACAGTTAAAATGACAATAAAAACCTCCGGACTTGAATCTATAACCACAATATCAGTTTAGCCTTTTTATTGAATTAAACAATTCGTACGTTGCCTTTACATGACAATGATACTCAGTAACGCATTGGTGGTGAATGACGAGAATGGTGAGAATGGTGAGAATGACGAGAATGGTGGTGAATGACGAGATCCCCATCTCATAATGCTTTGATTAGCATCGTCTAGATAAGCACTATATAAATGCAATCCATTATTATTATGATAAAAGTAATTTTTGTACGATAGTAGTGCTGAATTGAGCGCCTGACTCGTAATGTCCACACCCCCATCTCATTATTTATCATTGTCTTGGTATACTTTGTTCCATTTCTTTCTGAGGTTTAAGGTTTGTCTCATAGTGAGTGGTGGTGGGATTTGAACTCATGACCTGCTAATCTGCGACCAGATCGGGTTCACGGGGAGTCTGTGTCTATCTCAGGCGTTTATGGGCATTAAGGCAGGCATTATACACCCTGGATGGAATGCCAACCCATCACAGGGCACACACACACCACACACACACATTCACACACACACACACACACATTCATACACTAGGGACAATTTTCCAAGGTGCCAATCAACCTACCGTGCATGTTTTTGGACCGGGGGAGGAAACCGGAGAACCCGGAGAAAAACCCCCTGAGGCACGGGGGGAACATGCACAAACTCCACACACACATGTCCGAGACGGGAATCGAACCCGGACCCTGCTGGTGGTTTCTGAGCAGTGTTGGGAAGGTTACTTTGGAAATGTAATAGATTATAAATTCAAAATGTAATAAGTAGTGTAACTTGTCGATTACTTTATAAAAGTTACATTTGATTGCTTTTTGATTATTTTAATTTGTCCACTAGGGGGCACTTGATGAAAATAACATCCTATGGTCAACAGAAGCAAGAATTGTTGTTTGGGGGGGCGGGGGGGGGGGGGGGGGGGGGGGGGTTGTGCGGGGTGAAAATTTTTTTGTCGAGGGGGGGGTGATTGGTTGGGGATGTAACCAATTACTGTTACCTTTATTTTGTAAATAAATTACGTAACGTAATGACATGTAACTGGTGACTCCTGTGAACACTGTGTATAAGTCATATAAGACGACGACGCACGGAAAGGACATGAACTTGGGTCCGAAAGAATATTGGTTTTTCCAGGGCGAGTTTTCGGAGACCTGTATACCGGGGTTTGGCGATTAGGATGGATTTCCGTAGACGCGTCTGACTTTGATAGCCCTCTTGCTCCCATTCTTGTTCTTACACGAGCTTGCTTGGACAGATAATGCATTACGTAAGTGTGTAGTGAATGCTGAATCGCCCGAGAGAGAGAGAGATGGAGAATAAAACGGTGTAAATAATACAAACCGCGGTGTCCTAATGGAGGAGAAATTGACGAGCAGCACGAGGTAAGAAAATAAAAGCAGGAGATAAAGAATAAGACTGATATTGCGTAACTCCCACCGTCCTCTCTGTTGTTGGGAAGATAAGAAACTTGAAGATGTTTGGAGAAGCGCAGCGAACACTCGGTCACGCGCCGTCTGGATGCGTCGTTGCACTTTAACGTCGTTGCTCCACATCCCATTTGTCACAGCGTCATTAACGTCCGTCTCCGAGCAGAAAGCACGGCTCGCGGTAACTGTATTAAAAACGAGCGGGCCGAGCTGATGCATGGTCCAGGAACAGTTACTGAGACGAGACACGGAGTCCCTCCTCGTCCGAACCCGAATGTGTAACTCGTTTACAACGTGATCATCAGTCAGGACCCTGGACTCGCAGCTCACTCGACCTTTACTATTTCTTTTCTTTTCCCCTTCTCCCTCTCTCTCTCTCTCTTTAACTGAAATGATGTGATGAACGAGTAGAGCTCCATCGTGTTTACAGATAGTTCTTGGTTCAGGAGGTCATTACTTTCCAGCAGCAACATCTCCAGGAGCAAACGCTCTGTAGACGCTGATATCCAGCGTACACTTATCTCCCTTATACACCTATGCAGTTCAGCTTTAAGGGCCTTGATCAAGGGTCTGCTGGGATTTAAACTCATAACCTTACGAACCCACACCTTAAGCACATTATTATTATTATTATTATGGTTATTATTTTTATTATTATTATTATTATTTCATTAATATTATAAAATATGCATTTTTATTTTATGCTTTGAAAGCATTATATAATTATATATGTTAGGTTAAGAGGATTAGAACTATATTGTTGTATATTTTCATATATTTCATATCTTTGTTATTTATTTAAATTATATTATTTATATTATTATTATTATTCATTCATTCATTCATTCATCTTCTAGCGCTTTATCCGATCTTCCCTCGGGTCACGGGGAGTCTGTGCCTATCTCAGGCGTCTATGGGCATTAAGGCAGGATACACCCTGGATGGAATGCCAACCCATCGCAGGACACACACACCACACACACACACACACACAACACACATTCACACACATTCACACACTAGGGACAATTTTCCAAGGTGCCAATCAACCTACCGTGCATGTTTTTGGACCGGGGGAGGAAACCGGAGAACCCGGGGGAAAAAAACCCCTGAGGCACGGGGAGAACATGCACAAACTCCACACACACATTCCCGAGACGGGAATCGAACCCGGACCCTGGCGGTGTGAGGCGAACGTGCTAACCACTAAGCCACCGTGCCCCTATTATTATTATTATTATTATTATTATTATTATTATTATTTCATTAATATTATAAAATATGCATTTTTATTTTATGCTTTGAAAGCATTTAAAGACACTATATAAAAAAAGACATGGACATTATTAATAATTATTAGTATAGTTTGCGAGTAGGGGGCGGAGCATACGTCGCTTTGTTTGACTTCAGTGTGAAAATATTCGAACAATTTTGTTGTTCTGCTATCGTCATCCTAACAAACACATAACTTGCAATTAAAATCATTTATTATGTTTATATTAAATTATATATTATATTATGTTTATTAGGGCACGGTGGCGTAGTGGTTATCACGTTCGCCTCACACCGCCAGGATCCGGGTTCGATTCCCGTCTCGGTCATGTGTGTGTGGAGTTTGTGCATGTTCTCCCCGTGCCTCAGGGGGTTTTTCCCCGGGTTCTCCTGTTTCCTCCCCCAGTCCAAAAACATGCACGGTAGGTTGATTGGCACCTTGGAAAATTGTCCCTAGTGTATGAATGTGTGTGTATGTGAGTGTGTGTGTGTCCTGCGATGGGTTGGCATTCCATCCAGGGTGTATCCTGCCTTAATGCCCATAGACGCCTGAGATAGGCACAGACTCCCTCGTGACCCGAGGGAAGATCGGATAAAGCGTAGTGAAGAAGTTGGATTAGAAGATGAATAAAATGAATGAATGAATTATGTTTATTATGTCACAGTTGTTTTTTAATGTAATATATTTGCAGTTTCGTGCATTTTTCTCTTAATTGTATTATCAGGGGAACTTTTTATATTTAAACGAAAGTCAACTTAATTAACGTCAGAATTAATCATTATTTATGATTTAGACTGCCTGCAGTACCACACCACATCCCCTAGGGGTCGGAGACTCCTGATAGAAGAGCAGTGCTCTAAGCTAAGCACACGTCTAATGACTTCCCTATTCAGAATTTTTTTTTTTAAATCCTCCATAGCCTGTGGGAATTGTTAGCTCAGTGGCTAAATTTCTGATCACAAAGTTGTTAGTTCTAATCCCAGCTAAGCCGCCACTGCAGGGCAATCCACGAACAAGTCTCTGTGTCACTCTGGATAAGGGTCGTCTGCCAGATAGCCTAAATGTAGACTTGACACCTACTGAATTGTAGCTTACGCTGCAGTTAAACACTGAAGAATCGAACGCATCATCATCGGTATGCGATAATGACAAACATTCATTCATTCATTCATTCATTCATCTTCTATCGCTTTATCCGATCTTCCCTCGGGTCACGGGGAGTCTGTGTCTATCTCAGGCGTCTACGGGCATTAAGGAAGGCAGGATACACCTTGGATGGAATGCCAACACCCATCACACACACACACACACCACACACACACACACACACACACACACACACACACACACACACATTCATACACTAGGGACAATTTTCCAAGGTGCCAATCAACCTACCGTGCATGTTTTTGGACCAGGAGGAAACCGGAGAACCCGGAGAAAAACCCCTGAGGCACGGGGAGAACATGCACAAACTCCACACACACATGGCCGAGACGGGAATCGAACCCGGACCCTGGCGGTGTGAGGCGAACATGCTAACGATAATGACAAACAGAAAAACTAAATTTTAGCCTTTATATTTACTAAAATTACATATTTACTTTTTGCGATATTGAATCCCATGATGTTGGTTACAGCAATAAATGACACACGGAAACTTCTAAACAATGAACTAAGCAAGCTGTAAGTGAAAGACGACATCGGCGAGGAACCAAAATATCCATCAGTGACATAAATGGAGAAAAAACGCTTTGGAAGAAAGTAGGCTCAGTCGGGGGGGGGGGGCAGTTCTCCTCTGACCAACTGTATTCATAAAGGTGGTCTATCAGTGCTGATCCAACATCTGGATCAGGGATCTGCAGTGATCATGTGATCAGCATACAGACTGGATCTGAGTGCTGATGATGACCTCGGAATAAACAGAAAACAGACTAATATAAGCAAAGATGCCATTCATTTTGTGATGTAAAGTGTCATGGGAAATGTTCCCTCTTCCGGTTAAAGTAATTAATGCAGCCTAACAATCCTTTAACGGATTTGAATGCTATAAATGTTTAAATGTGTTAGTAGTGGTTATCACGTTCGTCTCACACCTCCAGGGTCCGGGTTCGATTCCCGTCTCGGCCATGTGTGTGTGGAGTTTGTGCATGTTCTCCCCGTGTCTCAGGGGTTTTTTCTCCGGGTTCTCCGGTTTCCTCCCCCGGTCCAAAAACATGCACGGTAGGTTGATTGGCACCTTGGAAAATTGTCCCTAGTGTATGAATGTGTGTGTGAGTGTGTGATGGGTTGGCATTCCATCCAGGGTGTATCCTGCCTTAATACCCATAGACGCCTGAGATAGACACAGACTCCCCGTGACCCGAGGGAAGATCGGATAAAGCGCTAGAAGATGAATGAATGAATGTGTAAGACAGGTTAAATAGATGGTCTTTAATCTAGATTTAAACTGACAGATTGTGTTTCTGCCTCCCGAACAGAGTTATAGGTAGATTATTCCAGAGTTTTGGTGCTAAATAAGAAAATGATCTGCCACCAACAGTAGATTTGGCCTAATATGGTCATACTTTCCTGTTCTAGTCAAAACTCTAGCTGTTTTAGCCGTGTTGAACAAACATCCAATAAAACATTACAATAATCTATCCTGGAGGTCATGAATGTATGAATTAACATTTCAATAGATAGTGGATAGATACACCGACAGGGACGTCTCAAAATTTGGGAATCGCAAGCAAAGAAATTGTTTCATGCTAGGCCATTTGGTGCTCTAGGTTAGTGTCGTGTTGTGATACGACTCGAGTTCACTCAAGTTTTTATTGTCCTTTTGGACCATATATAGCTGTGCACTGTGAAATGAGACATTTCTCCTGAACCTTGGTGCTACACAAAACAACATAGAGTTACATCATAGTACATAGAGGTACATAACAGAACACAGAGGGGTAATTACTTGTCCAAAAGCATCTTGCGCAACAAAGTGACAAACAGTGCGAGACAAAAAGGCAATGCAGAGCAAACAACAACACAAACAGATATGCAATATAGCGGTGTGCAGGGAATCTGCTGTATATCTTATACACTACTTTAATGTGGATGGATTGTGTGTTCAGGAAGGTTTGTGCAGTTCCAGTTCACTTGTGTTTGATGGCTTGAGGGTAAAAAAGCACGATTGCACAGTCTGCTAGTGAGTGTGTGTGTGTGTGTGTGTGTGTGTGTGTGTGTGTGTGTGTGTGTGTGAGGGATGTGTGGGCTCGTCCTCAATGCTAGCGTGTGGAGTAACTGCCCGTGACAAAGGGGAGAGAGACCGTCCTCAATAACCCTCAGTTGGATCTTGCGATCCGAGACGGTGCAATTCCCGAACCAGGCAGCGATGCAGCTGCTCCGGATGCGCTCGACGGTCCCACTGAAGAACTCAGGGAGTACAGTAGAGTCGCTGGTGCTGATGGATGCAGCAGTGACCAGGTCAGGTTCCGTTAGATGATCACCGAAGAATTTGGTGCTCTTGGTGATCTCCATGGAGGATCCTGACTCCATGAGTCAGTAGAGTGAACAGCAGCGGGCTCAGTACACAGCCCTGTGGGACTCCAGTGCTCAGTGTGGTGGTGTTGGAGATGCTGTTCCCGATCCGGACTGACCGAGCTCTCCCAGTCAGGAAATCCAGGATCCGGTTACACAGAGAGGTGTTCAGACCCAGTAGGCTTCCCCATCAGTTGAGGAACATCTGTGTTGAATGATGAACTGAAGTTTATGAACAGATGGATGAGGGTCCATCACTGTGTTGGGTTCCACTGTATTTTGTTATATTCATGTACTTTCTCCTGCACTGGAAGTTCTTGTCAAGTTCTTTGTGTGTGAACATACTTGTTAATAAAGCTATTTCTGATTCGGATCCTGATTCTGATCCACGCTAGGTTAATTCATGCTAAGCATACATGCTAGTCGTGTGTTGCAATACATGCTAGGCTTGGATTAGGATTCATGCTAGGCTCATATTGCGATTCATGCTAGGCTTGTGTTACGATTCATGCTAGTCTCGTGTTGTGATTTATGCTAGGCTCAAGTTAGGATACATGCAAGGATCTTGATGTGATTCATGCTAAGCTCATGCTAGGCTTGTTTTTTGATTCATTCTAGGCTTGTGTTGTGATTCATGCTAAACTCATGCTAGGCTTGTGTTACGATTCATGCTAGTCTTGTGTTACGATACAAGCTAGGCTCAGATTACGATTCATTCTAGTCTCGTGTTATGATACATGCTAGTCTTGTGTTACGATACATGCTAGTCCTGTGTTATGATTGATACTAGTCTTGTGTTATGATACATGCTAGTCTTGTGTTACGATACATGCTAGTCGTGTGTTACGATACATGCTAGTCGTGTGTTACGATACATGCTAGTCTTGTGTTACAATACAAGTTAGGCTCAGATTACGATTCATGCTAGTCTCGTGTTATGATACATGCTAGTCTTGTGTTACGATACATGCTAGTCCTGTGTTATGATTGATACTAGTCTTGTGTTATGATACATGCTAGTCTTGTGCTACGATACATGCTAGTCGTGTGTTACAGTACATGCTAGTCCTGTGATTCATGCTATGTTGTTGCTGCAGCCTCAGGAGTCTCAGGAGTGTGTTTGTTTCCTTCTTGCACCTTTTCTGACTAATGATTTATTGTTAAAACCATTAGGAAACTTCATTCTGGTTCGTTAGAATTCCAGGTTACAGCGGCGGCTCGTAATCGAGATCCTCAGCGTGGAGGTTCGGATGAGAGTTTCGATTTTGCTGCAGAGTCGAACGTCAGGGTTTTGGACTGACGGATGGCGTGACGTCTGACGAGCGTGCACGTGTTCCTCACGGATAGACGAGTGGATGGAGATAGATGAGGAGAGAGAAGTGCAACAGGGCCAATTGTGAATGACAGTGTGTTTGTGTGTGTGCGTGATCTATCTATCTATCTATCCATCCATCCATCCGTTGGATCCACCTGAACCGTTTGCTTGTGTCCCGTGCTGTGATGTGCCTCGCATTACAACTCCACCTCGGAACGATAGATCAAAGCGAGGTGAGACGGAGAGAGAGGGAGAGAGAGAGAGAGAGAGATCAGGTGCACTGT
Organism: Kryptopterus vitreolus; assembly: GCA_030449085.1. Lineage (NCBI taxonomy): Eukaryota > Metazoa > Chordata > Actinopteri > Siluriformes > Siluridae > Kryptopterus > Kryptopterus vitreolus. Next base: position 2,798,666 of record JACRUU010000002.1, read on the forward strand.
GGGAGGGGAGACAGAAAGAGAAAAGAGAGGGAGGGCTTATAAAGTGCAGCCTTTCTCTCTCTTTCTTTCTGTACGTGATGTGACAGAGCGCCGCGAGTCCTCACATTCCACGCTGAAACACATTTCCTGGTGAATTAGTGCTGCAGCGATTGAAGGCAGAGCGGCGAGTCACAGCTCGTCTGTCTTTTAGCCGCCGAGTGTCACCGGGGAATCGGACGCCTCCGCTGGCTTTTAGAGCAGGCACGCGCCCACTTATATAAACCAGTGCGTTACCTGCTCCAAGGATGGAGTACCTAAAGGAAAGGGAAAAAGGGGGACACAGAGAAAGACGTAAATATATAGAGAAGAGAAAAAAGACAGAACGGAACTGGCGAGAGATTCGCTATTCAAAAGTATCCGGACATGCAAAAGTATTGGAACAAACACAGATTTGGGACTTTAACACTGAATTAAGTGAATGAAAGAGTGAAAAAGAGATTTTAATTGAGAGAGAGAGAGAGAGAGAGACTGGGTAATAAGATAATAATGGGTATTGGTAAGAATAGGAAGACAGGAGGAAAGACAACAATGGATTTAGAAAGTGAGCGAGAGAGCGGGAGAGAGAGATATGAGTAAAAGAAGGAATGGAAGAAGGAGAAGGAGGACAAATGTCAAGAATAGGAAAGACAAGAGAAAAACGATAGAGAGAAAGACAGGGACACCAAGAAACAAGTGACAGTACAAGAGATGGAGGTAGAGAGAGAGAGAGACAGAGAGAGAGAGAATGAGACAAAAAAAGAGGTTTAGCGAGAGAGAGAGAGAGAGAGAGAGAGAGAGAGAGAGTCAGAGAGACAGAGAAATGGAGTGATACCAAGAAAGAGAGAAAGAGACACAAAGAAACAAGTGGCAGAAGGAGAGAGGGGGGAAGAGAGACATAAAAATGGAGTGATAACAAAATAGAGAAAAAGACAGGGACTCAAAGAAACAAATGATACCAAGATTGAGAAAAAGACAGGGATACAAAGAAACAAGTGGTGCAAGAAACGGAGGTAGAGAGAAAAAGAAAGAGACAGAGAAGGAAAAAGTGGATGAGATTGATAGAAATACATAGAGAAAGAGAGAGAGAGAAACTGGGTGATAATAACATAATGATGGGTATTGGTAAGAATAGGAAGACAGGAGGAAAGACAACAAGGGAGAGATAGTTACTTGAGTAAAAGAACGAATAGAAGAAGGACAAACATCAAGAAGAGGAGAGACAAGAGAAAAGTGATAGAGAGAAAGATAGGGACACAAAGAAACAAGTGACAGTACAAGAGATGGAGGTAGAGAGAGAGAGAGACAGAGAGAGAATGAGACAAAAAGAGGATTAGCGAGAGAGAGAGGAGGCAGAGAGGCAGAGAAATGGAGTTATACCAAGAAAAAGAGAAAGGGACACAAAGAAACAAGTGGCAGAGGGAGAGAGAGAGAAAGAGAGAGAGAGAGGGGGGGGGGCAGAGAGACATAAAAATGGAGTGATAAAATAGAGAGAAAGACAGGGACTCAAAGAAACGAGTGACAGTAGAAAAGACATACGTAGAGAGAGAGAGAGAGATAGAGAAAATGAGACAGAGAAAGAAAAAGAGGATGTGAGTGATAGACAGACATATTAAGAGAGACAAAGCAGAGAGACATACAAAATGGAATGATACCAAGATAGAGAAACAGACGGGGACACAAAGAAACGAGTGGCAGCACAAGAGACGGAGGTAGAGAGAGAAAGAGACAGAGAAAGAAAAAGTGGATGAGATTGATAGAAATACATAGAGAGAGAAAAAGAGAGAGAAGGCAGAGAGACAGGAAAAATGGAGTGATACCAAGATAAAGAGAAAGATGGGGACACAAAGAAATGAGTGGTGGCACAAGAGACGGGGGTGATGAGAGGTAGAGGTAGAGAGTGATAGAAAGACATAGAAAGAGAGAGAGAGAGACAAGGCAGTGAGACAGAAACATTGAGTGATACCAAGATAGAGAGAAAGATGGGGACACAAAGAAATGAGTGGCAGCACAAACGAGGGAGAGAGAGAGAGAGAGAGATTAATGATAGAGAACGAAAAGAGGATAAGAGTGATAGAAAGCCAGAAAGAGAGAGAGAGAGAGAGAGGGCAGAGAGACATAAGACATGGAGTGATAAAGAAAGACAGGGGCACAAAGAAACAAGTGACCGTACAAGAGACAGGTAGAGAGCGAATGAAAGTGACGAAGCGAGAAAGAGAATGAGAGAAAGACAAAAAGAGGATGATAGGCAGAAAGGCAGAGCGATAGATAAAAGGATGTAGACAAAGACTGCACTTCCTTCCTTCCTTCCTTCCTTCCTTCCTTCCTTGGCTTTAAATCTTCTGCATTCCGGTTTCTTCCCGTCCTCAGACACAATCCTGGCATCGTGTCACGCCATCTACAAAACAGAAGTGTATTCCGAGTCCGGATAACTCCGACGCCCGGAGCGTTTTTCCCTCCTGCTGTTTATTTCCTTTCCTTGTAAAAGGAAGCATCTGTTTTTAGTAAAACAACAGGTTTCTTGCTTCCAGACACTCTTCAGCCCGTACACATGCAGATGTTCGGACTCTCCGAGCAGGAGCACATCATCCACCCTCACATTATAAACCATGATAGACACGTATAAAACCCAGACGTCCATCAATTCCCAGCCATGTCTGGTTCTTCTCCATTCCTATGGAGAACCAAACCCCTATGGAGGGGAGTAGATCGGTGGTATAAGGCGCTGGGCTACCGATCGGAAGTTCAGGGCGCGGCCTTAATCGTCTGCGCTCCAGGGGGCGCTGTATCATGGCAGTGCTCTGAACCGCGGCGTCCAAACAAGCTATGGGCATGAGCATGTTTTTTGGATCAGGAGGAAACCGGAGAACCCTGAGAAAAAACCCCTGAGGCACGGGGAGAACATGCACAAACTCCACACACACATGGCCGAGACGGGAATCGAACCCGGACCCTGGTGGTGTGAGGCGAACGTGCTAACCACTAAGCCACCACGCTCCCTGTCACATATACATTACAATGAAAGTTTCTCCGTATATCCCAGCTTGTTGTTGGTAGCTGGGGTCAGGGTCAGCGCCCCTGGAGCAAACAGGGTTAAGGGTCTTGCTAATTGGTGATATCAGGGCTCGAACCCGGATCTTCCGATCGGTAACCAAGCGCCTTAGACCACTGATATACCTACGTTTTCGCAAACTGGCGTCAGAGCGCAGGGTCAAGGCGTCGTGCACAGAGGGTTAAGGGGTCTTGCTCAAGGGCTCAACAATGGCAGCTTAGTGGTGTTGAGGCTCGAACCGGCAACCTCATGATCAGAAACCCAGCGCCTTAACCACTGGACCACCACTGCCCCTACATACCACCACTTAGAGAGTGTGTTTCCGAGCCCCGATCACCATTCGCTTTGCTTCATATCTGTTCTTCCAGGATGTTTTCCGTGACCAAGTTATGGGTTTTGTTCATTCAGTGTCATTTGCATTTGAAGTAAAGTACCTGCCCTCGAGTCAGCCTCTGCTCGTGTCACATGACAGTAATCTGATTACCTTCGTGATGCCTTCAAGGTCTCGTGTGCAAATTAAGCTGACAGACGCACAATTCCATCTGGGCTTAAACTGTTTGTTTTATCTTAATAAGATTTGCAAGTTTAAATAAAATACTTTGAAGTCTTTGAAAAACACATTTAAAAAGTGTTTCATCCACTAATTAACATGGACAAATAGCGAGCTTTATGCAGATGTATGATTATTATTAGAGCATGAAGACAAAATATATGCGAGAATTCATTCATTCATTCATTTTCTACTGCTATATCCGATCTTCTCGGGTCACGGGGAGCCTGTGCCTATCTCAGGCGTCTATGGGCATTAAGGCAGGATACACCCTGGATGGAATGCCAACCCATCGCAGGACACACACACACACACACACACATTCATACACTAGGGACAATTTTCCAAGGTGCCAATCAACCTACCGTGCATGTTTTTGGACCGGGGGAGGAGGAAACCGGAGAACCCGGAGAAAAAAAACCCCCTGAGGCACGGGGAGAACATGCAAACTCCACACACACATGTCCGAGACGGGAATCGAACCTGGACCCTGGCGGTGTGAGGCGAACGTGCTAACCACTAAGCCACCGTGCCCCCACTATGCGAGAATATATTTTATAAAATATATATTACTATAACATGTTTTATAGTAATGATGGTGTTTTAAATGATGTAAATGTTGCTACATTTTCATACGTTAATTGCGTTACTTTCGTGATTTGCGATGTTAATTTTTCACGTGTTTCTGTTTTACGAACTAATTTCTGTTTTTCACGTTTCTTGTCCTTGGATTTGCCCATGTTTTACTCTTAGATAATGTACGAACTTTCGCCTGTTTAACTGCTTAACTGGATCATAATAAAGAAACAATATTTCCTTGCATATCAGAGTGATATTAGGAAGTTGGGGTCCAGTGTTTGTAGACATTATACTACCCCCAAGAGGCCCTGAGCATTAAGGGCCTTGCTCAAGGGCCCAGGAGTGGCAGAAAACCAACCCCTGACCTGATCACTAACCCCCAAAGTCCAATGAGCTTCAAACTCCCCCATAATAAACTCTTTCACTCCTCAATTGTATCTGGATCTGATCTCATACATTCATCGCTGGATAAAACAGTATATCTTCAAATCTCTTAAAAGTGCACTAGTTAAGTGTTTAACATTTTCAATCAAGTTTGAATTAAAAGCAGTATTTTGTCTTTATATTCCCTGTTTTTTACCCATCGCACTAAAAGGGGTCGGCTGTTCCGTATTTTTACATTTTTTGTGACGTTTATCGAATATCTAACAAAAGTGCTTTGAAGTCTCCAACAATAAAAACATTCTGATGCCGAAGCATTAAACGCACAAAGCTGATCTGGTGTGATAGCTCGTTTTCCGTCACGCTGTAGGAGGTAGGCGTGTAGGCATGATGGTGTTTTGAAGACTGTTAGAAACATCAAGTAGAAGTTTGTTCCAACACATTGGTGCCAGAACTGAGATCAGATTTAAAGCCCAGTAAAAGGAAGAGATCAGCGGTAGAGGATGGAGAGATCAGTGGTCCAGTGGTAGAGGATGGAGAGATCAGCGGTAGAGGATGGAGAGATCAGTGTTAGGGGATGGAGAGATCAGTGGTAGAGGATGGAGAGATCAGTGTTAGGGGATGGAGAGATCAGTGGTAGAGGATGAGAGATCAGTGGTAGAGGATGGAGAGATCAGTGGTAGGGGATGGAGAGATCAGTGGTAGGGGATGGAGAGATCAGTGGTAGAGGATGGAGAGATCAGTGGTAGGGGATGGAGAGATCAGTGGTAGGGGATGGAGAGATCAGTGGTAGAGGATGGAGAGATCAGTGGTAGGGGATGGAGAGATCAGTGGTAGGGGATGGAGAGATCAGTGGTAGAGGATGGAGAGATCAGTGGTGCAGTGCAAACCGAGGTGACTTAATGGAATGAATCGATAATGACGATTATAATCTCCCAGCTCTACCAGCAGGGGGCGCTTACCCTGTGCTCTGTATGGGTCCTAACACTCCAGTATAGAAAATGGGGGACACTATAGCGTTAAGAAGCACCGTCTTTCGGGTGAGACGTTAAAACGAGGCTCTCTGTGGACATTGAAAATCCCAGGAGGCCTGTCCTCTCTGTCCTCACATCCCGGCCAAATTCACCCTCTGACCATCATGTCCTCCATAACCGTCCTCATATCTACTGATTGGTCCATCATTCTGTCTCCTGTCCACCAGTAAAGTGGTGTGTGTAATGGGAGCTGTGGTGCATTATGGCAGCCAGGTGGATTCTGTACACTGAACCCTGTAGGGATGAAAGTGAATGCTGTTCAAAGGCTTGTCCAGAGCGCAGCCATGAAACAGCGCCCCCTGGAGGACTTCAAACCACACAAGGCCAAAAGCAAAGTACAACACTACTGTGTCATTCATTCATTCATTCATCTTCTACCGCTATATCCGATCTTCTCGGGTCACGGGGAGTCTGTGTCTATCTCAGGCGTCTATGGGCATTAAGGCAGGATACACCCTGGATGGAATGCCAACCCATTCGCAGGGCACACACACACACACACACACACACACACACACACACACACACACTAATAACACATTGATACACTAGGGACAATTTTCCAAGGTGCCAATCAACCTACCGTGCATGTTTTTGGACCGGGGGGGCAAGGGGGAGGAAACCGGAGAAACCGGAGAAAAACCCCCTGAGGCACGGGGAGAACATGCACAAACTCCCACACACACATGGCCGACACGGGAATCGAACCCGGACCCTGGAGGTGTGAGGCGAACGTGCTAACCACTAAGCCACCGTGCCCCCCCACTACTGTGTCATTTATATGATGAATCCTCCCTCCCTTTGATGATGAAGATCAGGATAGACCGATGCTAAGGACGTCACGGGAGTAGAATAAGACAGATGAGAATCCGATATACTAAAAAGCAGGGGAAGAAATTAGGTTAAATCAAGATTATGAGCGTCAACCATCCAAACATGGAGGAGGAAAAGAGTGACAAACAGTGTGTAAATAATCCTCATCACAGCATGACTCACACATGAGAAGAGATTACAGATGGCAATGTTTAAACGGCCATTACAGCAATGACGACAGGAACTGTCGACCATATAAGGGCATTCAGGAAATCGAAGCTACCCTAAGGACATGTATTTGAATTATCCTATCTGTCTGTCTGTTCATCTCTCTATCCTGTCTATCTG
>JACRUU010000002.1:2807937-2847937 GCA_030449085.1 Kryptopterus vitreolus
ATATATATATATATATATATATATATATATATATATATATATATATATATATATATATATATATTATATATATATATATATATATTTCAAATGGTACAAATATAAGTATTTACCTGAATTTCAAACACTGCTGTTCCGGAATCGACCTGTAGGCGGCAGTGTTTGTATCAAAACCATTGAATGATTAAAAAGTTGTGCACATGCATTAATTGTTATTTCACCTCTGTTGTTGTTGTTTTTTTTTTGTTGTATTTTCTCTATTGTCATCAATCAAATCCAAATCACGTTTCAGTTGAAAATTACGGCGTCGTGTAAAGCACTGATTTTACGTGAAATTGTTCCTATTTGTAACGTTTTCATTTCAGTAACTGTAATTTTATTACACATGTTTTTTCTCAGTTACTGTAACGAATACACGTATATATATATATATATATATATATATATATATATATATATATATATATATATATATATATATATATATATATATATATATATATATATATATATATATATATTCATTCATTCATTCATCTTCTACCGCTATATCCGATCTTCCGGGGAGTCTGTGTGTCTATCTCAGGCGTCTATGGGCATTAAGGAAGGCAGGATACACCCTGGATGGAATACCAACCCCATCACACACACACACACACATTCAAACACACTTTCACACACTAGGGACAATTTTCCAAGGTGCACCAATCAAAACCTACCGTGCATGTTTTTGGACACCGGGAGGAAACCGGAGAACCCGGAGAAACGAGAAAAAACCCCCTGAGGACACGGGGAGAACATGCACAAACTCCACACACACATGGCCGAGACGGGAATCGAACCCGGACCCTGGCGGGGGTCGTATATATATATATATATATATATATATATATATATATATATATATATATATATATATATATATATATATATATATATATATATATATATATATATAATTTGTAATTAAATTACGTAATAACGTTACATGTTACTAGTTACTCCCCCAAAATTGCTGACCAGTAAAAGTATCTTTCTTCCTATCATTTTTTTTTCAAATAATTTTGACCAACTCAATAAATACCTAAAAAAATGCGTTAAATCAATTTCATAAACATTCTGCAGGGTCAGAACGGAACAATCCAAACTTGTGTGTATTTGCCTAATTTTCTGGTTTGTTTGATTGCTGTGGATGTTGAATGGTGCACTGGACTAAGGCTAATAGATACTAGACTGATTTATTTTGTGTTTGTGTTTGTGTTTGTGTAGACATTCGGGCCGAAGGAGGGTTGGCAGGTCTACAGCTCAGCTCAGGATGCAGACGGTCGCTGTATCTGCACGGTTGTGGCCCCCGAGCAGAACCTTTGCTCCAGAGATGCCAAGAGTAGACAGTTACGCCAACTACTAGAGAAGGTACATCATACACCGAGCATCGTACACATTACCTACACATGTACAGAATGTTTCCCAAAAGCGCCGAATTCTCCTGGTGTTTTTATATCACCAACAAATTGGATGCTCAACTCTCGCTGAGGTAATATTTGTGCTTTGCAAGAAAAAGTGGAAATGAAAAATGCAGATCCCTGTTACTCCGGATTGTTGGGAAGTAGAACAAAACAACAGGTAATGCAATGTGTTGGAATCAATTTGAAGCATCTGGCTTGCGAGGGGCAGAGGGTCTCCTGGGACTGATTTTGCTGTTGCTTATGAAAGGCTGGGACTTCACCGGAACTAAACCCGGAAAAGAAATGACCATGTTGTTTTGGTAGTCTGAATGCCTGTGGGGGACATGTTTTTTTTTTTAAATGTCCTGTAAACAAATAATTGCTGCTCGTCCACACTGATACTGTTCTCTTTAATATCACCTAGATAGAATAGGATAGTCTTTATTTGTCACAGCATAGGGAAATTCTTTCTTCACATATCCTAACTTGTTTGGGAAATAGGGTCAGAGTGCAGGGACAGCCATGATACAGCGCCCCCTGGAGCACAGAGTATTAACGACCGTGTTTAAGGACCCAAGGGTGGCAGCTTGGCAAGACCTGGGCTCGAAACCCCCGACCTTCCGATTAGTAGTCCAGCATGTTAACCCCTGGGCTACCCTGGTCTGAAGCAGAAGCACTGTGATAAGCAACAATCAAGATGTCAAGAATCAAGATGTCCTCACAAAACTGATCTAGAGTCAGTGATCTAGAGTTCTGGTGTCAAGCTGATGAAGTGATATTTGGACTTTCTTGGCCACATTTGGCTTATGATTTTTCTCCAGAGATTTGAGATAAGCTCCAACGGAGCATATTGGGGTTAAACCATACAGCGTATGTTTGGTCAGACTGGGATTCAAACTGGCAACCTTCCAGAAGGTATCATAGCCATAGTATCATAGCCAAAGCCATAACCATAACCCTCAACCTTATTCATTACAAGCAACTGATAAATCATTCATTCATCTTCTACCGCTTTATCCGATATTCCAATATCAGGCCTCTATGGGCATTAAGGCAGGATACACCCTGGATGGAATGCCAACCTATTGCAGGCTACACACACACGCTCACATTTATACACGAGGGACAATTTTTCCAAGGTACCAATCAACCTACCGTGCATGTTTTTGGACCGGGGAGGAAACCGGAGAACCCGGAGAAAACCCCCCTGAGGCACGGGGAGAACATGCACAAACTCCACACACACATGGCCGAGACGGGAATCGAACCCGGACCCTGGAATCGAATGTGCTAAACACTAAGCCACCGTGCCCCTCACTGATAAATCAGACATTCGGCAGCTTCGGCGGTAGGAGGTGCTAGCTGAGTGGTTAAGGCTCAAATCCCACTGCCATTAGTGGGCCCTTGAGCAAGGCCCTTGGCCGTCAATTGCTTAGTTGTAAGTCGCTCTGGATAAGGGCGTCTGCCAAATGCTGTAAATGTAAATGTTGGTGGACTGTGCTTTAAAATGGGCAGATTATAAGTATGCGAAAACCATGACTCTGCCTCATGCTGTAAGCAGCAATTTCTCTCATCTGCCTTTTTAAAAAAGAGAACTACCTGATAACGTCCCAAAGATTTAAGGTAAGGTCGCCTTCGCATTGCTTGCGACGGGGCAAAAAAGTCTCTTTCAACATGCAGAATCGGCCAGAAACCGCTGATGGCATCGGACCAGTGCCAACGGAACAGAAAAACGAATCCTGACCGACGCTCAGAAACCACCTGACCTTTCCCTACGACCATATAACTCATATATCCAACTCGAGCCCATCGTCCTACAAAGTGACTGTGAGTATCTTGATGCAATCATGAGAGAACTCCTCACCTGACTGACGAGGGTGAAACTCCAACACCAGGAGTGATATGATTCCACAATCATCCACAACCACATCCAGACCCAGCTTCTGGAAAATCACTGCCAGACCGAGCGGACAGCTCAAGCCGAAGCCCGGATATCAAAGTGCAGTCACGCTAAACTGGCTACGATCCAAAAACCGTGCAATTTACTTTGAAAAGTGACGCATTAAAGGCTTTACGGAGGATAGAAATGAAACTGCACGGAGTTCTGCAATGAAATTCGTGAAAGTCATCTTCGGGGTGAAGCGATCATTACTTCAATCACGTCCTTACGATCCTTGTGGGCACTGCAGGCGGGACATGATACTTAATTGGACGAACAAAAAAATATATTCACCGCCTATTTGGAATGTGGCTTCACTTTTAAAAGGGAATTTGTGGTTGAGTTTATTTGTCATTCACAAGCTAACTGTGTTAAATAACAACATTTTTTTTGTCTTTTCTTTTTATCCAATTGTTTGTTCCAATTTAATTGGATGATGTTTGCTTTGACTAATTAAAATTTCGACCAAAAAAAAAAAACACTCATTTCGAAAGTAATCTACACATTTGTCGTCTCAACACGCCATCAAATTAAAATGAAATAAATTAATCTCTGACAGAAGGGAGCACGGTGGCTTAGTGGTTAGCACGTTCGCCTCACACCGCCAGGGTCCGGGTTCGATTCCCGTCTCGGCCATGTGTGTGTGGAGTTTGTGCATGTTCACCCCGTGCCTCAGGGGGTTTTTCTCCGGGTTCTCCGGTTTCCCCCGGTCCAAAAACATGCACGGTAGGTTGATTGGCAGCTTGGAAAATTGTCCCTAGTGTATGAATGTGTGTGTGAGTGTGTGTGCCCTGCTATGGGTTGGCATTGTATCCAGGGTGTATCCTGCCTTAATGCCCATAGACGCCTGAGATAGACACAGGCTCCCCGTGACCCGAGGGAAGATCGGATAAAGCGGTAGAAGAAGAATGAATGAATGAATGAATCTCTGACAGAAGGGAGCGCAGTGGCTTAGTGGTTAGCACGTTCGCCTCACACCGTTTGCATGTTCTCCCCGTGCCTCAGGGGGTTTTCCCCTGGGTTCCTCCCCGGTCCAAAAACATGCACGGTAGGTTGATTGGCACCTTGGAAAATTGTCCCTAGTGTATGAATGTGTTTGTTCTGTGATGGGTTGGTATTCCATCCAGGGTGTATCCTGCCTTAATGCCCATAGACTCCTGAGATAGGCACAGACTCCCCGTGACCCGAGGGAAGATCGGATAAAGCGCTAGAAGATGAATAAATTAATCTCTGATTAAATCACTGCTTAAAACATCTAGTGGCAAAGTTGTGGCTTCAAATCTCAGCACCACCACACTGCCCCTGCTGGACAAATGTATAAATGCCATCATTCAAAAAGTTGAATCCAAAGGCAAATCTAATCTCATCAAAACTGTGATGGATAGCAGGGATTTAAAGTTTGGGGTAGAAAGATCCTAGCATTATGTGCACTTTTTTCCGTATGTGCTATTTTTGCAGTAAATAAGTTGACTGGATTGGTGGTGATGTTTTAGCTTTGCCAGCTGGATAAACCGAGTGCGTGAGGCCGTATTTAATGCTTATGGAACTTGGTGACCTTATTTCCATGCAGGATGGTGCACCACCCCATTTTACTCTCATGCTTGTATATACATAGGTACAGCAGCATTTTTCAGGATGTTGGCTGGGACCTCATGAATGCTCCGCAAGAAAGCAATGTGATTGTTGTTTTTATTTTTTCCTGTGAGGCTAAAAGACAGGACAAAGCCTCGCTGCACTGAAGGACTTCGGGAGTTTCTCATCAATATCGCAAATGGATTCCTTCAGAAAACTTAATCCATTCATTCATTCATTCATCTTCTAGCGCTATATCCGATCTTCCCTCGGGTCACGGGGAGTCTGTGTCTATCTCAGGCGTCTATGGGCATTAAGGCAGGATACACCCTGGATGGAATGCCAACCCATCGCAGGACACACACACTCATATTCATATACAAGAGACAATTTGATCTGAAGGTCAGGGCTTCCAACCACGGTTTCACCAAGCTGCCATTCTTGGGCCCTTGAGCAAGGCCCTTGACCCAATGTTCTCCAGGGGTGTTGTGTCATGGCTGACCCTGGCTTCCGAACAAGCTGGGATATGCAAAAAAAAATGTCACTGTGCTGTAATGCATATGTGACTTCTATTCTTTATTTGTCACATAAACATTACAGCACAGTGAAATTCTTTTCTTCGATTATCCCAGGTTGATGTTGGTAGTAGGGGGTCAGAGTGCAGGATCAGCCATGATACGGCTCCCCTGGAGCACAGAGGTTAAGAGTCTTGCTCAAGGATCCAAGGGTGGCAGCTTGGCCATACCAGGGTGCCAATCAGCAGCCCAGCACCTTAGACCACTGACCCCTCCCGTCAAGCTTTCGCATATCCCAGGATATCTGGGGTCAGAGTGCAAGTCAAGCCATCGTACGGCACCCCTGGAGCAAACAGGGTTAAGAGCCTTGCTCAAGTGCTCAGCAGCGGCGGCCCCAGTAGTGTTGGGGCTCGAACCGCCAATGTTATGATCAGAAACCCAGAGCCTTAACCACTGGACCACAACAAGTCCAACCACCAGAAAGCACCTTAACCTCTACAGGGGTTAGACCAGGGTTGGTGATAAGTAACTAGGCATTTATTATTGGGGGATTAAAGTTACTAAACCATGTACTTTTTTACATGGAAAAAAAAGTCAATTACTTTCCTCACTCGACCCCCTGGGACATTGTATAACCTGTTGAAAAATGGACACTGGAGTACATCCAGGATGGCCAGGAGGAGGAGAGATTTAGACAGGTGAAGTAAGGGAATAAACCCCGGGGGACCAGCATGAGTGAGGAGAAGATCTGCGAGAAGGAGCACAAGAGGGCGGAGGTGACATCGGAGTGCAGGAGCCAGTACAATCATCAGTCGTCAGTCTCTTGGTGTGAAACAACAGGAAGGTCAGGATCCTCTGGAACCACCTGGGTGGACGGGGAGAAAGAGCTACGACTGATGATCCTGGTGTAGAAGTGAGGCCCCGAGGGTCCGTCTGGAACGTCTGTGAGTGGAAGCTAGGACATTGTAAGGCTGCATTGTACATTGTATGAGAACATGAAGCTAGAGGAGAGATAAGTGGAATAGTGAACAGCGATATAAAATGAGACGTGAAAACATTGTAGAAGCAGGTAGAAAAATTGGTAAAAAGAAATCGTATGATGAGAAGAGCTACCACCAGGGAGGTGGTGTAGCTCAGTGGTTAAGGTGTTGGCCTCTGAACCGGAACATCATGGGTTCAAACCCCACCACCTCCCAGCTGCCACTAGTGGGAGCCCTTGAGCAAGACCCTTAACCCTCAATTGCTCAGTTGTAAGTCGCTCTGGATAAGGACGTCTCCCAAACACTGTAAATGTAAATGTAAGAAGATGGAGAGGGCTTTTATAGTACATCATTTTTTTTTATTCCTGACTATCTAGGCTGAAAATAAGGGCAAATGAAGTGCATGGGGAAAGAACGAATATGGCAGTGGGCGGAGAATCTGGTAAAACAGTGAAAATAAGGCGAAATCGCATCAGAGAGAAATTTAAGTAGTCAGTATGCAAAATTTAAATAATTTGCATCTAAAGAATTTTATTGACAAATGTTTGAAAAAAGCTCATTTTAAAATTTACAAAAAGTCTCAAGAAAGTTCTGACAGAGCCCAAGTTTCCCAATGTGTAGCATCGGAGCCCAGGAGACTTGTTTTTCATTTAACATATATTAAATATTTTCTATATTAAAATGATAACAGTTCATGACAACAGTGAGGTACAAACACAATTTAGGGTTGTTTTTTTTTGTTGTTGTTTTTTTCTTTTTTGGGGAAGAAGACACTTCCTAATGCTTAAAAAGTCTTTTTTTTTCATTAGTTTAATGCTTTATAATGAAGTCACCACATGGACTCTCCTACCACAAAGTAGAGTTGGTTGATGTATCACATAAATTCAAGCTGACATTTTGTAGACAAAATTAGATTTTGGATACAGTGGGGGGGGGTCGCTATTTTTTTACTTGTTTTTGGGGTCATGTTTTTTTGGGGTCATGTTTATCACTCACCTTCAACAATGTAGTTGTGTTTGAGGTGTTGCAATAAATGAGTCTTTCTGCTTCCTTTATTCGCCACAAACTTTAGATAAATTGTACAGCGGGGTTTTGGTTTGTTGAACGTCTGAAGTGGCAAAACCACCTGACTGATGAAACCCCGCCCCCTCTTGAAAACGAGCTCTTCGGATTCGTCAGTGTTGTATTTGGTATACTACGGAAGCTCGCTGTGCCAAACCGAGGTGAAATCGTGAAATCAATTTTCGTATTTTCAACATAAACTCGAATTGATCGATAATGGCGATTAGAATCTCTCACTTCTACTACAAAGTCATTCTGTTGTAATAGATGCAGTTCAGAATTGTCTTGCTTGAAATATGGACGGTCTAAAACACTGTACATAACTTTCATCATTGACGGAGCGTTTCCAGATGTGAAAATTGTCCAAGGTTTCCCAAAACAACTTCACTTCATGTTTGATTTGTCAGACCATTTTTTTCCTAATTTGTTTCAGTCCAAAGTGCTGAATATTTTAAATCATATTCACGTGTGGCTTCTTCTGTGCACTATAGATATTATCCAGCATTATAATAATAGAGGCTGAATGGGCGAATTTGGCCGGGATGCCCAAAAAGACTCTTTCGGACAGACATCTTGGGGTTTTTAATGACCACAAAGAACCTCAGTTTAACGTCTCATCTGAAAGACGGTGCTTTTTGACTGTATAGTGTCCCCCATCACTATATTGACTCGTTAGGACCCACACAGAACACATGGTAAGCGCCCCCTGCTGGCCATCACTAACACCTCTAACACCAGCAACATCATAGCAACCCAGGTGGTCTCCTATCCAGGTAGTAACCGGTACTCATCCCTGCTTATCTTCAGTGGGCAACCAGTCCTGAGCTATAGGGTGATATGGCTTCTGCTTATAGTACTATGCCAAGGACATGTGTCACACTTGTCTCTTGTGAACAGAGACGTCCCCACATTCTTGGACACTTTGATTGTATTAGGATTGAAAGTATTTGTGCAATAATTTGATGTTGAGGAATGTTATTCTGACCAATTTACCGATTTTCCCATCTATAAAAAAAATACACTTGTTATACACAATCATGTTATTGACCAAACTGGCCTATAAACCTATTAAACACAAAAAAAACCTGCCCCAGTTGTTTGCCATCAAATTCATCCCCATTTCCAAGCTTTCTTTGTTTGAATATAATATGAGTTTAGAAGATCATTGCATAGTGTTTTTATTTACCCAATTTTCTTGAACTAGGGTTGGTTCATGACTGACCCAGTGCCAGCTAGTGCCACCAATTCAAGATGCTCCATTTTCCTAGACAAGACCCTCAGATTCCTCAGAAGGGAAGGAAATCCCAAACTAGCAGGTGGTTACCAAAGATCTATTCCTCTCGAGCATTAATTGCTCTAACCACACATTGGTGATACTGTCATGCTAGATTAATTTACCCCCCCCCCTTTAAATCCACAGTTGATTTCACCAGGCAGGATGCCAGGCAGCATTCCCCGAAGAGCCGTTTCCAACAATAGAACATACACATTCGAAAGGGCTTGCTTTTCCATTCCCGATCTACACAGCACACATTTTCACCCACAGTAATGGGATGTCATAAGTCTCCTGGAATATCTCTCCGTCACGGAAGAGCAGGACATCAGCAGCACCAAAGCGATGCTATGACAGGTCATCCTGCTGAGTGTCACAATTCAGCTGCACAGTATTTGGAATCCATCAGCTGTATGGCAGCCAGCACACACTCATCAGAAGAGCGTCAGGTGTGTCGCGGAAATTGTTGACACACAACACAATGGAGAAAGTGACAACTCGGTGTGAAAAGGAAACGAAGCTGACGTGAACAGGAATTACTGTACAATGACTACGACATGGAGAGCAGAGAAGCCAGACAGAAGCCAGACAGAAGCCAGACTTTCCTCACTGTGTGCAGGTGTGATGGCTATCTCACATGTTTAACCCGTGTGTCAATGAAAGTCAATAATATCGCTGACATTTCCTGTTCAGTTCCTACTGGTCAAACGATCTACACAAATCCCAAACACTTCCATTAATCACGTTCCATTAAAAACTGCATTTTCAGTTATGAATCATGAATAAACATGTAAATGTTGTAATTGTTAACAAGCTGGTTTTGGAGCTTAACGGGTAAAGCATTCATCTTTGGTCTGAAGGTTTTGAGTTCAGATGGGACTGGTGGTCATAGCTGCCATCACTTCTTTATTGGGACTGGTGGACATAGATAGCATGACTTCTTCATTGGGACTGGTGGGCATAAATGGCGTAATTTCTTCATTGGGACTTGTGGGCATAGATTGCATAACTTCTTCATTGGGACTGGTGGAAATAGATAGCATAACTTCTTCATTCAGACTGGTAGGCATATATACCGTGAGTTCTTCATTGGGACTGGTGTGCACAGATGACATGACTTCTTCATTGGGACTGGTGGGCATAGATGACATGACTTCTTCATTGGGACTGGTGGGCACAGATGACATGACTTCTTCATTGGGACTGGTGTGCACAGATGACATGACTTCTTCATTGGGACTGGTGGGCATAGATGGCATGACTTCTTCATTGGGACTGGTGGGCACAGATGACATGACTTACTTCATTGGGACTGGTGCATAGATTGCATAACTTCTTCATTGACTAGTGGGCATAGATGGCATGACTTCATTGGGACTGGTATATATAGATGGCATGACTTCTTCATTGGAACTGGTGGGCATAAATGGCATAATTTCTTCATTGGCATAACTTCTTCATTAGGACTTGTGGGCATAACTTCTTCATTATGACTGGTGCAAATGGCATAACTTCTTCATTATGACTGGTGGGCATAGATGGCATAACTTCTTCATTGGGACTGGTGGGCATAGATGGCATAACTTCTTCATTGGGACTGGTGGGCATAGATGGCATGACCTCTTCATTGGGACTGGTGGTCATAGCTGCCATAACTTCTTAATTGGGACTGGTGGACATAGATAGCATAACTTCTTCATTCAGACTAGTAGGCATATATACCGTGACTTCTTCATTGGGACTGGTGGGCACAGATGACATGACTTCTTCATTGGGACTGGTGGGCATAGATGGCATGACTTATTCATTGGGACTGGTATATATAGATGGCATGACTTCTTCATTGGGACTGGATGGGCATAGATGGCATGACTTCTTCATTGGGACTGGTGGGCATAAATGGCATAGACTTTCTTCATTGGGACTTGGTGGGCATAGATGGCATGACTTGGGACTTCTTCATTGGGACTGGTGGGCATATGGATATCATGATGGCTTGACTTCATTGGGACTGGTGGCTTCATTGGGACTGGTGGGCATAGATGGCATGACCTCTTCATTGGGACTGGTGGTCATAGCTGCCATAACTTCTTAATTGGGACTGGTGGACATAGATAGCATAACTTCTTCATTCAGACTAGTAGGCATATATACCGTGACTTCTTCATTGGGACTGGTGGGCACAGATGACATGACTTCTTCATTGGGACTGGTGGGCATAGATGGCATGACTTATTCATTGGGACTTGTATATATAGATGGCATGACTTCTTCATTGGGACTGGTGGTCATAAATGGCATAATTTCTTCATTGGGACTTGTGGGCATAGATGGCATGACTTCTTTATTGGGACTGGTGGGCATAGATGGCATGACTTCTTCATTGGGACTGGTGGGCATAGATGATGCATGACTTCTTCATTGGGACTGGTGGGCATAGATGCCATGACTTCTTCATTGGGACTGGTGGGCATAGATGGCATGACGACTTCTTCATTGGGACTGGTGGGCATAGATGGGCATGACTTCTTCATTGGGACTGGTGGGCATAGATGGCATAATTTCTTCATTGGGACTTCATGATGGGATGACTGGGCATCTTCATTGGGACTGGTGGGCACAGATGACATGACTTCTTCATTGGGACTGGTGGGCATAAATGGCATAATTTCTTCATTGGGACTTGTGGGCATAGATGGCATGACTTCTTTATTGGGATTGGTGGGCATAGATGGCATGACCTCTTCATTGGGACTGGTGGGCATAGATGGCATGACTTCTTCATTGGGACTGGTGGGCATAGATGGCATGACTTCTTCATTGGGACTGGTGGGCATAGATGGCATGACTTCTTCATTGGGACTGGTGGGCATAGATGGCATGACTTCTTCATTGGGACTGGTGGGCATAGATGGCATGACGTTCTTCTTCATTGGGACTGGTGGGCATTGATGACATGACTTCTTCATTGGGACTGGTATATATAGATGGCATGACTTCTTCATTGGGACCGTTGAGCATAGATGGCATGACTTCTTCATTGGAACTGGTGGGCATAAATGGCATAATTTCTTCATTGGGACTTGTGGGCATAAATGGCATAACTTCTTCATTATGACTGGTGGGCATAGATGGCATAACTTCTTCATTATGACTGGTGGGCATAGATGGCATGACCTCTTCATTGGGACTGGTGGGCATAGATGGTATAATTTCTTCATTGGGACTTGTGAGCATAGATGGCATGACGTCTTCATTTGGACTGGTATATATAGATGCCATGGCATCTTCATTGCGACTGGTATATATAGATGGCATGACTTCTTCATTGGGACTGATGGGCATAGATGGCATGACTTCTACATTGGGACTGGTATATATAGATGGCAGAACTTCTTCATTGGGATTGGTGGGTATAGATGCCATGACTTCTTCATTGGGACTGGTGGGCATAGATTGCATAACTTCTTCATTGGGACTGGTGGGCATAAATGGCATAAGTTTCTTCATTGGGCATAACTTCTTCTGGGACTAGTGCATAGATGGCATAGATGGCATGACTTCTTCATTGGGACTGGTGGGCATAGATGGCATGGCTTCTTCATTATGACTGGTGGGCATAGATGGCATGACCTCTTCATTGGGACTGGTGGGCATAGATGGCATAATTTCTTCATTGGGACTTGTGAGCATAGTTGGCATGACGTCTTCATTGGGACTGGTGGGCATAGATGGCATGGCTTCTTCATTGGGACTGGTGGGCATAGATGGCATGACTTCTTCATTGGGACTGGTGACCCCTTTACAAGGACTGGTAGTCACCGTCTATACTGGGAGTGGAAGGCATAGAGGTCCCTTCTTTTTCACTTGAACTCACAGTCATTAAAACCACTGTAACAAACTTCTCTGCATCCATTCGCATCCATTCCTTTTTCTTGCCATCGGCCCATCTCACTCGTGGATCAGCATCACCTTCCTTCCTTTCACCTTGTGGCAACCCTTCTGCTCTTCCCTACTTGGTGGCCCCCCAAAAGCTAGTCTCTCTCTCCTCTTTCCTGGACTCCCCAGACTGTAACAGAGAACACTTATAAGTCTCAATGTGTTTTTTAACCACTCGTCTCTAACCCGGCTCCACCCTTCACTGACAAACCACCGGCAAAGCCACACCCAGATCAGTAAGACTGGTGGGCAGTGCCGTCACGGCCTCACTACCACTGCTTGTCAAAGTGGTTCCGGGATTGCATGTATAGAACAGGCAGTTTCGTAGCATTGGACTTTGAATCCGAAGGTCATGAGTTCAAATCAGAGCCAAATCAAGCCTCACTTCAGGGCCCTCGTGCAAGGCCCTTAACCACATAAGTGCAGGAAATCAGAAATGCCATGAATGTATACAGGTCACGACATCTACATAAGGACTACAGAGGCCTACAGAGGTCATGCTGCCTGGTCAGTGGAATTTGTTCTGTACCATTACATTGAGAACACTTTGTACGTGCATAAATGATTAACAGCATGTGCTTAATTAAGCACAGATTGGCGCAATATGCTATCATTAGCACTGATTTATTACCATTATCACAGTTTTATTGCCGCTGAATGGACCCTCGCTTCTGATATATGGATTCTCTATGCTTCCGCCTAAAAAAATCGCTGTTTATCACGGCAGATTTGTAAATATTCATGAGCACGGGGTGATCTGGAAATATGCAGAAATACAGATATTGGTTATGATGACCGAGCCATGCTTTCGAAAGATCTTGATCTTTCTTTTTTCTGCTGCTTCTGAAAGTTGAAAATGGCGGCATTTGTTTACAAATATGGAGCTTTATGCAAATGTATGATTATTATTAGTGAAAGCAAAATCAACATAGAGCACAGAGACAAAACATTCTTGTAAATGTTTTAATGACGGTGCTTTTAAATGACGTAAATCATCAGGAGTTTATTATTTTATTATATATCGGATTAATGACTTTGTAAATAAATGTGTGTTGCGTTGAAGGTTCAAATTCAGCATATTTTATATTTATAATTTTATATGTGTATAAAGGTCAAACAGAAATGTGTGCTATGTTAATCACTCTTTAATAAAATGTAAATGAATTTACGCTAATTTTGACAGCCCTAATAAATATACAAATTTATAATAAACAGTTCAAGGGTGTGATATATATATATGTGTGTGTGTGTGTGTGTGTGTGTGTGTGTGTGTGTGTAATAATATTAATGCAAAATAATGCAATATTACAGAATTTCGAAGATGCCCTTATTTAAAATGCCTGGGATTAAGGGCCTTGCTCAGGGGCCCAGGAGTGGTGAAGCTGGGATATAAATATATACATATAGCTTTTACATACAGTAAACAATAAACACAGCTGTACTGGCAGTGATGGGAAGTGATGGGGTTTGATTCTGCAGGTGCAGAACATGTCGCAGTCGATCGAAGTCCTGAACCTGCGCACTCAGCGGGACTTCCAGTATGTCATGAAGATGGAGAACCAGATGAAGGGGCTCAGGACGAAGTTCCGACAGATCGAGGAAGACCGCAAGACCATCATGGCCAGGAACTTTAAGGTAAACGTTATAAAGTGTCTTTGTTGGTTAGACTTTATTGATTGTGGGGTGGAATAACACACCTGGGTGATGATGGTGGAAGATGAAGCCCAGGTGTAAGCAGGTGGAAACCTCAGGTCTTCCAAGTGAAAGTGAGTGAGAATTGACTAGAATGTTCAAATGTGAAATATGGGATATTTTTCAGACTATTATTATTATTATTGTTATTATTATTATTATTATTATTGGAAATAGAGTGTATTATGGTCTTTGATAGACCCTTTTGTGTTTCCTTCGACCAAATAAATCTATAAATATCGAGATGTTCCACATGGAATTATGTATTTAATTATTCATTATTTACGACTTGGCATAAATCGCAGCTTTACACACTCTCAGTGTCCTCACACTTCGTTTCTCCCAACGTTCATCTGAAATACTTTGCTGTGTCTCTTGAATAAATACTCTCCAAAGATGTTTCTTCTCTAGTTGGAGATGTTGTTGTTGTTGTTGTTGTTGTTGTTGAGCAGCTCAGTAGGATTTAGGAGCAGTGACTGGGCAGATTATTCCATTGTAGATAACACTGCAGTAAATAACGCTTACTCGGACAGATTCGTGGCTTCGGTTCATCGTCCTGTTGCAGGTGAAGTCGCTTCCAGATCCAGGATTAGGAGTCGAAAATTGATTCCAATTCTGGAATCGGATACTTAAATAGATTAAAGTCTAAGATTAAATATAAAAAATGTGACTTTTTTTTTTTACCTGGAAATCTGCCAGGACCTTCCACACGTCCAATCTTCCAGGACCTTATGTGGTAATCTGTACAGCAGTTTACAATATGGACCGCAGGGAGCTCTCAAAAGTGATAGATAGATAGATAGATAGATAGATAGATAGATAGATAGATAGATAGATAGATAGATATCTATGAATGGATCGACATATGGACGGATGGACAGACAGATACAGATAGGAGCCACGTTGGTCCACTTTCACTTTCCTGGTCATACAAAAGATCTTGTCCTGTTTGGACTCCACACTTCTTCCCCGTCACATTCAGCGTCTGTTTAGCAGCGTTTACACATGATATGAGTGATTTGAGTGATCTGAGTGATATGCCTCATCTGAGTGATATGAGTGATATGAGTGATATGAGTGATTTGAGTGATTTGAGTGATATGAGTGATATGAGTGATATGAGTGATATGAGTGATATGAGATCTGATATGAGTGATGAGTTGAGTGATTATGAGTGATATGAGTGATATGAGTGATATGAGTGATTTGAGTGATATGAGTGATTTGAGTGATATGAGTGATCTGAGTGATATGAGTGATTTGAGTGATTTGAGTGATTTGAGTGATCTGAGTGATCTGAGTGATATGAGTGAGATTGAGTGTGATTTGAGTGATTTGATGATTTGATGTATTTGAGTGATTTGAGTGATTTGAGTGATCTGAGTGATCAGAGTGATCTGAGTGACATGAGTGATATGAGTGATATGAGTGATATGAGTGATATGAGTGATATGAGTGATATGAGTGACATGAGTGATATGAGTGATCTGAGTGATATGAGTGATATGAGTGATCTGAATGATCTGAGTGATATGAGTGATCTGAGTGATATGAGTGATATGAGTGATATGAGTGATATGAGTGATATGAGTGATATGAGTGATTTGAGTGATATGAGTGATATGAGTGATCTGAGTGATCTGAGTGATATGAGTGATATGAGTGATATGAGTGATATGAGTGATATGAGTGATATGAGTGATATGAGTGATATGAGTGATATGAGTGATATGAGTGATATGAGTGATATGAGTGATATGAGTGATATGAGTGATATGAGTGATATGAGTGATATGAGTGATATGAGTGATCTGAGTGATGAGTGTGAGTGATGAGTGTGTGATCTGAGTGTGATGATCTGAGTGAGTGATCTGAGTGATATGAGTGATATGAGTGATATGAGTGATCTGAGTGATATGAGTGATATGAGTGATATGAGTGATCTGAGTGATATGAGTGATATGAGTGATATGAGTGATCTGAGTGATATGAGTGATATGAGTGATATGAGTGATATGAGTGATCATGATATGAGTGATCTGATATGAGTGATCTGAGTGACATGAGTGATATGAGTGATCTGAGTGATCTGAGTGATATGAGTGATCTGAGTGATCTGAGTGATCTGAGTGATATGAGTGATATGAGTGATCTGAGTGATGATTGAGTGATTTGAGTGATGATTGTGAGTGATTTGATGAGTGATCTGAGTGATATGAGGATATGAGTGATTTGAGTGATTTGAGTGATTTGATGAGTGATTTGAGTGATTTGAGTGATTTGAGTGATATGAGTGATATGAGTGATCTGAGTGATCTGAGAAGGAACAGATGAAGCCTGAGGTGAATCTGGTGATCTCCCTTATTGAAGGTCAGCACAGATAGAGACCCATAAATAAACAGGAAGTAGCGGTGCTGCACCTGACTTCAGCGCGGCACACGCAGCGAGGCGTACTGTGGCTGTCGGCGGTGATAAATCCACGCCGTGAGTGATAAACTCCATCCGGAGGTAATAAAAGCGTGCGGCGGCGTAACAGGACAGATGTCTTCACACTCGTCAGAAGGAAAGCCATTTCTATTTATTTCAGTAAAGGAAATCGATCCCTCCATCAGATCACTCGTCTCCTGTTGATCACATCGTCTCATGGTGCTGGAGTTTAATCTGAATCTTACACAGTCGCAGGATTTCATTCCATTTCCTAAACAGAATCACGCTCGGGTTTCGCTGCCGTTTGGAACATTTTAAGTGCCGAGAGCAAAAAAAACACACAGCGTTCTTAATAAACAAACAAATAAATAAATACATACATATATATATATATATATATATATATATATATATATATATATATAAATAAATACACCACAGTCCCAAGTGTTTACACTCACACCTTCTCCAGCCATATATTAAATAATACATCAATAATAGAATACATAGATAGACTGATGGATGGATGGATAGATAACTATATCTATGAATGGATAAAAAGATAGATGTATGGACAGACAGACAGACACAGATAGACAGACAGACAGACAGACAGACAGATAGATAGATAGATAGATAGATGATGTAGATGAGATAGATAGATAGATAGATAGATAGATAGATAGATAGATAGATAGATAGATAGATAGATAGATAGATAGATAGATAGATAGGCAGACAGACAGACAGACAGACAGACAGACAGATAGATAGGGTCTCTAATACATTATTGAATACAGAATGAATAGATGTGTGATGAAGGAAAAGTGTAATAAACATTACTGATTATAGATAGATGAACTGTGGATATGTGGTGTGTGTGTGGTGTGTGTGTGTGTGTGTGTGTGTGTGTGTGTGTGTGTGTGTGTGTGTGTGTGTGTGTAGGTGTGTGAAGGAGCTGAAGGACCGAATGGATGAACTGCAGCCGCTGATCCCGGTTCTGGAGCAGTATAAAACCGACACGAAGCTGATCTCGCAGTTTAAAGAGGAGATCCGGAACCTGTCTGCGGTTCTGACGGGGATCCAGGACGAGCTGGGGGCGTACGATTACGACGAGCTCTACCACCGAGTCATGAGTCTCGAGAGCCGTCTGCGCAGCTGCATGAGCAAACTCAGTGAGTCACCTCAAATCCACATTTTATTCGTTTATTCACCTTTATTCAGAGTTTTACAGCAAACGAAAAGAAACATTACAGCTTATTTACACTCTGTGTTCTAAAGTATTGGAACAAACGATCCCATTGTGGAGCTAGGAGACTTCCTTCACTCCAACTACAGCGATAGATGGATGGATGGATAGATAGATTTATGAATGGATAGAAAAGTAAAATGTATTAAAGTAAAATATTCGACTTTGAAATGCAGTAAAATAAAAAATAAATATTCAACTTTGAAATGTTGTAAAGTAAAATATTCGACTTTGAAATGTATTAAAGTAAAATATTCGACTTTGAAATGTATTAAAGTAAAATATTCGACTTTGAAATGTAATAAAATAAAAAATATTCGACTTTGAAATGTATTAAAGTAAAAAAATGGACTTTGAAATGTATTAAAGTAAAATATTGGACTTTGAAATGTAGAAAAGTAAAATATTCGACTTTGAAATGTTTTAAAGTAAAATATTCGACTTTGAAATGTATTAAAGTAAAATATTGGACTTTGAAATGTAATAAAGTAAAATATTCGACTTTGAAATGTTTTAAAGTAAAATATTCGACTTTGAAATGTATTAAAGTAAAATATTCGACTTTGAAATGTTTTAAAGTAAAATATTCGACTTGCAAATGTACAAAAGTAAAATATTCGACTTCGAAATGTACAAAAGTAAAATATTGGACTTTGAAATGTTTTAAAGTAAAATATTCGACTTTGAAATGTAGTAAAGTAAAAAATTAAAAGGGACTATTGAAACTTTGAAATGTTTAAAGTAAAATATTCGACTTTGAAATGTAGTAAAGTAAATTATTCGAATTTGAAATGTAGTAAAGTAAAATATTGGACTTTGAAATGTAGTAAAGTGAAAAATTCGACTTTGAAATGTTTTAAAGTAAAATATGCGACTTTGAAATGTTTTAAAGTAAAATATTCGACTTGCAAATGTACAAAAGTAAAATATTCGACTTTGAAATGTAGTAAAGTAAATTATTCGAATTTGAAATGTAGTAAAGTAAAATATTGGACTTTGAAATGTAGTAAAGTAAAATATTCGACTTTGAAATGTAGAAAAGTAAATTATTCGACTTTGTTAAGTGTAAAAATACAGTAAATTACAGATACATGAAAAACTACTATGGTTAAGTACCTTTGCTCAGGAAAAGACAGACCTCGCAGAACTTCAGCATCTTTTCTCATAAATACATTGTGTCTATATTTCATTTCTATCTTTCCTTTATTTTATTTTTCTGGACGTCGCCTGGAATCAACAACAAGCACCATTACTAGTAACCCAATCATCATCATTACGCAAATCGCTCGGATGAGCAAACAAATCGCTAATCGCTAGCGATATTCTCGTTATGAGCATTACTGTCATTCCTGGTATTAGTCATCATTATCGTTATCATTTCCCTTCTGTTTACACCCACAATAAACATTACAATATTACTTATGCTAATGCTAATGCGTCCTGCGCTCTCAGGAACTATTGGCGCGTGATTTTAACACGACGATGCTCGAAAGTTTGTGAACTCTTTAGAAGCTATTTTTTTTATTTTATTATCTGTCACTTGTTTCTAATGACTTGAGAGACCACAAGGAAGGCAGACCGGCGTTTGTTGCATCACCACGCCTTAATCTGCAAACTGTGCCTTGTCCAAAACCTGCTCACTTACCAATAAGACAATTTATTTATGATGTAATCTCGGAGCACAACATTGCTTTTGTGCCTGAGTGGAAGTTGGCAGCGGCTGTATGACTTTATTGCATTAAGCCTGCACGGCCGGTCCCGATGCTTGGCTTGTTATTCCGTTTTTATTCTGAGATCTTAAGGTCAAACCCGTGCTGATTATCCACCTAGCATTAATGTCTTATTGTGAACCTCACTGAACTCGATCATGTGTTGTTTCTAAATACATTTTATTCCTGAGCCTCACTTTTTGGACGTGATTCATTCATTCATTCATCTTCTAGCGCTTTATCCGATCTTCCCTCGGGGAGTCTGTGCCTATCTCAGGCGTTTATGGGCATTAAGGCAGGATACACCCTGGATGGAATGCCAACTCATCGCAGACACACAAACACATTCATACACTAGGGACAATTTTCCAAGGTGCCAATCAACCTACCGTGCATGTTTTTGGACCGGGAGGAAACCGGAGAACCCGGAGAAAAAAACCCCTGAGACACGGGGAGGAGACGAGAAAGAGGGGAGAACATGCACAAACTCCACACACACATGGCCGAGACGGGAATCAAACCCGGACCCTGGTGGTCTGAGGCGAACGTGCTAACCACTAAACCACCGTGCCACCTCAGATGTGATTCTTTTCCATGAAAAGTTTTCCTCATTTTTCCTCCATATTTGTGAACTGCGAGACCTAAACTTTGTTCCAGCAGGACTATATGATCTCCATAGGTTGTAGTGGATGTTCTCCAGCTACACACAGGCCTCCGAAAAACTCACCTGTACAGCTTTACTAGCAATAAACACTGATGAAATCTAGTGGATCGTCTTCTCAGAAGAGTGGAACGTGATGGAGGTTAGGGGTGCTCAGTGGTTAAAGCCTCAAGACCGGAAGATCGCAGGTTCAAATCCCAGCACCACCGAGAAGCTGCCACTAGTGGGCCCTTGAGCAAAGCCCTTAACCCTTAGCTGTATGTCGTAATGAGTGGTTCGTTTTGACCAGGTGTCCGCATACTTGGAAATGTAGCGTACATGTGTTTCGTTAACAACGAATGTGGTTCAACAGATGTCTGATGGAATGTCCTGCAGCTCCAACATCACATTTTCGGCTCATCCGCTATAACACCCCACACGACACATGGTCTGACCTTCACTTGTCCTTGGTTCTTCAGGAGCTCCACGATTTGAAAGCAGGAGGTTGTCACGTAGGACGTCTCAGCAGGTAGAGAATCCTGACTGTGCGTACGTTTTCCTACAGATGTCGCAAAATACCAAAAGTCAAGATGGACTACTTTTTCATTAGCAATAACCTGAATAACCCTCAAAAGTTGTGACCGTGCCCTTTTCCTGATCGATCCAAGAAATATTCTTTTTTTTTTCCCAGTATGGCTATAAAGCCTTATATCGACCCGAGTCAGCATTATTAAAGGTCACGCATGACACTTTGTTATCCTTTAATCGTCTGCTGTCTGGATATTATTGCATTTGATCCTGTTGTTGTGTTAACACTGTGTATCTGGGCCTGGAAGTCTGTGGTGTCCCACAGGGTTCTATTCTGGGTCTTGTGTTTGTTTTGCATTGCAATGCCTTCAGTGTCATTGTAATGCTGACAATTTACAACTTCACCTCCCGATTCGCACCGGTCCGAGCTGGAAGAAACAAACACAGACAACTAAACACCAAGTAGAGAGACATTTTTTTTTCCATGCACTTTCCTCGGACACGCCCACAGCCTGACGGATCGAGAGTCTTCCTCTGACGTCTTTAGAGATGTCCAAGTTTCGCGTTTCGCAGTCATATGTTCGAGACCTACTCCATCTCACCTACGAGTGGATATGTCAAATGTGCATGTCGACTGAACACTGGCCGAACAGCATAGTGTCAAATTTCATTTCATTTCATATTCCATTCATTCTCTATGGGACCGGAATGTCGCGGATTTCCCGAATTTCCGAACGTGTGTGGGATTCGGGAGGTATATCATAACTCGTCCCACACTTTTTGTCTGATCGTCACGAATCATACCTCATATCGAAGTTAATGCTTCATTCAGTTCAGGATCTGTTCCTACCAACTGCAGAAACTCCAGGCGTATTTCTAACCTGCCTGGTCCTGGAAAAGGCTCAAGTAGTTCACTTAGAGCTTCCAGTCACATGTCTGAGGTTTAGTCCGGGTTTAGGATTAAGCACAGTGCCAGAATTGACACTAACAATCCAAACCATCTGGTGTGGAGAGTTTGCAGAAAAAATCCTTACAATGCAAAGTTAACTGAGAGTGTGTTAGATAAGTGTAGAAACGAGTGTAGGAAGGGTGGAGTAGATGTAGCAGTGAAGAAAAGAGTGTAGGAAGGGTCGAGTGGGTGAAGAAGTGAAAAAAAGAGTGTAGGAAGGGTGGAGGGGGTGGAGAAGTGAAGAAAAGAGTGTAGGAAGGGTGGAGTGGGTAGAGAAGTGAAGAAAAGAGTGTAGGAAGGGTGGAGTGGGTAGAGAAGTGAAGAAAAGAGTGAAGGCAAGTTGGAGAAGTAATGAAAATAGTGCATGTAGAAATAGTGAATGTATATATATATATATATAGATATATATAGATATATATAGATATATACCCTCCCTAATTTCCATACAACCCTCCCTACACTCTTTTCTTCACTTCTCCACCCACTCCACCCTTTCCTACACTCTTTTCTTCACTTTCTTCTCCACCCACTCCACCCTTCCTACACTCTTTTCTTCACTTCTCCACCCACTCCACTCCACCTGTCCTGACTCTTTTCTTCACTCTTTTCTTCACTTCTCCTCCCACTCCACCCTTCCTGCACTCTTTTCGGCACTTCACTTCTCCACCCTTGCCCATACACTCTTTTCTTTCACTTCTCTATCCACTCCACCCTTCCTACACTCGCTTTTCTTCACTTCTCCACCCACTCCGACCCTTCCTACACTCTTTTCTTCACTCCTCCTCCCTACTCCACCCTGCCCTGACACTCTTTTCTTCACTTCTCCTCCCACTCCACCCTTCTTACACTCTTTTTTCTTCACTTCTCCATCCACTCGACCCTCCCTACCACCCTTCCCTACATATATCTATAGTATATATATATATATATATATATATATATATATATATATATATATATATATATATATATATATATATAGATATATATATATATATGGGGGTGTAGAAAGTGACTAGCCTGGTTCATTAATTATAGCAATATTAGTGATGAAGTCGCTCAGTAATGAAGCCTTATAACCCGTGTAAGACTATACTGAATTCTATACTGAACGCCCTAATCGTGACCCGAGAGTCGGAGTGTGAATGTGTTTCGTATTCCTGTTTTAATATGCAGAACACAAGCGGCCGCATTATCAGCGCCGCCTTGAAATTGCCTTCAGGAATCGAGTTAGCGGCATTACATCTTATCGCTGTGCTCCATTCTTTCACAGCGTGCGGCAAATTAATGAAAATCACAGGACCCGTGACCATAAAAACCTCAGGCACGCGTTTCGGCGCCTGGATGACCGACCCAATGGCATCTCCAAGAAACAACAGAGTAAGTCACTCCTCTCTTTTCCTGTTTTCCCTTAACGGTCAATCGGCGGCGAGATAATCGCCGGGAATCGATGCGGCGCCGTCTTTTATCGGACGTTAATTGCGGTCGTGCGCTCGCGTGTTTATCTACCGCACGACCGCAATTATGGGACGGTAATTGTGTTGGTGCGGTGGATAAATGCGCGACTTCCGCGTGAACAATGCGACCGAGCGATGTGTTTATAAGAGCTAAATGTCAGCGTCGACCAATCAATAATGCGTTATGATTAAAGCTGTTTCGCATTCGTTTCGTTTGGAAACGCTGATTGATGCCTTTATAACCCGTAACTTCATCGCAGGCTATGGAGAAGTCCTACACACACACACACACTTTCCTCTAGCTGTATGTTTGGACACTCCTGCTCTTCTTTTTCACACTTTTTTCTAGTTCAGTCATTATGAGGACATTAAGAGTATGAAATCAATCACATGGAATTATACAGTATAGTAAGCAAAATGCTTTTTATTCCTATTCTAGCCTCGTTAGTAGGTATTATTATTAGGATTATTATTATTAGGATTATTATTATTATTATTATTATTATTATTATCAATTATTATTAATTATTTAAGAATTAATAAGAATAATAAATAATATAATAATATAATAATAATAATAATTAATTAATGAATAATAATAAGAATGAGAAGGAGGAGGAAGATTAGGAAGAAGAGGAGTAGATAGAATGAAAAGAAAAGAAGAATAATAATAATAATAATAATAATGGAATAATAATAATAATAATGAATAATAATTGATTATTATTAGTTATATTAATTAGGAATGTTAAGGATAATAATAATAGGGAGGAGAGAAGAATAATAATTAAAAAGAAAAAGAATAATAATAATCTAATAATAATAATAATAATTAGGTTAAGAATTATTATGAGTATATTTAGGATGATTATTATTATTATTATTATTTTAGTTTTTATAATAATAGAAGTAATATAATAAGTTAAGAAACAGGAATAATATAATAATAATAATAATAATAAAAAGAAAATAATAATTATAATAATAATAATAATAATAATTATTATTAATTAATTAATAATATTAATAATAATAATAATAATAATAATAAAATTAAAAAGAATAATAATAATAATAATAATAATAATAATAATAATTATTATATTATTATTATTATTATTATTATTATTTATTTTATTTATTATTATAATAATAATAATAATAATTAAAAAGAAAATAATAATAATAATAATAATAATTATTATTATTATTATTCTATTATTATTATTATTATTTTCTTTTAGTAGAATTATTATTATTATTATTATTATTATTATTATTATTATTATTATTATTGCTTCTTCTTCTTCTTTTCTTCTTCCTCCTATCTTCTTCCATCTTCTTCTTATTCTTCTTATTGATTCTTGCCGTTCTTATCTTTGAGCTTAAAATGTCTCATTAGCAGGTCATGGTATCAAATCCCATCATTTAAGGGCGCTCAATGGAAACGTATCTGGACTACTGATCGGAAGATCGGGGGTTTGATCCCCGGTATCGCCGCTCTTGGGTCCTTGAGCAAGGCCCTCAAACCGCTGTCCTCCAGGGGGCACTTTATGAGAAAGAATTTCACTATGATGTAATGTATATGTGACAAATACAAACTATTCTTCCACTTCTGGGCCCTTGAGGAAGGCCCCTAAATTACATTACACAGATGAAGCGCAGATTAATTGGGAGACTGATTATCATAAGGCAACCACCATCGTGCTTCATGGAGGATATGGTGAGGAACAATGATGGATTTGAAGCAAGGAGAATCCTTCAACAGAGAAACCTTTTTTTTCAACGTTTTCGAGTTTTGCGTTTTTTTTTACCGTGAACATCTTCTCCCATGTGACCCATGAGCTTTAGCTGTTTTGAAGTATTGTAGATGCTCTCCTGGCTCTGGCTCAAGTGCTTATAATGAACCCATTTGCAGGAAAAGAATCCAATTTATGCTGAGTAGATTAGCGTCGCTCGAAGGCTGTTTTGCAATGCCGGCGTTTGTTCTCATCTTTATAGCAATCTCTCTCTTTGTTTTTTTTATTTTCACGCAGGTTTGGTACATGGACACGTACACCAACAGCAAGGTGGTGCGCGAGTACAAATCCACGGCCGATTTCGTCTCGGGTCAGGAGTCTCGAACGTATTACCTTCCCTTTAAGTGGGCCGGGACCAATCACGTCGTGTATAACGGCTCGCTGTATTACAACAAGGAGCAGAGCAACATTGTGGTCCGGTACAGCTTCGAGACGGGTCGCGTTCTGGCTCAGCGGGCGCTGGAGTACGCCGGCTTCCACAACGTCTACCCGTACACCTGGGGCGGCTTCTCGGATATAGACCTAATGGCCGACGAGATGGGGCTGTGGGCCGTCTATGCCACCAATCAGAATGCAGGCAACGTAGTGATTTCCCGCCTGGAGCCTGAGACGTTAGAACCTCTGAGCACCTGGAACACCGAGTATTCCAAACGCAATGCCGGAGAGTCGTTCATGATCTGCGGGACACTCTACGTCACCAACTCCCACCTTACCGGGGCCAAAGTCTACTACTCCTACGACACCAAGACATCCACTTACGAATATGTGGACATCCCCTTTCACAACCCGTACTTCCACATCTCCATGCTCGATTACAACGCCCGAGAGAGGGCGCTCTACGCCTGGAACAACGGCCACCAGGTCATCTTCAATGTCACTCTTTACCATGTCATCAAAACCGAAGACGACTCGTAGGAAGACGTTCGTTTGCCAGGAACAATCTTCCATGTCATGTTCTATTGTGTTCTTCATAAAGAGACAGATGTGGTGGAGGCATCTCGGGGAGGGGAGGGGGGATTGGGGAAGGGGCTATGACACCATATATCCACCCGTTTATCCACCCGGTTATCTTCAACATGTTCTACCACTTTAGAAAACGGATGACGAAGAGGTCACCACATCTCCCATGTCATCCATACTGAGATTCAGTAATCACTGTAGGAGATATACCCGTCATGGAAGGCACTCATTCTGACTTTGGGGCAAGTCCACCACACTGCCATGATATGGGAGGAAGAAGAAACCCAGGAAAAAGGAAGAACATGAACAATCCACACCAAGACCATTCATATAAACACTTTATAGGAGCTTGTTGTAGATAATGTCATTTTGAGCCAAAAACGCTAATCTGGATCGTCGATGAAAAACTGAAGAT
Source organism: Kryptopterus vitreolus (assembly GCA_030449085.1). NCBI lineage: Eukaryota > Metazoa > Chordata > Actinopteri > Siluriformes > Siluridae > Kryptopterus > Kryptopterus vitreolus. Next base: position 2,834,488 of record JACRUU010000002.1, read on the forward strand.
CAGGGACGACCAATTCATCATAGATCATCAAGTGGCAGGACCTGGTCCAGAAGCCGACACAGAAACCCCAATAAAATAAAAATGTTTTGTCCAATCATATGCAGTAATGGATAGAGCTTAAAGCAGTTCTGATTGGACCCGAGACTAGCGACCTGTGTGAGTCTAGAAACGAGATGTGACGGAGATAATTGAAAATGTGTAAAAGGTAAGTCGGACACTAGGGGGTGCTGTCTTCTTCTTCTGCACATCATGAAAATTGTTCACCAATTTATATATATATTTATTTATTTATTTATTTATTTTTCCTTTGGAACTAAAAGCCGAGCAAAGAAGAGAAGATAAGCACTTCGACGATTAAACAGGGATCAAACGAACGATAAATGGAAAGGGTTTTTTTGTTTGTTTGTTTGTTTGTTTTTCCATTCAAATGACAATAAACATCTACCAAGTAGTTTTCCGGCGGAATAAACGGATAAAGACCGGCCGCCATGAACAAACCGATGAATGTATATTGTGACATTGATTCTCTCTCTACGTTAATGTGCAGTATTTCTTTTCCCCTGCATGAATGCTGACCTTTTTTTTTTTCTTTTTTTTTTTTAAGCGATTGTAATTTATCACTGTCTTTGTGTTAAGAAGAAAAATCATGGTCTCGTGGAATCGTTTTTAATAACCCTGTCCTGTTAGAAAAGAACCTGATTGTATAAAGCATTCTGACCTTCTCCAACCACACGGGAACGATTGTACGCTTCTTTCTATCAGGCGTTGTTTTTTTTCTTTTTACGACGTTATTAGCGACGTCTGATCGTCACGGTCAACCTCGATATATTTTAGTATTCATGATCGGTCTTGTGAGGATCTCCCGTCTCCGTGAAATCAGAAAGTGTCACGCGTTTTTCTTTTTGCCTTTGATGACTTTGAGTGCGGCTCTTCTACAATTTCAATCAACATGAAAAGGCAGAGGAGCAGCAATGATTGGAGTCCCTTAGCTGCAATTTCTTCCTCTCATGTCAGTGTCAAGATCCTCCGTCTGCCCGCACAAAGGGAATTTCAATGACGCCCGCCGGGTTTACGTTACGCCTTCGCCACACCGTCGCCATCATCACCATCGCGTACTGACCAAAAAATGTCACCTTTGCTCCAAAAAATCACCATTAAATCCTGATAATGTGTGAAAAGGAAATAAATATGTAAATGATAATCAATATTATGGCGGTCAACCAGTTAAAATATATAATCATGATTATACAGTGGTGTGAAAAAGTGTTTGCCCCCTTCTGGATTTCCTCTTTTTTTTTTTTTTGCATGTTTGTCTCACTTTCCCGATCATCAAAACAACTTTAAATATTAATCAAAGCTTTTAAATGAATGTTTTTATTATTAAGGGCAAACGAAATCCAAAACTATAATATCCCTGTGTGGGAAAGTGTTTGCCCTTCTGTTAAAACATAACTGTGGTTTATCACGGTAGGGAGGTGTGTAGCCCAGTGGTTATGGTGTTGGACTCTGGACCGGAACATCATGGGTTCAAACCCCACCACCACCAAGCTGCCACTAGTGGGCCCTTGAGCAAGCCCCTTAACCCTCAATTGCTCAGTTGTAAGTCGCTCTGGATAAGGGCGTCTGCCAAATACTGTAAATGTATCACACCTGAGTTCATGTTCTCTATCCACACCTTGTTTACTCTAAAGACCTGTTTACAATCAAGAATTCACTTAAATTGGACCTGCCTGACAACGTTAGACGTTATCCACATATAGCCAAAACGTGGAGAATCTTCCCAGGAGTGAGCGGTCGACCAAAATTACCCCAAGAGCGCAGTGACAACTCGTCCAAGAGGTCGCAAAAGACCCCACAACATTATCCAAAAAACTGCAGGCCTCATTTTCCTCAGTTAAAGTGAATGTTCGAGACTTTTTGGAAGGTGTGTGTCCCATCACATCATCACATTCAAAAAAAGAACAACATACCAACAGTAAAACATGGTGGTGGGGGTATTGCGATGGTCTGGGGTTGTTTCCCTGCTTCAGGCCCTGGAAGACTTGCTGTGATAAATGGAACCATGAATGTCTCAGTTTTGCCATAAAACATCTTGATTATCCCTAAGATTTGTGGGGAAATACTTTGTGTACTGAGGAGACAAATGTCGTACTTTTTGGAAGGTTTGCGTCTCATTACGTCCGGCATAAAAGTAACGCCGCATTTCAGAAAAAGAGCATCATACTAACAGTAAAATATGGTGGTGGGGGTATTGTGATGGTCTGGGGCTGTTTCTCAGAAACCAAGCATAGTTGGGCCTGGTTAGTACTTGGATGGGAGACTGTATGCTCTGTAGGGAGATGGTTAAGGTGTTGGTCTCTGGACCGGAAGATCACGGGTTCAAATCCTATCACCACCACCAAACTGCCACTAGTGGGCCCTTTAGCAAGACCCTTAACCCTTAACCTCAATTGCTCAATTGATAAGGGCCTCTGCCAAATGCCGTAAATGTAATGTAATGTAATGTTTCACTGCTTCAGGCCCTGGAGGACTTTCTGTGATAAATATGTCTAGCAAAACATCCAGAAGGACATTTCCTGTGTCCAGACAACAGTGAGCAAGTCGACGATCCAAAACACACCAGCAAGAAACACAAGATGAAAAATCCCGACTTGAATCCTATCGAGCTGCTGTGACGTGACCTTAAAAAGGGGGTTCATGCTCAAAAACCATCCAGTGTGGCAGAATTACAGCAATTCTGTAAAGATGAGTGGAGCAGAATTCGTCCACAGCGCTGTAACACACTTACTACAAGTTATCACAAACGCTTGATTGCAGTTGTTGCTGCTAAGGACGGCCTGAACAGTTATCAGGTTTAGGGGGCAAACGCTTTTTCACACAGCGTCATGTAGTTTTGGATTTTGTTTTCCCTTAATAATAAAAAAAACCTTCATTTAAACACTGTGTTTATCTTTGACTGATATTTACATTTTTGGACGATCTGAAAAAGTCTCCCAAGAATAGGAAGGGGGCAAACACTTTTTCACACCAATGTATTTGATTCTTTTCTTTTGTAAATGTAGCTTAAATTAAAACTCTAATCGACACGCGCCTGAACACATACGGATGCTTTATGCAAATGCATGATTATTGTTCGTAAAATGGGAAACGGTGGTTTAGTGGTTAGCGCGTTCACCTCACACCGCCAGGATCCGGGTTCGATTCCCGTCTCGGCCATGTGTGTGTGGAGTTTGTGCATGTTCTCCCCGTGCCTCAGGGGGTTTTTCTCCGGGTTCTCCGGTTTCCTCCCCCGGTCCAAAAACATGCACGGTAGGTATGCATATGTGTCCTATTGTATGCATACAGACGTGGACAAAATTGTTGGTACCCTTTGGTCAATGAAAGAAAAAGTCACAATGGTCACAGAAATAACTTTAATCTGACAAAAGTAATAATAAATAAAAATTCTATAAATGTTAACCAATGAAAGTCAGACATTGTTTTTCAACCATGCTTCAACAGAATTATGTAAAAAAATAAACTCATGAAACAGGCATGGACAAAAATGATGGTACCCCTAACTTAATATTTTGTTGCGCAACCTTTTGAGGCAATCACTGCAATCAAACGCTTCCTGTAACTGTCAATGAGACATCTGCACCTCTCAGCAGGTATTTTGGCCCACTCCTCATGAGCAAACTGCTCCAGTTGTGTCCGGTTTGAAGGGTGCCTTTTCCAGACTGCATGTTTCAGCTCCTTCCAAAGATGCTCAATAGGATTGAGGTCAGGGCTCATAGACGGCCACTTTAGAATAGTCCAATTTTTTCCTCTTAGCCATTCTTGGGTGTTTTTAGCTGTGTGTTTTGGGTCATTGTCCTGTTGCAAGAACCATGACCTGCGACTGAGACCAAGCTTATCTGACACTGGCTAGTACATTTCTCTATAGAATTCCTTGATAGTCTTGAGATTTACATTGTACCCTGCACAGATTCAAGACAACCCTGTGCCAGACGCAGCAAAGCAGCCCCAGAACATAACAGAGCCTCCTCCATGTTTCACAGTAGGGACAGTGTTCTTTTCTTGATATGCTTCATTTTTTCGTCTGTGAACATACAGCTGATGTGCCTTGGCAAAAACTTCGATTTTTGTCTCATCTGTCCACAGGACATTCTCCCAGAAGCTTTGTGGCTTGTCAACATGTAGTTTGGCATATTCCAGTCTTGCTTTTTTATGATTCGTTTTCAACAATGGTGTCCTCCTTGGTCGTCTCCCATGTAGTCCACTTTGGCTCAAACAACGACGGATGGTGCGATCTGACACTGATGTTCCTTGAGCATGAAGTTCACCTTGAATCTCTTTAGAAGTCTTTCTAGGCTCTTTTGTTACCATTCGGATTATCCGTCTCTTAGATTTGTCATCAATTTTCCTCCTGCGGCCACGTCCAGGGAGGTTGGCTACAGTCCCATGGATCTTAAACTTCTGAATAATATGTGCAACTGTACTCACAGGAACATCTAGTTGCTTGGAGATGGTCTTATAGCCTTTACCTTTAACATGCTTGTCTATAATTTTCTTTCTGATCTCTTGAGACAGCTCTTTCCTTTGCTTCCTCTGGTCCATGTCGAGTGTGGTACACACCATATCACCAAACAACACAGTGATTACCTGGAGCCATATATATAGGCCCAATGGCTGATTACAAGGTTGTAGACACCTGTGATGCTAATTAGTGGACACACCTTCAATTAACATGTCCCTTTGGTCACATTATTTTCTGTGTTTTCTAGGGGTACCATCATTTTTGTCCATGCCTGTTTCATGAGTTTATTTTTTTACATAATTCTGTTGAAGCATGGTTGAAAAACAATGTCTGACTTTCATTGGTTAACATTTATAGAATTTTTATTTATTATTACTTTTGTCAGATTAAAGTTATTTCTGTGACCATTGTGACTTTTTCTTTCATTGACCAAAGGGTACCAACAATTTTGTCCACGTCTGTATGTGTGTGTGTGTGTGTGCCCTGTGATAGCTTGGCATTCCATCCAGGGTGTATCCTGCCTTAATGCCCATAGACGCCTGAGATAGACACAGACTCCCCGTGACCCGAGGGAAGATTGGATAAAGTGGTAGAAGATGAATGAATGAATGAATATAATGAACTAGACATGAGACGTTTCCTGAAAAACATTTCCGGGCGCGACCCCCTTACAGCCTGGTCCGTTTAATATTTAGCGTTGACTTTGAAATGCTAGCTCGTTTGGAGAGACGAGTGTTTAGACGCCAAAAACACAAGTCAAATTTCCCCATTCATTATTTATGGGGCCGGAATGTCGCGCATTTCCCAAAATTCCGAACGTGTGTGAGATTCAGGAGGTATATGATGGTGATCCACTCTGGACCCTCCTACGAGTGGATTTGCCATATGTGCATGTCGGACGCTCACAGGCCCGAACTGTGATGGACCAAAATATCAACCGCATTCATTATCTGTGGGGAAAATTCCCGCGTTTTGGCCCCGGGTTCGGAATTCCGCACTGCGATTCCTTATAAAAGTAATAGCACACCTCACACCATCGGGACGCACGATATGAGGTATGATTCGTGAACATTTGACTGAAGCTAGAGAGAGATTATAATAAATATAACAGCCCTCTCCATGTAGGCCGTAGCTTTGTGTAAAAAAACAAGCAACCAACACGTGGTATCAGTGATTCTCCTCTAGAGGGCGCTGTCACAAGCTGGAAAAACTACCGGTATGGGTTTTTGCAGCCTGCTATAGACCCAGTGATGAAATGGAAATCAGGCCTCCTCACTTTACACAACAGCCTTGTCCCCAAAGTGTGGAACATCTTCCCAGAAGAATGGAGGTAAAGAGAATGCACATGTGTCCCAAAACATCTGGTGAGATTTAGAATCAACATTTTCCCCATCAATCACAGTCGATTGTCTGCAGGCCACGCCCACATCCCTTCCCCATCTCACGGCGAGGCGAGGTCGTCTCATCAGGCAATCGGAAGGAGGTCACGAGTACGCTCGGTGGATGCTAAGATATATTTTCGGCGGCGCGACGTGGATCTGTCCTGATTGCTTTCCTAACTGCTCCTGGTGTAGACGGATCTGCACACGTTCTCGTTCCTGCAGTGACAGCTGCTCGCTTCCAGGGAAACGACCAACAAATCAAACTCCGCTCCCGAGTCTTATTTTCAATTCCGCAGACGCCAATAAAAAACGCCCTGTTTGCTTTTTTTTTCCTTCTGTTTTGCTCCTTCTGGGAACGCGAATCACATTCATGCCCGAAAGGAAACACAAGGTCGAAGTAAATACATCCACAGCATCCACAATTCATGTACAATCAGTGTACATTACAATAAACTCGAATTAGAATCTGTGGTATTAAAATACAAGGGCACCAAATAATCCTCGTTCTTTCAGGAGTTTATTATTTAACGAGAAAATGTGAGTGATGTTTGCCGATGAAAAGTGCAGCTCCGGGCGCGACCACATTACAGCGTGGTCTGTTTAATATTTAGCGTTGACTTTGAAATGCTAGCTCGTTCAGAGAGACGAGTGTTTAGACACCAAAAACGGCCTTTTTCGGGAGGGGGAGGGGCCAATGACACACGTGACATCATCAAATTATCCAGCGTCCGACTCCCGTGGATGAGCCGAGCGTTTAGACATGTCACATGACGCTGTGTCCGAGTTTTGCCGTTTCGCAGATTTTTCACGGTTGCGGTTACGTGTTCACGACCGATTCCATCTCACCTATGAGTGTTTATGTCACATGTGCATGTCAGGTTAACACGGGCCGAACTGCATAGCGTCAAATTTCCCCATTCATTCTCTATGGGGCCGGAATGTCACGGATTTCCCAAAATTCCGAATGTGTATAGGGTTTGGGAGGTATATGATCGTGATCCTCTCCGGACCCTCTACGAGTGGATTTTCCATATGTGCATGTCGGACGCTCACAGGCCCGAACTGTGAGGCACGAAATATCAACCCCATTAATTTTCTAGGGGAAAAAATTCCTGCTTTTTGGCCCCGGGTTCGGAATTCCGCGGTCGATTCCTTATAAAAGTAACAGCACGATATGAGGAATGTTTCGTGACGATCGGACAGAAAGTGCGGGACGAGTTACGCGCCGAAAATTTGCCCGAAGCGAGAGAGCGATTATAATAGTGATGCTTTTGCACACGGCACTTTTTGGCTGAAAACTCCACCATGCTCTAGACGCAATGCACGTTGTAGCTCAGTTGTCAAGACTCTCGGCTGAAATTTGAAAATAGGATTGTTTGGCCCCTGAGCAAGGCCCTTAACCTTTTTCGGCTCAATGGGGTGCTGTATCATTAACCCCATGCTTTCCAACAAGCCTTCCAGGTTGCTAATTGCGTTTGTCAGACACCAGGCTGACTTTATGACATGTATCTCATTCCTACATCTGAGTTGCCCGGGATTGGCAGCGCGGTGTGGCTGGGATTTATCCAATGCCTTAAATACTATCATTATAGAGAATTTTCCCCAAATCACAGCATACAACGAGAAAAATCAGACCCTCAAGAGTTTCATCATGGAATCGTTGTTAAACTCATCAAATACATATTAATTAGTAAACAAAAACAAAAAGATAATTTTTACATATACAGTGTTGTGTTCATTACCATAAAGCTGATTACCATAACTGATATAAATTCTTCCTGGGTATTTCATAAAGAAAACAATAAATAAAATTCATTCATTCATCTTCTAGCACTTTATCCGATCTTCCCTCGGGTCACGGGGAGTCTGTGTCTATCTCAGGCGTCTATGGGCATTAAGGCAGGATACACCCTGGATGGAATGCCAACCCATCGCAGGGCACACACACACACACACACACATTCATACACTAGGGACAATTTTCCAAGGTCAATCAGTCAATCAACCTTCTGTGCATGTTTTTGGACTGGGGGAGGAAACCGGAGAACCCGGAGAAAACCCCCCTGAGACACGGGGAGAACATGCACAAACTCCACACACACATGGCCGAGACGGCAATCGAACCCGGACCCTGACGTGCTAACTACTAACTATGTCTAAATATGTAAATTGAGAGATATAGGCATATCTGATCAAGCGGATTGTAAGATTACCTGTTGGGCCCTTGCGCGTGGCCCTTGAACCTAAATTTGTGAAGTCGCTCTGGATAATGATGTCGGCCAAATTCTATAAACGTAACCCCAAAGACGACCTCATTGGAAACCGTTAATCGAAGGACAATTATAGGCTTTTTATGATATGGTTTGGTTATTTGATATAATCCCAGCATCACCCATGATAATGATAATGCTAATGCTGGGCCCTTTAGCAAGGCCCTTAAGTGCTCAGGTGAAAGAATGTAGTAATTAAAAGACACGCTGTCGATATAAATATAAACGTGTTACTTGTTGTAATTCATTCATTCATTCATCTTCATCTTCTACCGCTTTATCCGATCTTCCATCGGGTCACGGGGAGTCTGTGTCTATCTCAGGCGTCTATGGGCATTAAGGCAGGATACACCCTGGATGGAATGCCAACCCATCACAGGGCACACACACACACACACACACACACACACACATTCATACACTAGGGACAATTTTCCAAGGTGCCAATCAACCTACCGTGCATGTTTTTGGACCGGGAGGAAACCGGAGAACCCGGACAAAAACCCCCTGAGGCACGGGGAGAACATGCAAACTCCACACACACATGGCCGAGACGGGAATCGAACCCGGATCCTAGCGGTGTGAGGCGAACGTGCTAACCACTACGCCACCGTGCCCTTTACTTGTTGTAATATGGTTTTAAAATTGTTTTTTGTTCGTCTGCAGTGGGGAAACTCATTTCCAATCGTACCAGCGACCGGCTAATCGTAGCATTGCTGATTTCTCATATCGATACACGCAAACCCTTTCAAAAGCAACTTGCGAAAGTGCAATTATCTCGAGCAACACTTTCCCGCTATACTAATCACGACGGCACGTGCGTCTGAAGCACCTAATTCGCCAGAACATAATTACTATGATTAGATGATCTCGGAATGTGTCATTAGACCTTGAATGTAGTTAGTGAAGTATAAAGAAAGGGCCCCAGTCGTGCAGAAAGGCAAGGCGAGATCAGGACATGAAAAAAAAAACAAAAAAAAAAAAAACAAAACAAAGGTCGGGAAAAGCAGGATGCAAGGAAAACATGTGGGCGGAAAGCCGGGCAAACATCACAAATAGAAACAACCAAGAATGGACCACGGACGAGATACATTTAAATAGCGGATTGAAAATACATTGACATTTTTCTACACATGTTTATAACAAACACATTTGTTTACATTTCTGCTATTTGGCGGACGTCCTTATCCAGAGCGACTTATAACTAAGCAATTTAAGGGCCTTTCTCAAGGGCCCACTAGCAGCAGCTTGGTAGCGGTGGGATTTGTACCTGTGATCTTTCAGTCCAGAGCCTTAACCACTGAGCTCCACCTCCCTCGGGTATTTGTACGCTTGGTATTTTAAATATTTATTTGGCCAAAAGTAAAAGTATACAAATTATCATTAAACCCATTTTTTTTTTACCATCAAACCACAAAGATTAAAGCAGGCGTATGTGTGATGTAGCATTGACTTTTCACTTCATAGGACTCAAATATATATATAGATATATATATATATATATATATATATATATATATATATATATATACACACACATATACGTATGCATGTGATGTTCGGGGGTGCACAAACTTTTGACTGTATTGGAGAATAATATACTGAATTAATCAAGCAATGAAAGAAAGAAATGTATAGTGTATCGTCCACTCGAGGTCACATTCTGTACCCCAAAGTCAGATTAGAGACTTGTTTATAGAGATCAGCAGTTCATCTGTTCCCTCATCCATGAGGAGATATAAGCAGAGGTAATACAGATAGCAGAGGTATGGGAAACATCTCTTTGGGTCCATTTGCAGCTTTCATTCATTTGATTGATTCATTCATTCATTTGCAGCTTTCATTCATTCATTTCATTCCATTTATTTCGTTCATTCATTCATACCATTTCATTTGTCCATTTGCAGCTTTCATTCATTCATATCATTTCATTCATTCATTCTTATCATTTCATTCATTCATATCATTTCATTCATATCATTTCATTCATTCATTCTTATCATTTCATTCATTCATCATTCATTCATATCATCATTCATTCATTCATTCATTCATTCATATAATTTCATTCATTCATTCATTCATTCATTCATATCATTTCATTCATATCATTTCATTCATTCATTTCATTCATTCATTTCATTCATTCATTCATCATTCATTTCATTCATTCATTTCATTCATTCATATCATTTCATTTCATTTTTTTTCATTCATTCATTTGCAGCTTTTATTCATTCGTTCATTTGCAGTTTTCATTCATTCATTCATATTCTACCGCTTTATCCGATCTTTTCTCGGGTTGCGGGGAACCGTTGATGGGCGACTTTCCATGTGCTCTTTTTGAACATTCATACACTAGGGACAATTTAGGTGCCAATCAACCTACCGTGCATGTTTTTGGACCGGGGGAGGAAACCGGAGAACCCGGAGAAAAACCCCCTGAGGCACGGGGAGAACATGCACAAACTCCACACACACATGGCCGAGACGGGAATCGAACCCTTTAACCTGTGCCATTCTTCCACTCATCCTTACTTCTTTGACACTTCACCACTCATGCTTCCATCCTCTAACACTACTTCACCTGTGCTACCATCATAACGGATTTTCAGAACGCATGCTTCCACATGTGTCGCTTTTCTGGCACAGTGGTGTTGGAATGATTTTCCTTTTGATGTCCAAAAATATGCGAGTCTGTAGCAGTCAGTGTGTTATAACCGAATCTTCTCTGTGTGTAAGACTGATCGTATTCTGTGTCCTAATGAACCAGCAACACAATGAATTTATTGATGGAGACTTCAAAGCACTTTGTGTCACTGGATAAGGAGACGTCTGTCCAATCATACAAATGTTCCTGGAAATAAATGTGATTTTAAAAGCGTGACAATATATTCCACATTCTCAAATGCAAATACAGGGAAGTAGAATTTGTCTTTATCGACGAGAAATAAAACACTAAGGACAAGAAAAAACAATAACAGACACCATACCCTCCTACAAAACGTTTTCCAAAGACATCAATACCAGTGCCGTCCTACAACACTATCAACACCATCAACCCCATAAACCACATCTCACCCCCATCCGTATGACCCAAAACCCCATTACACACTTTACCCATGAACCACATTTCAACCCATCCCATTGACCCCCAAACCCAGTCTCACCCATTTCTTTAACAAAAAAAAAACTTGTCGCATCTCGTCCCCTTGTCCCATAACTCCATCTCACTCTGTCCCCTTGTCCCATAACTCCATCTCACCCCGTCCCCCTGTCCCATAACTCCATCTCACACCGTCCCCTTATCCCATAACTACATCTCACCTTGTCCCCTTGTCCCATAACTCCATCTCACACCGTCCCCTTATCCCATAACTACATCTCACCTTGTCCCCTTGTCCCATAACTCCATCTCACCCCGTCCCCTTATCCCATAACTACATCTCACCTTGTCCCCTTGTCCCATAACTCCATCTCACCCCGTCCCCTTATCCCATAATCCCATAACTCCATCTCACCCCGTCCCCTTGACCCATAACTCCATCTCACCCCGTCCCCTTATCCCATAACTCCATCTCACCCCGTCCCCTCGTCCCATAACTACATCTCACCCTGTCCCCTTGTCCCATAACTCCATCTCACACCGTCCCCTTATCCCATAACTACATCTCACCCTGTCCCCTTGTCCCATAACTCCACCCCGTCCCCCATCTCACACCTGTCCCCTTGTCCCATAACTCCATCTCACACCCCCCGTCCCCTTATCCCATAACTACATCTCACCTTGTCCCCTTGTCCCATAACTCCATCTCACCCCGTCCCCTTATCCCATAACTACATCTCACCCTGTCCCCTTGTCCCATAACTACATCTCACCCCGTCCCCCTGTCCCATAACTACATCTCACCCCGTCCCCCTGTCCCATAACTCCATCTCACCCCGTCCCCTTATCCCATAACTACATCTCACCCTGTCCCCTTGTCCTATAACTACATCTCACCCTGTCCCCTTGTCCCATAACTCCATCTCATCCTGTCCCCTTGACCCATAACTCCATCCCCTTGACCCAAGACCCAATTTTACTCCGTCCCCTTGTCCTAAGATACCATCTCACTCCATCCCCTTGATCAAAAAACCCATTTTACCTCCTACCCCTTCTCCTAAGACCCCATCTCACTCCATCTGCTTGGCCCAAGATCCTATTTTACCTCCACCCCCTAGTCCCAAGACCCCATCTCACTCCACCCCATTGACCCAAGACCCCATCTCACTCCACCCCATTGACCCAAGACCCCATCTCACTCCACCCCATTGACCCAAGACCCCACCTTTCTCCATCCCCTTTTTCCAAGACCCAATTTCACCTCCAACCCCTTGACCCAAGACCCCATCTCACTCCATCTCCTTGACCCAAGACCTCATTTTACCTCCAACACCTTGTCCTAAGACCCCATCTCACTTCATCCCCTTGTCCAAAAGACCCTATTTTACCTCCAATCCCTCATTCCAAGACCCCACCTCACTCCACCCCATTGACCCAAGACCCCACCTCACTCCACCCCATTGACCCAAGACCCCACCTCACGCCACCCCATTGACCCAAGACCCCACCTCACTCCACCCCATTGACCCAAGACCCCACCTCACTCCACCCAATTGACCCTATATAACCCCATTGACCAAAAGCCTCATCTGAACCCAGTCATCCTCTTGACCCAAGACAGAAAAAGAAATATGGACCAATTAAGAACTTTTCTCACTACTTAATGACTTGCTAAAAGATGACGATAGATAAAAGATCATTTTTATATGCTTTGAAAAATGTTAATTATAAAATCGACATAAAGTTACCTTTCATCACACAAGCCGTCATGAGTATAGATCTCAAGTAGGCAGTTATCTAGTTCTAATAATAATAAACATAAGGCACTTCTTAAACTCACACATCTTTTACAATCATTTATCTGTTTTCCTCTTCGTCTTCACTTGTCCATGTTGTAGATCTGCCATTTTCTAAATTACATGTAAACAGCAGGAAAAAAAACGATCTACTGATTAGGAATTCTGTAGGGTTCCTCTCGCAGGGATAATGTCCATCATTTGTGTCCATCAGGGAGCCTTTGCTAACATTCTGACGCCTCCTGGAACCCCCCGGAGAAGTGATATATCTGCCAAACGCAAAAAAAAAAAGAAAGAAATTCATAATGCAAATTAGCATAGCATGAAATTACAGATTAGCGCTATCAAGCTGTGCTTTGTACAAAAAATAATAATAA
>JACRUU010000002.1:2852937-2881357 GCA_030449085.1 Kryptopterus vitreolus
TGGTGTTCCTCCGAAGCTTTCCTGCTCGGGTGCGCGGGTTCACTGCGCGCGGGGCTGGTTCCTGGGCGGGTGCGCTGGTTCTCGCGCGGACTCCTCGCCGGTGCGCGGGATTCCTGCGCGCGTGCGCGGGTTCCTGCCGCGTGCGCGGGTTCCTGCGCGGGTGCGCGGGTTCCTGCTCGCGTGCGCGGGTTCCCTGCGCGGGTGGCGCGGGTTCCTCCCGGGTGCGCGGTTCTGCGCGCGTGCGCTGGCTCCCGCGCGCTTCCTGCGCGGGTGCGCCCTTTCTGCTCGCGTGCTCGGGTCCTGCGCGGGTGCGCCGTTCCTGGGCGGGTGCTACCCTGGTTCCCTCGCGGTTCTCCCTGCGCTCGGTGCGCGGGTTACCTGCTCGCGGTGCTCTGGTTACCTGGGGGGGCAGCCTTGTGTTCCCTGGTCGTTTGCGCTTGTTCCCGCGCGGCTCCTGCGCGGTGGACGTCGGTTCACTGCGCGCGTGCGCGGGTTCCTGCTCCGCGTGGCGCGGGATTCCTGCGCGGTGCCGCCGGGTTCCTGCTACGCGTGGCCGAGTTTTCTCCTGCGCGGCGTGCGCGGGTTCCCCCTGCGCGGGTGCCGCGGGTTCTGCGCGCGTGGGGGGGGGGCCCGCTTTTGGGCTTCCTCTACGGCTCCCTGCGCGGGCGCCCTGTTCCTGCTCGCGTGCTCGGCTTTCCTGCCCCCTGTGCGCCCTGGTTACCATGCGCGGGTGCCCCTGGTTCCAGCCGCGGGTTCCTGCGCGGAGTGCGCCGGGTTCGCGTGTCGGGTTCCTTCTCGAGGTGCGCTGGTTCCCCGGAAGTGAGGATTACTGCGCGGGAGTGCGCGGTTCCCTGCTCGCGGATGCTCGGGTTCCTGCGCGGGAGTGCGCTAGAGGTTCCCGGGCTGCTTCCTTCGCGGGTTCCTGCTCGGGTGCCGGGTTCCTGCTCCGTGCTCGGGTTTCCTGCGCGGGTGCAGCCCCGGGTTCCTGCGCTGGGCGCTCGTGCCCGCGCGGCTCCTCCGCCGGGTGCCGCGGGTCATGCGCGGGTGCGCTGGTTCCCGCGCGGGTTCCTGCGCGGGTGCGCGGGTTCCTGAGCCGATGATCCTGATTAATGAGCAGGAGGTGTAGAGGGTTATGAGCGGGTGGACCGTTAAAGAGAAGGGTTACGCGAGGGTGAGCAGGTTAATGATCCCGTGATCTGACTTCCATGAAGGTGCGAGGGTCCTGAGCCGGGTGCGAACTGGTTTTAAAGAGAGGGTCATGCAGGGTGCGCGTGGTTCCTGCGCCCGTGTCTGCTTCCTGCGCGGGGTGACGCGGGTTCCTGGCGGGTGCGCTTGTTTCCCGCCGGGTTCCTGCGAGTGCGGCGCTGTTCCCGCGCTGGTTTCCTGCGAGGGTGCGCTGGGTTCCTGCGCCGCGTGATGGCTTCCTGCCGGGTTCCCTGCTCGCGTGCGCTGTTCCTGCGCGGCGTTGCCCTGGGTTCCCGCGAGGGTATCCTAAGCTCTTGGTGGAGCTGGTTCCTGCGCGGGTGCGCGCTGGTTTCCTGGGAGGGTGCGCTGGTTCCCGCGGCTTCCGGCGCGGCGCGCCGTTCCTGCGCGCGTGCGCGTGTTCCCCTGCGCGGGTGCTCGGGTTCCTGGTCTGGCGTGCTCTTGTTCCCGCGCGGGTTCCTGCGCGGTGCGCGGGTTACTTCAGCGGGGCGCGGGTGCCTGCGCGTGACGCTGGTTCCTGGGCGGGTGCAGGCTGGTCCCGCGCTGCTTCTGCGCGTGTGCGCGGGTTCCTCCCCGCGTGCTTCATGGTTCCTCCCTGGTTGCGCTGGTTTCCGCTCGGCTTCCTGTCCGCGTGCATGTTACTGCGCTCGATGCGCTGGCTCCCTCTCGGCTTCCTGCGCCGGGTGCGCCCGTTCCTGGTCGCGTGCTAGGGTGTCCTGCCGGGTGCGCCTGGTTCCTGGGCGGTGCCTGGTTCCCGCCGGGTTCGGCTCGGGTGGCGGGTTCCCTGCCGGCGGGTGCCTCGTTTCCTCGTTCGGTTCCTGCTCGGTGTGCGCGGTTTCCTCCGCGGCGTGCGCTGGTTCCTCTCGGCTTCACTGCGCGGGGTGCGCGGGTTCCGCCGCGGGTGCTGGTTCCCTCGCGGCTTCCTGCGCGGGTGCGCGGGATTTCCTCTCGCTTGCGCTGGTTTCCTGGGCGGGTGCTCTTGATTCCCGCGCGGCGTTCCTTCGCGGGTGCGCGGGTGCCTGCGCGCGTGCGCGGGTTCCTGCGCGCGTGGCGACGGGGTTCCTGACCGGGTGCGCGGGTTCCTGCGCGCGTGCGCGGTCTGCGCGGGGGCGCGGGTTTCCTCCGCGGGTGCGCGGGTATCCCATGCCGCGTGCCTGCTCCCGCTCGTATTCCTGGCGGCTGGTGGCGCCCCGTTCATGCTCGCGTGTCTCGGGTTCTTGAGCAGGGTGACGACGCCGGGTTTACTGGGAGGGTGATATGGTTTCCCTAGAGGCTTACTTAGCAGGTGAGAGGTTTTAATATGATGCAGTGATCTGGTTTCCTGGGGCGGGTTGCGCTGGTTCCTGGGCGGGTGCTCTGGTTCCAGCGCGGCTTCTTCGCGGGTGCGCGGGTTCCTGCGCGCGTGACGCGGGTTCCTGCGCGCGTGCGCGGGTCCTGGCGGTGTGCGAGGGTTACTGCGCGCGTGCGCGGGTTCCTGCGCGTGGTGGCCAGCGGGTTCCTGCTCGGGTGCGCTTGTTCCCTGCGCGCGTGCGCTTGCTCCGTCGCGGCTTCATTAGATGGGAGACAGTTCCTTCATAGAGTGCATCAGGGGTTAATGAAAAGGTGAGAGGGTTAATGAGAGGGTGAAATGGTTAAAGAGAGGGTTAATGAGAGGGTGAGAGGGTTAATGATAGGGTTAATGAGCGGGTGAGATGGTTAAAGGGAGGACTTATGAGAGGGTGAGGAGGTGTTAATGATCTATTAATATGGTTACATTAGGCGGGTGAAGATTGTTACCGGAGGATTAATGCAGATGTTGACCTGATCGGGTTGAGAGGGGTTACCTGGATAGCATTGCTACGGGTTAATGAGAGGGTGAGAGGGTTAATGAGAGGGTGAGAGGGTTAATGAGAGGATGAGAGGGGAATAAAACCAGCACAGCACAGAGATCTCGTCATACATTGTGCTCTTTCATTACGTACATGATGTAGTCTCTCATTTCAGTTCATTCATATTTACACTTTAAAATGGATGACAGACGGAGGCCTCAGTCTCAGGTTTACTCTCAGGTCTGAATCTTAGTCAGAGGTTATAAACTAATCATCTTTAAACACAACATTCAGTGTTCTCTCAGGCATAAAGAGTAGTGGATTTAGCCACTCGGTTATAACTTGCTATAAGTCAGTGATAAACATGAATGAGCAGGTTTCAGACGTTATACTCTATTCATGATCCTTGTGTTTGTATTATCCTGCTCATAGAACTACATACAACTAAATAATAACTGATTTAACTATATAATTTACTCAATACAAATAATGTCAGAAATGATCATTTCAGAGTTAATCAAGATTGCATTTTGTATTTATTTGCGATAATTAACGAACACATTAAAACAAATGACAAAAAGATTACACACAATGAAAAGAAATAAATGACCAGTGCAGATCAGACAGAATTGTTAAATAGTTCTCATATCTGGCAAGCGACGCTTTTTTCCCCCCCGGAGTGTTAAACCAAATTTCTTAAACTGCCATCATAAATTCCAGGTAATAAAAATGTTGCAAAGCATTTGTCGGAGGAAAGAGGATCAATTCCAAAAACGCTCATATCACTCCCATTTTTCATATCCATAATGGGGCTCAAGGATGGGCAAACGCAGATCCAGGACCAGTCTCACATCAGCAGGACAGAATATTCCCCAACCTGGGATCTTTATTTTTGGCAAATGAGAGGGTGAGAGGATGAAAGGGTAGGTGAGAGGCTGAAAAGGGGGATGAGAGGATAACAGGGTAAAGGAGAGGGTGAGAAGGTAAAGCAGAGGGTGAGAAGATGAGAAGGTGGGTGAAAGGATGAAGAAAAGGATGAGAGTGTTAAAAGATGAAGAAGAGGACAAGATAATACGCAAGTAAAGGAGAGGGTGATAGGGTGAAGAAGAGTATGAGAGGGTAAGGGTGAAGGAGAGGGTGAAGAAGAGGATGAGAGGGTGAGAGGGTAAAGGAGAGGGTGAAGAAGAGGATGAGAGGGTAAAGGAGAGGGTGAGATGATGAAAATGTGAGTGAAAGGATGAAGAAAAGGATGAGAGGGTGAGAGGATGAAGAAGAGGATGAGAGGATAAGAGGGTAAAGGAGAGGGTGAAGAAGAGGGTGAGAGGATAATAGAGAGGGTGAGATGATGAAAAGGTGGGTGAAAGGATGAATAAAAGGGTGAGAGGATAAAGGAGAGGGTGAAATGATGAAGAGGATGAGGGGGTAAAGAAGAGGGTAAGAGGATGAGTGAGAGGTTGAGATGGTGAGAGGATGGATAATGGTTAATGAGAGGGTGAGAGGGTTAATGAGAGGGTTAATGAGAGGGTTAATGAGAGGGTAATGAGAGGGTGAGATGGTTAATGAGAGGGTTATTGAGAGGGTGACATGGTTAATGAGATGGTTCATGAGAGGGTGTGAGGGTTAATGAGAGGGTTAATGAGAGAGTGATATGGTTAATGAGAGGGTGAGATGGTTAAATAGAGGATTAATGAGAGTGTGATAGGGTTAATAAGAAGGTTAATGCTGAGGGGGAGTGGTTAGATGTTCCCCGAGAGGATTATGAGAGGGTGAGAGGCTTCTTGCAGAGGACCAGCAGGTAATGAGAGGGTAAATGAGAGGGTGAGGGAGAGTGGTGAAGGGTTTGCGGGGTGAGATGGTTCCCGAGGGCTTCCTGAGAGGTGAGAGGTTAATGAGAGTTGATAGGGTTAATAAGAAGCGGGGCGCTGGTTGAAGAGAGGATTATTGAGAGGGTGAGAGGATTATTGCGAGGGTGAGATGGTTAGAGGGATTTGAGAGGGTGAGAGGTTAATGAAAGAGTGAGAGGGTTAATGAGAGGGTGAGATGGTTCCCCCAGGGTTATGCATGCGCGCGGGAAAGAGGGTGCGATGGTTATGAGGGTCCCTAAGGGTTCGACGGCTTTAGAAGGGTGAGATGGTTAAAAAGAGGATAAATGAGAGGGTGAGATGGATATTGAGAGGGTGAGATGGTTAAAGAGAGGATTAATGAGAGGATGAGAGGGTTAATGAGAGGGTGACGGCTTTGGCGCTGGCTTAAAGCGCGGCTTAATGAGAGGGTGAGAGGGCTTATTGAGAGGGTGAGATGGTTAAACAGAGGATTAATGAGATGATGAGAGGGTTAATGAGAGGGTGAGATGGTTAATGCGGAGGATTAATGAGAGGGTTAATGAGAGGGTGAGAGGG
The DNA here is from genome assembly GCA_030449085.1 of Kryptopterus vitreolus. NCBI lineage: Eukaryota > Metazoa > Chordata > Actinopteri > Siluriformes > Siluridae > Kryptopterus > Kryptopterus vitreolus. The sequence continues at coordinate 2,858,348 of JACRUU010000002.1, forward strand.
TTATTGAGAGGGTGAGATGGTTAAACAGAGGACTTAATGAGGGATGAGATGAGAGGGTTAATTAATGAGAGGGTGAGATGGTTAAAGAGAGGATAAATGAGAGGGTGAGAGGATTATTGAGAGGGTGAGATGGTTAAAAAGAGGATTAAATGAGAGGGTGAGACGGGATATTGAGACGGGATGAGATGGTTAAAGAGAGGATTAATGAGAGGGTGAGAGGATTATTGAGAGGGTGAGATGGTTAAACAGAGGCTTAATAAGATTGATGAGAGGATTATTGCGAGGGTGAGATGGTTAAAGAGAGGATAAATGAGAGGGTTGCGAGGATTATTGAGAGGGTGAGATGGTTAAAGAGAGGATTAATGAGAGGGTGAGTGGATTATTGAGAGGGTGAGATGGTTAATGAGAGGGTGAGAGGGTTAAAGCGCGGATAAATTAGAGGGTGAGAGGATTATTGAGAGGGTGAGATGGTTAAAGAGAGGATTAATAAGAGGGTGAGAGGGTTAATGAAAGAGTGATATGGTTAATAAGAGGGTGAGATGGTTAAAGAGAGGGCTTAATGAGAGGGTGAGAGGATTATTGAGAGGGTGAGATGGTTAAAGAGAGGATTAATGAGATGATGAGAGGGTTAATGAGAGGGTGAGATGGTTAAAGAGAGGATAAATGAGAGGGTGAGAGGATTATTGAGAGGGTGCGCTGGTTAAAAAGCGGATAAATGAGAGGGTGAGAGGATTATTGAGAGGGTGAGATGGTTAAAGCGACGGCTAAATGCGCGGGTGCTACGAGCTTCTTGAGAGGGTGAGATGGTTAAAGAGAGGATTAATGAGATGATGAGAGGGTTAATGAGAGGGTGAGATGGTTAATGAGAGGATAAATGAGAGGGTGAGAGGATTATTGAGAGGGTGAGATGGTTAAAGAGAGGATAAATGAGAGGGTGAGAGGGTTATTGAGAGGGTGAGATGGTTAATGGGCGGGTGAATGGTTAATGGGCGGGTGCGGGTTGGGAGGGTGAGATGGTTATTGGGAGGTGAGATGGTTCCCCTGGGCGGGTGCGAGGGTTAATGCGAGGGTGCGCTGGTTCTGCGAGGCTCCCTGCGCGGGTGCGCGGATTTTGAGGGTGTGAGCTGGTTGCCGGCTCCCGGTGCTGGAGAATGCGGCTCCCTGCGCGAGGTGAGAGGGCGAGGAGAACTGCGAGGGTGAGAGGATGCTAAATGAGAGGGTGAGAGGATAAATGAGAGGGTGAGAGGATAAATGAGAGGGTGAGAGGATAAATGAGAGGGTGAGAGGGGAATAAAACCAGCGCAGCACAGAGATCTGGTCATACATTGTGCCTGAACAGTCATTAACTGGGTTGCGTACAAAAGCAAGTGAAAAGCGATGTATCTTTATTTACATCAGTAATTCGGGTGCTAATTGACATTTATGATGAAATATTAGCGGACTGGACCAGGCTCGTCGAGCGGACAGATTGCTGTGTGTGGGATTTAAACTGGGTCAGGAGCTCAATGACTGTGGGACTGAGATACGGCACCAACACACACTCTCCATCTGCTGGATGATTTGATGCACGCGACGCCGGACCGATCTGTCGGAGGATACGTGTGGAGCTGGTGGGCTGCATGCTGGTGCTGGCAGGAACCTACCAGCGCTTCATTGCCACGGTGATGTGGAGATCTGGATTGTGATTGGTCGAACCCGGTCGAGTACGAGGGACAGATCTGATCCGGTTCAGGTTGAATCTTTAAATTGGGAACGGGGTCACTCGGTGGGATACTGATGGGAAGGTCTGGGGATTCGAGCCTCAGTATCGCCAACACTCTCGGGTCCTTGAGCAGGGCCCTTAACCCTGTGTGCTCCAGGGGGCGCTGTATCATGGCTGATACTCTACACTCTGAGCACAACTGTAATGCTGTAATGTAGATTTTTCCTTTTTAATTAATAAGGATGGATCTTATCAAAGTGGCACGGTGGTTTAGTGGTTAGCACGTTCACCTCACATCTCCAGGGTCGGAGGTTCGATTCCCGTCTCGGCCATGTGTGTGTGTGGAGTTTGTGCATGTTCTCGCCGTGCCTCAGGGGGTTTTTCTCCAGGTTCTCCGGTTTCCTCCCCCGGTCCAAAAACATGCAGGTTGATTAGCACCTTGGAAAATTGTCCCTATAGTGTGTGTGTGTGCCCTGCGATGGGTTGGCGTTCCTGTACAGGGTGTGTCCTACATTGACTCCTGAGATAGGCACGATCTTCCCGCGACACGAGGGAAGATCTGATAAAGCGGTAGAAGATGAATGAATGAAGATCTTATCAAGTATGTTGGCAAAATGTTCACAAAAAAAGGGGCAGATCTGATTATGTAAGGGAAAGGAGGTGGTGTATCCCAGTGGTTAAGGTGTGGGCCTCTGGACTGGAAGATCACGGGTTCAAACCCTCACCATTACCAAACTGTAACTAGTGGGCCCTTGAGCAAGGCCCTTAACCATCAATTGTAAGTCGCTCTGGATAAGGGCGTCTGCCAAATGACGTAAATGTAAGTAAGAGGTGACAGACATTAATCAGATTAAATAACAAGGTTAAAACAGACATGCTTCTAGAGGACCCTTGCTTGAACCCCTGACCTTTCAATCAATATCCCAGCACCTTAGAGCTACACCCCTCCCTCATGTCATCACATATCCCAGGGAGCTTCAGGATCAAATCATCATGTTCAAGGGCTCAACAGTACAGCTTGGTGGTGTTGGGCCTCGAACCCAGTGATCAGAAACCCAGCAGCTTAACCACTGGACCATCACTGCCCTTATCAGAAAAGACAGACAGATGTTCGGTTAGGTAAAAGGGTCAAACCTGGTCCAATAAAGAGCAGATCTAAACAAGAAAGAGTTCATTCATTCATTCATTCATTCATTCATCTTCTAGCGCTTTATCCGATCTTCCCTCGGGTCACGGGGAGTCTGTGTCTATCTCAGGCGTCTATGGGTATTAAGGCAGGATACACCCTGGATGGAATGCCAACACATCACAGGAACACACACACACACACAACACACACACACACACACACACACACACACACACACACACACACACATTCATACCACTAGGGACAATTTTTCCAAGGTGCCAATCAACCTACCGTGTATGTTTTTGGACCGGGGGAGGAAACCGGAGAACCGGAGAACAAGAAACCCCCCCTGAGGCACGGGGAGAACATGCACAAACTCCACACACACATAGCCGAGACGGGAATCGAACCCGGACCCTGTCGGTGTGAGGTGAACATGTTAACCACTAAACCACCGTGCCCCCTAAGAAAGAGTTTCAAATCCGATCAGACACGACTCAGAATGCCATCTTCAAAGCGATCAGACAATCAACGAATCAGACAAACCTACAGAACACACACACAAACATAAACACTATCAGTTTATCAGTGTCTTCTGTCTTTTATCCCTTCTTCCTGGCTGCAGGTCGATAAACAGCAGAGACGAACCCGAGACAGAAATGAAATATAATTTTGATTTTGATTTATTTATTTTTAGGAATGTTCCTGCTCATTACCTCACCGCAGATCTCTCAACAGACATGCAGACCGCAGAGCTAATTCATCAAATTACACTGTATTTAAGCAGGGAGGGGGCGGGGAGGCTTTCATATTTAAATGATGGGGGCTTTTAATGGTATTACATAAGCACAATGCTAGGAAATCATCTGGCAAGGCTCCAGTACACTGCCAGTAGAAGTGTGTGTGTGTGTGTGTGTGTGGGGGGGGGTGGGTTGTATGAAAAATATAAAATCTGATTTAGAGGGTTTTAGAAAGATTTTCTGTGGTGCATCTCAATCCTGTAATCTACTTGGAGTATAAATGATGAGGACACAATACTGGTCCATTTAACCTTACATTGAAATGCTTGACATTTACAGACAAATGCTTAAGATTCCACGGAGCTTCTGGGATTTGACCAACGCCATTCTGAGTAGGAAGGTCTGGTTTGTTGTTTTTGATTTATAAGCAGGTTCTAGGCTCCTAAATCTAATGCGAGCAGCCACAGAAAGCCATAAACTTGATGTAAGTTGAGTTAATATGTTTGGATTAGTATGTGGAGTCCTAGCAGGAACGAGTACATCAAGTCCCATCGAAATAGAAGAAGTTCAAGTGGCCTTATTGAGTGTCCTTCGTAATAAAATGTTAAATCCTTTTAGTAAAAGATGTTTAGGAGTAACCCGAGTGACCAGACGACACCTAGACTTGGTCTAGGTGAGGTGGTAGCCCAGTAGTTAAGGTGTTGGACTCTGGACCAGAAGATCACGGGTTCAAATTTACATTTACGGCATTTGTCAGACGCCCTTATCCAGAGCGACTTACAATTGAGGGTTAAGGGCCTTGATCAAGGGCCCACTAGTGGTAGATTAGTGGTTGTGGGGTTTAAACCTGCAATCTTCTGGTCCAGAAGCCAACACCTTACCACTAAGCCACCACCTCCCAATCCCACCACAAATCCCACCACCAAGCTGCCACTAGTGGGCCCTTGAGCAAGGCCCTTAACCCTCAATTGCTCAGTTGTAAGTGGCTCTGGATAAGGGCGTCTCACAAATGCTGTAAATGTAAAAATGTCTTCAACTGATTCCAATACATTTCCTTATCAGCGTTCCCAACAAACTCCCGTTTATACTCCATTCCAGAGTCATTCTATACGGTCCATGTTGTGGAAAGACTTTCCACTAGCAAGTGTTTATAAGCACGTCTTTCGGAAAGAATGACATTAATGACTCACGTTGGAATGTCGAGAAGGTCCCAGTGTTAGGGAAACACTGAGGAGGTCTATGGCGTTACATTTACAGCATTTGATACCTTTATTCTTACAACAAGTTCTTCTTCAGAAAATCCTTCTTATGCAAATGATACAATAAACTTACAAATAAACTGAAAACAGCCACAAAAGACCTGATAATTCCATACATTTTGTGGCGACTCGCTCGCCGCTTCGGGTTGAACACAGGCGCGGAGAGGCATAACTGAGGATGCGAAACGAGCGTTTATTAAAAATAACACAAAAAAAGAATAATAAAAAAGGAAAATGTTCGTGTCCAATATTTGGGGGATCAGGATCAGGTGAGGAGTGGCTGGAACGGGAGAGGGAGCGCGGAGATCTCTCGACGCACTCTCCGATGTTGGGTCCCGACCAGTGGGCGGCTTCGTTCTCCGGATCTCCATCAGCTCGTTTGGGGTCAGGTTCGTTTCCTGCCGCAAGGCTGTGGAAGCTCCCAGCTATCAGGCACTGCGAGGGTCTGGTGGGTATTTCCCATCCGCGCTTGCCGTCTAACCTGTAGTGGGAGGTCAGGAGAAAAAGGCACATACACGCCGTTAGTCGGGAGCCCAGACGTTCTCCGATGACAACCGCCGTCCGAGGGCGTTTTATACACGCCGCCTGATTTGGGATAATGAAGGCGCCACTCCGGGATAAGCTCCAGCCGTGCCTTGTTGGTGACGCCCCGCCTCTCTCTCACATCCGTGCTGGGTGGTGCGGCGATTGCGCAACCGTTCTGCCGCCCGACAATGTGCTGAGTTCGGAGCGCTTGCCCATCTCAGTAGATGGGGCGGAGGCCCATCGTGACAATTTCTACACCTTTTGCATTTTCTAACATACAATTAAGGGCTAATATTTCATTTCACATTCACTCTCTTCTGGAAAGGCTTTACACTGGATTTTGCTGTGGGGAGAAACTTCGCAATACCTTTGAGAAGGCTCCAGTTTGAGTTAACCTACGTTTGCATTTATACTGTGGCATCTGGTAGAGTTCCTTATCCAGGGCAACTTAAAAAAAAGTGAAATGTTCTTAAATGTTAAATCCTTTAACCTGTTTAGAAACAAATGCCAAAATTATATCTACACTTTTGCATTACTTTTGCATAAAGTCTTCCAGTGATGTTTTCTTTGGGCTTACATTCACAATTATGGCATTTGGTAGACCCCCTTATCCAGAGAGACCTACAATTGAGGGGCCTTGCTCAAGGGCCCAGCATGGGCAGCTTGGTGTGGCTGGGATTTGAGCCTATGACCTCCTGATTCAGAGTCTAATGCTTTAACCACTAAGTTACCACCTGTGTTGGGATTGAGTTGGCCAAAGCAGGATAAGGAGGTCCATGCAGGACCACTAAGGTCTTCCACCATACATCCGATGTGCTTTTGTTTTGTCCACAGGGGCGTCAATAGTTCCTAGCAAGGGGAACTGTAATGCTACAGCATACAACATTTATGTCAGATGTTTGACCACATCGTAGGTGACCTTAGGTAGGTGACAGCTGACTTTTTTTCTGCCAGATGTGGTTCTTCCCCAAAGTGTGAATGGAGATCTTTAGATGTGGTATGAAATTTTGACTTGGCTTGAGCTCGGAGATGTTCCAGCGTGGCACAAAGTGAACTCCGTGGAGATGTGCTTTACATGGTATGGGGTGGAAGATCTCGAGTGGCCTGCTATACATCTCTAACCTCAACTCTATTGGGGTGAATGAACGCTGACTCAGGCCTCCTACATGACTTTACTAACACACCTTTGTGTCTATGGTCAAATGCACATCTAGAGGAATATCTTCAGTGGAATGCCATGCTCAAGAAGATCACCAGGTGTCCGCAAACGTTCGCCAATGTAGCGTAAAAAAAAAAACAGCTGTCAACTTTAGATGCTTCGTCTATAAGAAGATCTAGGTACCAGATCAAGGTGGCTCACAACAATGGTATCCCTCAAGGCTTAGTGCTGGGCCTGTTGTTTTCTGCGTTAAAACAAAATGCTCTTTCCTACTTCTACCTTCTAGTGGAATGTCTGCATGACGGAGATAAAAGTTTTTGGACCAATATTCATAGACTCCAAGGCTTTCGGACGGACAGGAAATTACACTGAAGTGTTTCGACGCCACGGATCAGAATTTTATGACGGTTAGAAGATGAGGGTATGAAATTTCAGGGTTAATATTAAGGTCATATTGGCGCTGTCTCACGGCTTCCTCGAGTGAAACTGTCAGTTTCATGCTCGTGTCATCTTTTCGTGAGATTCTTGAAAGGATGTCTGGATTCCTTTCATCGCCCTCGAAAATTGGCAGCAGGTAAATTAGCTATGCTGAATTGCCCCTCGGTGTAAATGTATGTCTGAATAAAATCACCAGAACGTCTGAGGGTGGCGCCAATTCAGGAATTCAGCAGTCTTTGCTAATGCCACGTCCCCAGCTTATTACAGCAGCTCGATTAATCTGGGTGATGGGATCAGAGTCCCAGTGGCCTCGTGGCCGGATCGGAGCGAGCGCCACTCGGAGAGTAATGCTGTTATTAATAAGAACGGACTCCGGTTGATTCCCAGCAATCTCATACATTTGGAAATATGTCACCTTTGAAATGAATTACTTATACTTGGTGTTATTCCTGCTCTGTCTACGAGCGTATTAACGACACCGTCCTCACTGTTAACGGCGTACATATTCAAAGAGAGGCGAGATTCCGTTCAGCAAAGCCTTCAAATGAAAATCTGCCCGAAGGCTTTAATTGCGTTCCTCGAGTTACAGGACAACTTTTCTCTTCGAGCTTTTTATTATTAAAACCAGGGCAATTTGCTCGATTGGGATTCAATGCGAAATAACTTCAGTGGGAACATTAAAGAAAGTTAAGCACCGAGTGGTCACAGTCGCTCCGGAACGCGTCCAATCAAAACGCGACGCAAGATGTCGGATTATTGGCCGGCGATGTTTCGACAACTTCACTAAAAAACACTATAAATGCAAATGAGTCTAAATGCGATCTCATTTGCATCAAAAAGACGGATCGGAGCGGTCTCTCGGACGAACGATTGAAGCGCGGGCCGTGTGATCTATTTGGTTTAGGATTACCTAAAGGATCGAGTCGTGTCTGCATTGCAACACCAGGGAGCTCTGGAGAACCATTTGGGAAAACTTGTGGTGTTCGGGGAAACGTTAAGTTTAATAAATTAATAATGTTGCTGGACTGGAGGTTTTTTTAGGGGTTCAAGCATGTAGTGCTGAAACTGTATTATTATTATTATTGTAGTGATTATTCATTCATTCATTCATCTTCTAGCGCTTTATCCGATCTTCCCTCGGGTCACGGGGAGTCTGTGTCTATCGCAGGCGTCTATGGGCATTAAGGCAGGATACACCCTGGATGGAATGCCAACCCATAAATTTTCCGAGGTGCCAATCAACCTACCGTGCATGTTTTTGGACCGGGGGAGGAAACCGGAGAACCCGGAGAAAAACCCCCGGAGGCACGGTGAGAACATGCAAACTCCACACACACATGTCCGAGACGGGAATCGAACCCGGATCCTGGCGGTGTGAGGCGAACGTGCTAACCACTAAACCATAGTGTCCCTGTTGTAGTGATTATTATTATTATTATTATTATTATTATTATTATTATGCCTTACAAGTGATCGTGTACACCAAACCCTAAGTCCTAGAGACCTGAAATTGGTCTGATTGTAGAGATCAAGCAGATGGTAGAGCTATATTTGGGGAGAGGTTGGCAAAGTTTCAACCCATTTGGACACAGGGGGGCGCTATAATCCCCAAAAAATTAAAATGGCACATTTTTTGGTTATATCTCAGCGAAAATTTATCGTACTCTCGATACTTATATATTTACGGAATCCTTCGGTCAAAATGCAGAAAATCAACGGTTGACGGTTTTATGCTGCAAAGTCAGCTTTTTCCGTAAAAATTGTCTATGTTAAAAACCTACTTTTGCGCACTAGTCATAGTTTTTTTTTAAGGGATTAGAACAAAACCAGTGTAGAAATGTTATGATAAGTAGACATAACTTATTAATAATTATCAAAAAAACAAAAGAACTTACAAAACGACTCACCGTTGCAGCGACTCACCAAAAAAAGTTAAAAGTGGGCGGGGTCACATGGACACAAATGGCTGTAACTCCTGAACGCAATGAGATATCTTCATGAAACTCCGCACATCTCTGTATGTCCTGAATCCTTGGTCAAATCCAAAAAATTGTTTAGTTTCGCCAATTAACGCCTCTAAACGAAGAAAAAGGCGCTTTACTTTACTTTGTATATTGCCTAGTGGCAAACTTACGCAATAGCAACGCAATAGCCACTGGGATGCGATATCAAGTCCAACAACTCTTTGTCCTTCAGTGCCTCACATGCTTGAACACTCTCTGCTTGCAGCTATATTTCATTTTACAATTGAATAATAATGATTACAGTAGAGATCCGCGCATTCCCGCCTCCAGTTGTTTTTCACAGCTGCTAAATTGTCCAGGAAATATATTCGGGATGGTTGGAAACCTGCCTCATGGCGTCCGTCCTTTTGAAACAATGCCTGTGTTCTTTCACTGCACATTAATATGAGTTAAAGTGGCCGGGTGGTGCAGGAGGTGCTGCTTCATCGGTTCAAGGTTTCACATTTAATTCTCCAGCTCAAGGTTTTCCGACTGAACGGCTTCTTTCCGTGGATTTTCTAATTTCCTAAAACTCCAAAAAAAAAAAAAAAACAGACAGGAAGTGACTCTAAAATGCTCTTAAGTGTAAGTGTGATCCATTTCTTATTTTTGGATTTGCATGATTCCTCCTGATGCCTTGTATGATGTTCTTCTCCTTTCTTATGGATGGTCCCACATGAAACTTCTCTGCAAACCAGACTATTTATTTGTCTTTCTTTCTTCCCAGTGCTACTTTTTTTAATTTTATTTGTCACACATACATGCAGTGAAATGCTTTATTACAACTGTCCAATACATAAACATTCATTCATTCATCTTCTAGCGCTTTATCCGATCTTCCCTCGGGTCACGGGGAGTCTGTGTCTATCTCAGGCGTCTATGGGCATTAAGGCAGGATACACCCAGGATGGAATGCCGACCCATCACACACTCACACACACACACATTCACACACTAGGGACAATTTTCCAATCAACCTACCGTGCATGTTTTTGGACCGGGGGAGGAAACCGGAGAACCCGGAGAAAAACCCCCTGAGGCACGGGGAGAACATGCACAAACTCCACACACACATGGCCGAGACGGGAATCGAACCCGGACCCTGGCGGTGTGAGGCGAACGTGATAACCACTAAACCACCATGTGCAAACATGAAAAAGAAAGAAAAGCATATACATGTATAATAAATAAATATAAAAATAAAAATAGTGTGTATAAAAGAATGTAGTAATAAAAAATAAATATAATGGATGGGTATGTGTGGGAGATATGGCAGTGTTAATGTGTGCAAATGTGCAATAGATGTCCTTATTTTAAAGAAAGTCCTGGTATTATTTTTCTTACTTTATTGATCCCATGAAAGAAATTGTTTTCTTCTCATATCTTGTTTTTGTTGATATACATCTTGTTTTTGGAAGGTTAGAGAGCAGGATCAGGCATGATTCAGCGCCCCTTGGGATACAAGAGGGTTAAGATCCTTGCTCAAGGACCCAAGAGTGGCCTCCTGGCAATACCAGGACTCGAACTCCGGACCAGTATCCCAGCGCTGTAAACCACTGAGCTACACCCGTCAATTAGGTTGTTGGGTGTTTAATGGTTTAGACTCCGACTGGACCTGCGAGAAGAAGCTCCTCCTTATTCTTCTTATTCAAAAGCGCTTTCCTGAACGCAACAGAGAAAAGAGTCCATTGTCAGGATTCCTGCGGTCTGTCACAATCTGGTCTAGGTGTAGATCTCCTGCAGGTCCGGAAGCTCGACCTCACCACCCTCTGGAGGTCTCGCCTGTCCAGGTGTAGATCTCCTGCAGGTCCGGGAACTCGACCGCACCATCCTCTGGAGGTCTCGCCTGTTGTAGATCTCCTGCCGGTCCGGGAACTCGACCGCACCACCCTCTGGAGGTCCCGCCTATTGTAGATCTCCTGCAGGTCTGGGAACTCGACCACACCACCCTCTGGAGGTCTCGTCTGTCCAGGTGTAGATCTCCTGCAGGTCCGGGAACTCGACCACACCACCCTCTGGAGGTCTCGCCTGTTGTAGATCTCCTGCAGGTCCGGGAACTCGACCGCACCACCCTCTGGAGGTCTCGCCTGTTGTAGATCTCCTGCCGGTCCGGGAACTCAACCTCACCACCCTCTGGAGGTCTCGCCTGTTCAGGTGTAGATCTCCTGCAGGTCCGGGAGCTCGACCTCACCACCCTCTGGTGGTCTTGCCTGTCCTGCACGGTGCAAGAAGTGATGTTTCCCGCCAGGAAGCTCTTGATGGGGCAGATATAAAAGGTCCTTTGCAGCTGAGATGGAATTGTCTCAGGTGGTAGAGACGCTGTGGACCTTCTTCACCGGTGTGTTGGTGTGACAGGACCAGGACGGGTCTCCTGTGTGATGTGAACACCACATCTTCCTCTCTCGTCTGATAATGCTGAAGTCCACTATTCACTCCATCATCTTGCTGATGTTCTGGAGCAGATGGTTCTCTGGACATTATGGAGGGTGGAGATCAGTGGTTTAAGGCGCTGGGCTGCTGATCAGAAGGTTCCGGGGGGGGAAAGGGGGGGGTTTGAGCCCCTGGTATCGCCAATTGGTCCTTGAGCAAGACCCTTAAGTGCTCCAGGGGGTGCTGTATCATGGCTGGCCCAAACAAGCTGGGATATGCAAAGACTTTTTATCCCTCTTTCCATTTTTACCATTTTCCCACTTTTACTATCCTCCATTTCTCTTCCTTTCCACGTTCCGCCTTCAGAGCAAAGGACAGCAAGGGCCAAACTATCCCGAGCCATCAGAGAGGCGAAACACGCACATGCCAAGAAAATCCACGGTCACATTCCAGGAACAGTGGAGACGCTCGGTGCATGTGGCAGGGCATCCAGGAGATCACGAACTACAAGACACCATCACCAGTTTTTGATAACGACGCCTCCCTCCCAGATGTGCTGAATGACTTCTACGCCCGGTTCGAGGCGCAGAACAACGAGGCAGCAACCACAGATGAGGTGAGGAAGACTCTACGCAGAGTCAACCCATGGAAGTCTGCTGGACCTGACAACATTCCTGGCCGGGTGCTCAGGGAATGTGCAGAACAGCTTGCAGATGTTCTTACTGACATCTTCAACATCTCCCTGAGCAGCGCCGTTGTTCCCACATGCCTCAAGACAACGACCATCGTCCCGGTGCCAAAGAAATCTCCAGTGTCCTGCCTCAATGACTACCGTCCCGTTTCACTCACACCCATCACTATGAAGTGCTTCGAGAGGCTCGTCATGAGGCACATCAAATCCCACCTTCCACCCTCACTGGACCCACTGCAGTTTGCGTATCGTCCTAACCGTCACTCAACGGACGATGCCATCAACACCACTCTCCATCTGTCTCACACACACCTGGACAAAAAAGACACATACTGTATGTTCGAATGTTGTTCATTGACTTCAGTTCAGCATTCAACACAGTCATTCCTCAGCACCTGATCGAGAAGCTGAGCCTACTGGGTCTGAACACCTCTCTCTGTAACTGGATCCTGGATTTCCTGACTGGGAGACCTCAGTCAGTCCGGGTTGGGAACAGCATCTCCAGCAATACCACACTGAGTACTGGAGTTCCACAAGGCTGTGTGCTCAGCCCTCTGCTGTTCACTCTGCTGACTCACGACTGTGCTGCAACACACAGCACAAATCACATCGTCAAGTTCTCCGATGACACGAGCGTGGTGGGTCTCATCAGCAGGAACGACGAGTCAGCATTCAGAGAGGAGGTGGAACATCTATCGGCCTGGTGTAAAGCCAACAACCTGTCTCTGAACGTGGACAAAACTAAAGAGATGGTTGTTGACTTTAGGAGAGCACAGAGTGACCATTCTCCATTGTACATCGATGGATCCTCCGTGGAGATCGTAAAGAACACCAAATTCCTCGGTGTCCATCTGACGGAGAAGCTCAACTAGTCACTCAACACCAGCTCCATCAGCAAGAAAGCCCAGCAGCGTCTCTACTTCCTGAGAAGGCTGAGGAAAGCACATCTGCCAACCCCCATCCTGACCATGTTCTACAGAGGGACCATGGAGAGCATCCTGAGCAGCTGCATCACTGCCTGGTTTGGGAACTGCACCGTCACGGATAGCAAGACCCTACAGCGGATAGTGAGGACAGCTGAAAAGATCATCGGAGTGTCTCTCCCCTCTGTCACGAACATTTACAGCACACACTGCATCCGCAAAGCTACCAGCATTGTGGACGACATCACACACCCCTCACACACACACACACTCTTTACACTAATTGCCATCAGGGAAGAGGTTCCGAAGCATTCGGGCTCTCACAACCAGACTATGCAATAGTTTTTTTCCCTCAAGCCATCAGGATTTCTCAACACATAGAACTGGAACTGGACTCACACGTACACTCACACACACACACACACACACACACACACTCACACTCACACACCATCCACTGCTATATTGTTTATCTACCTCATTACTGTCCTTTACATGTGTATTGTACACACTGCTCTCACTGACAGTGTTACTGTTTACATGGCACATTTTGCACATTTACTTTTTATCACTGCTGCTCTAATTGTTCCTTTGCACACTCGCCAAAACTGGAACACTTTGGAATACTTTGCACTAGTTGTTGTTGTTGTTGTTGTTGTTTTTTTTATTTTATTATATTGTGTTATAGTTGTTTGTTGTGCACTGTCTTGTGTTGTGAACACAGTCTTGTTGTGTCTTTGCGCTGTTTGCACCACACGATGCACTTTATGTAGCGAGGACAAACTTAGTCTCGTCCTCAGCATTGTGTTGTTGTGTTTGTGTTATATATGTTGTTGTTTTGTGTAGCAGCACCAGGGTCCTGGAGAAACGTTCGTCTCATTTCACTGTGTACACAGTCAGATACAGTGGTGTGAAAAACTATTTGCCCCCTTCCTGACTTTTTATTCTTTTGCATGTTTGTCACACAAAATGTTTCTGATCATCGAACACATTTTAATATTAGTCAAAGATAACACAAGTAAACACAAAATGCAGTTTTTAAATGAATGTTTTTATTATTTAGTGAGAAAAAAAATCCAAACCCACATAGCCAGCCCTGTGTGAAAAAGTGATTGCCCCCCTTGTTAAAAAATAACTTAACTGTGGTTTATCATATTTTATGTGAGTTTTTCTGTAGCCACCCCCAGGCCTGATTACTGCCACACCTGTTTCAATCAAGAAATCACTTAAACAGAAGCTACCTGACACAGAGAAGTAGACCAAAAGCACCTCAAAAGCTAGACATCATGCCAAGATCCAAAGAAATTCAGGAAGAAATGAGAACAAAAGTAATTGAGATCCATCAGTCTGGTAAAGGTTATAAAGCCATTTCTAAAGCTTTGGGACTCCAGCGAACCACAGTGAGAGCCATTATCCACAAATGGCAAAAACATGGAACAGTGGTGAACCTTCCCAGGAGTGGCCGGCCGCCCAAAATTAACCCCAAGAGCGCAGAGACAACTCATCCGAGAGGTCACAAAAGATCCCAGGGCAACATCCAAAGAACTGCAGGCCTCACTTACCTCAATTAAGGTCAGTGTTCACGACTCCACCATAAGAAAGAGACTGGGCAAAAACGGCCTGCATGGCAGAGTTCCAAGACGCAAACCACTATTAAGCAAAAAGAACATTAAGGCTCTTCTTAATTTTGCTAAAAAACATCTCAATGACTGCCAAGACTTTTGGGAAAATATCTTGTGGACTGACGAGACAAAAGTTGAACTTTTTGGAAGGTGCGTGTCCCGTTACATCTGGCGTAAAAGTAACACAGCATTTCATAAAAAGAACATCATACCAACAGTAAAATATGGTGGTGGTAGTGTGATGGTCTGGGGTTGTTTTGCTGCTTCAGGACCTGGAAGGCTTGCTGTGATAGATGGAAGCATGAATTCTAATGTCTACCAAAAAATCCTGAAGGAGAATGTCCGGCCATCTGTTCGTCAACTCAAGCTAAAGCGATCTTGGGTGCTGCAGCAGGACAATGACCCAAAACACACCAGCAAATCCACCTCTGAATGGCTGAAAAAAAAACAAAATGAAGACTTTGGAGTGGCCTAGTCAAAGTCCTGACCTGAATCCCATTGAGATGCTGTGGCATGACCTTAAGAAGGCGGTTCATGCTAGAAAACCCTCAAATAAAGCTGAATTACAACAATTCTGCAAAGATGAGTGGGCCAAAATTCCTCCAGAGCGCTGTAAAAGACTTGTTGCAAGTTATCGCAAACGTTTGATTGCAGTTATTGCTGCTAAGGGTGGCCCAACCAGTTATTAGGTGCAGGGGCAATTACTTTTTCACACAGGGCTATGTGGGTTTGGATTTTTTTCTCACTAAATAATAAAAACATTCATTTAAAAACTGCATTTTATGTTTACTTGTGTTATCTTTGACTAATATTAAAATGTGTTCGATGATCAGAAACATTTTGTGTGACAAACATGCAAAAGAATAAAAAGTCAGGAAGGGGGCAAATAGTTTTTCACACCACTGTATCTGTGGTTGAAATGACAATAAAAACCTTTGGACTTGACTTGACTTGGCCCATCCCATAATAAAATTAAATTCTCGTACTTCCTGAAGTCTCGCTATCTTCTTTCTCATTTTCTCTCATCCCATCCCTTCCTCAATCCTCCACTCTTCATTTCCTCTGTCTTTCATTTTCACTGACACGGTCTGCATTGTTTACATTCCACCCATCCCTCCATCCCGCCCTCCCTTTCTCTTTCCCTTTGTATTCACTCTATATTATTCATATTTAACATCAGTTTTTTTCCAACACTTTTATTTCGCTTTTTTCTCTTCGTTGGCCAATCAGGCACTCTTCATCCGCTCAGTCTTTTTAATCCATCCATCCATCTCTTTCTTTCTCTCCTTCTCTTTCCTGCAAATGATTACAGAGTGTGGAGAAACAACATATTTGATTTTGAGATGAAAGTGAAAACGTGAGGAAATGTTGGACGGAAGATTTGACTGGTGTGATATGCGGGGCATTGGGAGCAGATTTGGTGGGTGGAGGTGGAGGGGGGGGGGGATGGAGGGAGGGGGGGGGGGGGGGGGTCTGGACACACTCCGAGCAAACCATTAACACCAGTGTTTACTCCGCATGCTTATCTCATTCTCACAGAGAGACAGAACTTACAGCTCTTCTCCTATCTCTCTCACCCACTCTCCTGATTTCCATCACTTACACAACAACACACACACACACACACACCCACACACACACACACACACACACACACAACACACACACACACACACACACACACACACACACACAAACACACAACACACACACACACACACACAACACACCACACACACTCACACAACACACAACATCACACACACACACACAACACCCACACGGTACCACACCACACACACACGTCCAAACACACGCACACGCACACACCAACGGCAACACCACACACACACACCACACACACAAACACACAACACACACACACACAAACACACACAACACACACTTACACACACAAACACACTCCACACACTCACACACACTTACACTCAACACACACACACACACCACACACACCACACACACATACACACACA
This sequence comes from Kryptopterus vitreolus, assembly GCA_030449085.1. Lineage (NCBI taxonomy): Eukaryota > Metazoa > Chordata > Actinopteri > Siluriformes > Siluridae > Kryptopterus > Kryptopterus vitreolus. Next base: position 2,874,909 of record JACRUU010000002.1, read on the forward strand.
CACACACACACACTCACAACACCACACACACACACGGAACGTCACAAAACACCACACACGCAACATCAACGCAAGTGACTACCACAACACCCACACACCCACGACACACACATCAACGACACATTCGCACACGACAGGGCACACCCACAGCACAGCTACTACGGGACACGCACACACACACACACGCCACAGCGCACCACACACACACACAGGCACACACGCGCGCACACACACACACCACACACGCACACACCACACACGCAAGACGCACACACACACACACCGGCAACACACGCACACACACACACACACAGCACAAACACACACACACAAGACGAGAGCACACACACGACCACAAAGACACAGAGCACACACACACTAGCACACATCCAGCAAACACGACCACCACACACGCACACACACACGACGCACAGCACCCGCTACGACGACCACACACCAACACGGCCACTTAGCACATCTACCAAACAGAAGCTACACACACACGTCACAAACACACAGATCCAACACCCATAACGCCACACACCACACACACCACAAAGGAGCACGGCACACACACACACACACAGCACAACACACACACACACGCACACGCACACGCACACGAAGAACACAAGCACACACACACACACACACACACAACCACACACACACACGCACACAACTCACACAACGCCCCAAACACACACACACAACACACCGGAAAAGGAAAAAACGGAAAAAAGGACACGGATGCACACACAATACACACACAACACACACGACGCCAGGACAGCGCACAGGCGCAGCGACACCGCGCACACGCGCCAAGCGACACCCGCAACCGCAAGCGCCACCCGCACAAGCCTCCAGCGACAGGCGCACACGCGCCGCTAAAACCCCACACGCGCCAGAGACACCCGCACACGCGCCAGCTACACCGCACAAAGCGCCAAGCGACAGGCGAACAGCCGGCCGCGACCCCGCACGCGCTGCAAGGCGAAACCCGCACACGGCTGGCAGCGACGGAGCACACGGCGCCAGCGACCCCCCAACACTCGCCATCTGACCACCTAGCACACTGCGCCATCGAAAACCCGCGCCACGCGCCAGCACAGTCTCACACGCTCCAGATCTACACCCTCAGCACGCGCAGCGACCCCGCACCACGACAGGACACCAGTCACACGCTCCAGCGACAGGCGCACAGCGCCAGCGACACCCGCACTCGCGCCAGCGACACCCCGCCACACGCTCAGCGACAGTCGCACACGCGACCAGTTACACTCCGCACAAATGCGGCCAGGGCGACACACCCTGCCACACGCGCCATCGAACACCCTCAACACTCGGCCATTTACACCCTCAAGACTCTCCATCTACAGTCTCACACTATCCATCGGACACCCGCACACTTGCCATCGACACCGCACACGCTATACGACACCCCGTCACACGCGCCAGGACGAGCAACGCGTCAGACGCAGGTCACCACGCGCAGGACACCGAACACGTCGCCAGCTACAGGCGCACACGCGCCAGGATCAGGGCGCCACACGCGCCATCGAAAGGGCACACGCGCCAGCGGACACCCGCACACGCGCCAGCGACAACACGCAAGCGCGCCAGCGACACACCGCACCACTGGGCCATGCGACAGGCCGTACACGCGCAGTCTACACCCCACACGCTCCATCTAAACCCGAAGACTCGAATCTACACCGCACCACGCGCCAGCGACACCCGACACGCTCCAAAGACAGGTCGCACAAAGACGCTAGCGAACCGGGCACAAGCCGCTCAGCGACACCTCACGCTGCTCAAGCTACACCCTGCCCACTTCTCCAGCGACAGGATCACACGCCCAGGACACCGACGGCGCCAGCTACCCCGCACAGGCCAGCGACAGTCTCACACGCGCTCAGCGACCCCCACAAGCCAGCGAACAGGCGCACACGCGCCAGCGACACCCGCACCGCGCCAGGTACCCCCACACGCGCCAGCGACGGGCGCACATCGGCCGAGCGACAGGCGCACACGCGCCAGCGGACACCCACACGCGCCAGCGCAGGCACACGCGCCCGCGGACACCCGCACACGCGCCTAGAGACACCCCCACACGCGCAGCCGACACAGGCAGACGCGACAGCGAACCGCACACGGCCGCGACACACGCACAGCGCCGCTACAGGCGCCACACGCGCCAGCGACACCCACAGCGCCAGCGAAGAGGCGCAACAAGGCGCCAGCGGGGCCCGCACGCGCGACAGCCGACACCCGACACTCGCCATCTACAGGCGCACACGCGCCATTCTGACACCCCCACGCGCCAGCGTACACCGCACACGGCCAGAGACACCCGCACGCGCAGTACAACCCCCCGCCAGAGACACCAGCAGAGAGACAGCGAACACCGCACCATCGCCTCGCACCCGCACACGCGCCAGCGACAGGCGCACACTATCCAGCTACACCCCACTACTCGCCAGCTACAGGCGACACGCGCCAGTCGACACCCCGCACGCGCTCCGGTAGCTACACCCGCAACGCTCGAGAGACAGGCTCACACTCTCCAGCTACAGTCGCACACTCGGTGACATCTACCCCCACCACTCTCCAGGCTACACCATCAGACTCTACAATCTACTACCCTCCACACGCGCCAGGGACACCCGAACACGCTCCCAGCGACAGGCGCACAGCGCAAGCGACACCCGCACACGCCAAGCGACACCCCACAGAGCAAGGACCCCTCACGTATATCCAAGAGCACCTCACACGCGCAATACTACATGCTCACACTCCGCATCGAACCAGCACACGCGGCCATTACAACTAACTCTTCATCTAAACGCACACTCTCAATGACTCTCACACTCTCAGCTACACACTCCCTATCTCATCTACACCCTCACACTCTCCATTACAGCTCACACTCTCCATCTACAGTCTCACCCTCGCCATCTGAACAACCCACACTCTAACATATAACACCATCCGGAGTCTACATCGACACCTAACACTATCCAGCGACACCCTTCACACTCTCCAGATACAAGTCGCACATATCCATCTACACCTCCACACTCTCATCTACACCCTCACCATATCACATCTACACCCTCACTCTCTCAATCTACAACCGCACACTCTGCCATTACAGTTCACATCTCCCATCACAGTTCACACCGCTCCATACAGTCGAACCTCTCCATCTACAGTCTCATGCTCCTGTCTACACCTCAAACTCCCATCTACAGTTCAGATCTCCATCTACCAGCGAACACTCTCAGCTACAATCCTCACATCGATCCATCTACACCCGCAACTCTCCAATCGGACCAGGCTCACACTCGCCCAGCTACAGGTCTCACACGTCTCACTCGATCGACACCATCACAAGCTCCAGCGACCACCCGCCACACCTCGCCAGCGACAGTAGCACACGTACAGCGAACACTCACACGCTCAAGGCGACAGGCGCAACACTTGCTCCAGCGACAAGAGCACAGCAGCCAGCGACACCGCAACACGCGCAGCGACCGGCGCACACGTCGCCAGCGACACGGCGCACACGCGCCAGCGACTACAGCCAACACGCTCACAAGCCTACAGCCGCGCACAGCGCCAGCGACACAGTCACAAGCGCCATCGACACCAGCACACGCGCAGCGGACAGGCGCACACGCGCCGTTACGTGTCACACGCGGCCATCGACAGTAGCACAATGCTCCATCTAACCCTCACACGCGCCATCGACACCATACCACGCGCATCGACAGTGCTCACCATCGCCATCTACAGTCTCACCACTGCTCCATGACAGTCGCACACTTCAATCTACCAACCTCACAACGCGCCAGTACCCGCACAGCGCAAGCGCACGCGGCACAAGCGCCAATCGACACCCTCACTCGCGCCATTGCCACCCCACACTCTCATCTACAGTCTCACACTCTCCATCTACACCCTCACACTCTCCATCTACACCCTCACACTCTCCATCTACAGTCTCACACTCTCCATCTACACCCTCACACTCTCAATCTACAGTCTCACACTCTCCATCTACACCCCACACTCTCAATCTACAGTCTCACACTCTCCATCTACACCCCACACTCTCAATCTACAGTCTCACACTCTCCATCTACATCCTCACTCTCTCCATCTACACATCACCTCACACTCTCCATCCACACCCTCACACTCTCCATCTACAGTCATCACACTCTACATCTACACCCTCACACTCTCCATCTACACCATCACACTCTACATCTACACCCTCACACTCTCCATCTACACCATCACACTCTACATCTACACCCTCACACTCTCCATCTACACCCCACACCTCTCCATCTACACCCTCACACTCTCCATCTACACCAGTCTCACACTCTCCATCTACACCCCACACTCTCAATCTACAGTCTCACACTCTCCATCTACACCTCACACTCTCCATCTACACCCTCACACCCTCCATCTACACCCTCACACTCCCATCTACACCCTCACACTCTCCATCTACACCCTCACCCTCTCCATCTACACCCTCACTCTCTCCATCTACACCCTCACACTCTCCATCTACAGTCTCACACTCTCCATCTACACCCCACACTCTCCATCTACACCCCACACTCTCCCTCTACAGTCTCACACTCTCCATCTACAACCTCACACTCTCCATCTACACCCTCACACCCTCCATCTACACCCTCACACCCTCCATCTACACCCTCACACCCTCCATCTACACCCTCACACCCTCCATCTACACCCTCACACCCTCCATCTACACCCTCACACCCTCCATCTACAAGTTCTTCACAGTTTTCTCTCCAGCTACAGTGTCACACTCTCCATATACACCACACACTCTACCTCTACACCAATCTCATCGACACCGTCAGACTCTACAGCTTCCGTCTCATCATCTCCATCACACCCTCACACTCTCATCTACAGTCTTGTCACCTCTCCATTTACACCCCACATCTCTCCATTACAGTCTCACACGTCCATTATCACCCTCACACTCCTCATTCAGGTCTCAGAACTCCAGCAACCAACCCCCCACTCACCACATCCTATCATGCCCCCCTTGCCCTCCGCACTCCCTTTGGCCTTGGTCCCCATCCAGCCCGCCCCCCCGCCCCCCCCGCCTTCTGCCGGCCACCCGCCCCCCCCTTCCGCTTGTCCCCTCGCTTGGTCTCCGGCAGACGCACCTCCCCCCCCCTCACAGCCGTTTCTCCCGTCAGCCGGGGAGCCTGTGCTTTGGACCCCCCACCCCCCCCCACCGTCGCTTGATCGTCAGTACTTGCCTCTTCTCCCCCTTCATCATGTCTGCTGGACACTGCAAAACACTCTCAACAACCCACACACACACACACACCCACACCACACCCTAATCGGGCCGGCTGCAGCGGCTGCTGTGAATAGGCAGAGCAGGCGGGACCTATGACCCACACAACACATCACACACACAGACGCACAAACACAACACACTACACGCACGCACACACGACACACAACACCCGCACACCCGACAGCACAACACACAGACGCACTAAACACCAAAAACACACACACACCACACACGCAAACGCACCACACCACACACACACACACATCACCACACACGAGCACACACACAAAAGAAGCACAAACACAGAAGACGAAGGGACACACAACACACACACAGGACGCACACACACCGCACACCCACACACAGCAAGCAGAACCACAACCAGCACACACACCACCACTCAACACGGCACAAACACAAAGGACGCAGCAAAAAACACAAACACAATCAGCACCACACACACAAACAGATGCCGGGCGGGGAGGCAGCGGGGCAGGGGAAGGAGAGGAAGGGGGACCCAAGCATACAACCAGCAACCATCATCAGGACGCACAGGAACACACAACCACGCATCGCAAAACACCACACAACACACACCACACGCACAACACACAAACCACAAACACAATAAACAAACGCACCGCACACAAACATCACACAAACACACACACACAAACACACACACACAATAATCACAAACAAAGGTACAGACTCACAAGACACACAAACAATCAACACAGACTACACACACACACACACACAAACACCACACTCACTCACACACACACACACACACACCCACACCAACAAACACACACACACACTCACAAACACACAAACACCCACACCACTCACAAAGCACACACACAAACAAAACATATCACAAACAATAAATACTCACAGACACACACACACACAAACACAAAAACACACACACACACATACACACTCTCACTCACTCATACATATACTCACACACACATACACACAAACACATACTCACACACACACACACACACACACACACACACACACACACACACTCCTGCAAGTTTATTACCTGCACTCGGCATCC
>JACRUU010000002.1:2881857-2924357 GCA_030449085.1 Kryptopterus vitreolus
CTATATGAGAATATCTGAGACTATATGAGAATACCTAGACTATAGAGAGACTATATGAGAATACCTGAGACTATATGAGAATATCTGAGACTATATGAGAATATCTGAGTCTATATGAGAATATCTGAGACTATATGAGAATATCTGAGACTATTGAGAATATCTGAGACTATGTGAGAATACTGAGTCTATATGAGAATATCTGAGTCTATATGAGAATACCTGAGGCTATGAGAATATCTGAGAATATGTGAGAATATCTGAGACTATATGAGAATATCAGAGACTATATGAGAATATCTGAGACTATATGAGAATACCTGAGACTATATGAGAATACCTGAGACTATAGAGAGAATATCTGAGACTATAGAGAGAATACCTGAGACTATGTGAGAATATCTGAGACTATGTGAGAATACCTAGACTATATGAGAATACTGAGTATATGAGAATATCTGCGTCTATATGAGAATACCTGAGGCTATATGAGAATATCTGAGACTATATGAGAATACATGAGACTATATGAGAATACCTGAGACTATATGAGAATACCTGAGACTATATGAGAATATCTGCGTCTATATGAGAATATGTGAGACTATATGAGAATATCTGAGACTATATGAGAATACCTGAGACTATAGTGAGAATACCTGAGACTATATGAGAATATCTGAGACTATGTGAGAATACCTGAGACTATGTGAGAATATCTGAGACTATATGAGAATACATGCGACTATATGAGAATATCTGAGACTATATGAGAATACCTGAGACTATATGAGAATATCTGAGACTATATGAGAATATCTGAGACTATATGAGAATACATACGACTATATGAGAATACCTGAGACTATATGAGAATACCTGAGAATATATGAGAATATCTGCGTCTATATGAGAATATCTGAGTGTATATGAGAATACCTGAGACTATGTACCTGAGACTATATGAGAATATCTGATCCGCTAGTATAATGGAGCCTATCCAAGACCATGTGAACGTGAGAAGACCTGAGACTATTTGAGAATACTTTGAGACTACCAGAGAACACCTGGGAAGATTCTAAAACCCCTGGGAATTCCTGTGGATGAGTTGTTTTCTTGCTTTGTGTGTAAACGTAAACATATTTTTCTTCGCTGTCAGCCAAAAAGCTCAGTGAGCCGCAGAGAGAAAGAGCGAGCGAGACCTACAGGACGAAGCGACAGGACTTTCATCCACCTTTGTCTGGTTTGCTGAATAACTCCAAAACACATCTTCCTTCCATTTCTGCCTTTGATGGGAGAAAAAGAGAAGTTGCGAGCTGAACCCCGAGGGAAGCACACAGCCCTTGGCCTTCCTCTTGTTATTAGCGCTGGAAGACAAGCCGAGACCTCTGTTTCTCAAAAATGAATACGTACACTGGCAAACCACCAACGGCGCTGTCTTACAGGGACGCTCACTGCATGCTAATCCGGAGGAAGGTTTAATGTTCAGGGTCCACTCGCAAGCTTTTATTCCATCACGCATACAAATGTTGCATGTATTTATTTCGCTGAAGGTTTCATAAAAAAAGAAAAAAAAAAGTTGTGTAGAATATAAATGAAACTGTCGAGATGTCGGTGTGTCAAAGTGTCTCGCTCAATGCCACAAATCGAGGACTCTGGAAGTCCCTGGTTTGCCGAATGAAGGGACGTAGAGAGAGAGTGAAATTTAAATAAACAGAAAATCTGGTCATTATCAACTCGTGTGAAATTGTGAATATTGTATGATGCATGTTATATATATAGGGCACAGTGGTTTAGTGGTTAGCACGTTCACCTCACACCGCCAGGGTCCGGGTTAGATTCGTCTCGGCCAGTGTGTGTGTGAGTTTGCATGTTCTCCCCGTGCCTCAGGGGGTTTTCTCCGGGTTCTTGAGTTTCCCTCCCCGTCCAAAAACATGCACGGTAGGTTGATTGGCACCTTGGAAAATTGTCCCTAGTGTATGAGTGTGTGTGTGTGGGTGTGTGTGTTGTTGGCATTCCATCAGGGTGTATCCTGCCTTAATGCCCATAGACACCTGAGACACCACAGACACCCCGTGACCCGAGGGAAGATCAGATAAAGCGGTAGAAGATGAATGAATGAATGAATGAATGAATGAATGCATGCTATATCAGAATCATAAAGAGCTTTATTGCTATGTAGGTTTGAAAGAGGGTTATTGCACATTTTAATGAGATAAATAAATAAATAAAGTATTATTGTCGAGACATAAAAATGGACAAATGGACAAAACCATATTAATTCATTATAATTCAGTGATGCTGATCAGCGATCTCAAATGACCTAATATTGTAATAAAGTGTAACTTATAGCACATATACTGTACCATACATGACGTTTATTGAGTTTGTTGTAATGAAAAGCATCTTAATTAGTCTTAAAACAGTTAATGTGTTGAGTTTCGTCCTGACCAAATACGGCACTTTTGTTATGGAGGATCCAACGTCACTGGCACATAAATACCACCTGAACCCTTCAATACAGCTATCATCATCATCATCATCATCAATCGTCATCAAACCCGCCTCACATGCCTGTTACAAACTCTTTAACCTCCAAGAAGGAGATACAGGAACATTCTCATCAGAACCCGGAACATGAGCAGGAACATTCTCATCAGAACCCGGAACATGAGCAGGAACATTCTCATCAGAACCCGGAACATGAGCAGGAACATTCTCATCAGAACCCGGAACATGAGCAGGAACATTCTCATCAGAACCCGGAACATGAGCAGGAACATTCTCATCAGAACCCGGAACATGAGCAGTAACATTCTCATCAGAACCCGGAACATGAGCAGTAACATTCTCATCAGAACCCGGAACATGAGCAGTAACATTCTCATCAGAACCCGGAACATGAGCAGGAACATTCTCATCAGAAGCAGGAGGTTCAGGTCCAACTTTCTCCCCGTCCCCTATACAACATACATATCACACATTACACTTTTATATACTCTGTTACATGTAGTTCCTTACATCTGCATTTTATTGCTTTATTTATGTCTGTCTTATACCGTGCACACACACACACACACACACACACACACACAACACAACCCACACACACACACACACACACATATATTATATATATATATTAATATATACAATACATACATACACCTATCACATACAGGACAATCAGCTTGGCACTTTTCACTCTTTTTAATATAATCTCTGCACATTTCTCAAGCTTGTATATAGCTATTTTTTATTTCTCTAATTTTCTTTCTATTTCTACTTTTTTACAGATTTTTTTCATTCATTCATTCATTCATTTTTATCCGATCTTCCCTCGGGTCAACGGGATCTGTGCTAATCTCAGGCGTCTATGGGTATAAGCAGGATACACCCTGGATGGGGATACCAACCCATCACGGGCACATTATATACATTATGGGTGGATAATATACAATACATATATATATATATATATATATTATATAGGATATATATATATATATATATTATATATATCTGTCTGTCTTTCTATGTATCTATCTTTGTATCTCTCTGTCTGTCTGTCTGTGTGTTTGTCTGTCCATCCGTCCTTCCGTCCTTCCATCTATCCATCCATCCATCTATTCTGTCTATCTATCTATCAGAAAATGCGCTGCTGCGTTTATAGGCAGAAAAGGGTTTATTTCCGGATGCGTACATGATGACGGATTTAGAATTTATGACTTGATGTGACAATAAAACAAATGCTCACTGATTACAAATAATGTTTTGGTGTTTATTTTATGTTTATTATCCCCGAGTAAAGATGAATTCTGACAGCCTTCATTAATACATTAATATAAAATAAGAGAATTAAACATTTTATTACAGAATGACAGGAAAACGTCGGAGCCAGACTTCTTTATGCCTGTTCGCTTTATAATCAAACCGACGCCTGTGTGATAAACAGCATATAATACACCTGTGATAGACGGCACAGAAATAGCAAATTATTGACATGAGCCGGGTTTAAAAATGTAAGAAAGAGTAGTGATATTTGTTGATATTTGTGTATAAATATAAATAAAAGCAAAAGTAAAAAGTTTTACGAATAAAAAAAATAGTACTGATAGCAGAAACATCAATTTAAGTACAATAAAGAACTATTTGTATTCTGTTTGTATTCCATCTCTGCATATTTATTTATTATATATTATATTATATATATTTATTTAAAATATATATATTATATATATATAGAGAGGAGAGAGAGAGAGAGAGAGAGAGAGAGAGAGAGAAGAGAGAGAGAATGTAAAGTTGTCTATACAGTTATAAATGTATGTGTGTTTTTTTCGTCAGTGAAGGACTTGTATTGCTTGTTTTTTTCCCCCAAAACAGAAAACCAATAAATAAAAATAAAATAAATTGTCAGGCTGAAACAAATCATTGATTCTTTTCTTTCATCTTTCATTGGAATGCTGAATATTTTCTCCTGATACGTCCAAACAATTCAAGTTTATTTACAAAAATCTAATTACCATGGAGTGGGGGGGGCACGGTGGTTTAGTGGTTATCACGTTCACCTCACACACCCGCCAGGGTCCGTGTTCGATTCCCGTCTCTGGTCCATGTGTGTGTGGAGTTTGCATGTTCTCCCCGTGCCTCAGGGGTTTTTTTTTTCTCCGGGTTCTCCGGTTTCCTCCCCGGTCCAAAACATGCACGGTAAGGTTGATTGGCACCTTGGAAAATTGTCCCTAGTGTATGAGTGTGTGTGTGTGTGTGTGTGGTGTGTGTGTTTTGTGTGCCCTGCGATGGATTGGCATTCCATCCAGGGTGTATCCTGCCTTACTGCCCATAGACACCTGAGATAGAGACACAGACTCCCCGTGACCCGAGGTAAGAAGATCGGATAAAGCGCTAGAAGATGAATGAAGATGACTATTTATATCATATATATATCTATATATATATATATATATTATATATATATATATCTATATAATATATCGATAGTCTAAAAGGGTGCAGGAAGGGTGGAGTGGGTGGAGAAATGAAAAAAAGAGTGCAAGAAAGGTGGAGCGGGTGGCGAAGTGTAGGTGGAGTGGGTGGAGAAGTAAAGAAAAGGGTGCATAAAAGGTGGCGGAGTGTAGGTGGAGTGGGTGGAGAAGTGAAGAAAAGAGTGAAGGAAGGGTGGATGTGTGTGTGTGTGTGTGTGTATATGAATAATAAGTAACTCTTTTTGAAGGCAGTGACTGGTGTCAGAGATGTTGTGCAGTGTTATAAGCAGTTGAATGCATTACTCATTGTGAGATAAAGCTCTGCTCATTCCACGGTGTCTTTCATTACCGGTTTTGTTTTTACTCTCCTGTTTATTTGCATAACTCAAATCTTTTTTTTTGGCTTGTACTTGTACAGTGGCAGTAAAATGAATGGAAGTGAAGTGAATGGAATGCGGACATCCAGCAGCGATGATAAATATTTATATGTAAATGCCGGCCGAGTTGCCGTGGTAATTGGGTAATAAATCACTCGACTGGGCGAATCGGGCTCGCGGGCGGCGTTTAACACGCTTGCAGTACGAGGAGAAATCACAAACACACACTCGTACTCGAGAAAATTACAGGAAATATCTGTCAGACAGACTGCTGAGGAGAAGGAAGTTCATTTTAATCATCTCTGATCAGAATCATCAATAAATAAATAAATAAACATTTATCGACCTCCACATTTATCGGCTTTGTTTCCGTCACTGTGCGTGTTTTAACTCTAATGACTGGATTCTTTCAACCGTCTGCAAAGAAACAAATCACTTTCCTGCACCACGGATGGATATTTTCTCTGAGGGTGTTGATGGAGAAATATAGAGAAGGTCAGGAGGAGTTACATTGTGTGTTTGTGGATCTAGAGAGAGCATGAAGTGAAGAAAAGAGTGTAGGAAGGGTGGAGTGGGTGGAGAAGTGAATAAAAGGGTGTAGGAAGGGTGGAGTGGGTGGAGAAGTGAAGAAAAGGGTGTAGGTAGGGTAGAGTGGGTGTAGAAGAAAAGAAAAGAGTGTAGGAAGGGTGGAGTGGGTGGAGAAGTGAAAAAAGAGTGTAGGAAGGGTGGAGTGGGTGGAGTGGGTGGAGACAAGGGTGTGGAAGTGTGTAGAAAAGAGTGTAGGAAGAAAATGGAGTGGGGGGTGTGGGTGGAGAAGTGTAGAAAAGAGTATAGGAAGATTGGAGTGGGGGGTGTGGGTGGAGAAGTGTAGAAAAGAGTGTAGGAAGGGTGGAGTGGGTGGAGAAGTGAAGAAAAGAGTATAGGAAGGGTGGAGTGGGTGGAGAAGTGTAAAAAAGAGTGTAGGAAGGGTGGAGTGGGTGGAGAAGTAAAAAAGGGTGTAGGAAGGGTGGAGTGGGTAGAGAAGTGAAGAAAAGGGTGTAGGAAGGGTGGAGTGGGTGGATAAGTGACTAAAAGTGTGTAGGAAATGTGGAGCAGGTGGAAAAGTGACTAAAATGGTGTAGGAAGGCTGAAATGAGTGGAGAAGTGAATAAAAGCGTGTATGGAGGATGGAGTGGATGTAGAAGTGAACAAAAGAGTGGACTAAGGGTGGAGTGGTTGGAGAAGTGAAGAAAATAGTATATGAAGGGTGGAGTGGTTGGAGACGTGACTAAACGGGTGTAGGAAGGGTGGAGTGGGTAGAGAAGTCAAAAAAAAGGGTGTAGGAAAGGTGGAGTGGATGTATATGTGAATAAAAGAGTGTAGGAAGGGTAGAGTGGGTGGAGAAGTTAATAAAAGGGTGTAGGAAGGGCTGAGTGGGTAGAGAAGTGAAGAAAAGGGTGTAGGAAGGGTGGAGTGGGTGTAGAGTGAATAAACGGGTGAAGGGTGGAGTGGGTGTAAAATAAAAGGGTGTAGGAAGGGTGTAGGAGGGCTGGAGTGGATGTATAGTGAATAAAAGAGTGTAGGAAGGGTAGAGTGGGTGGAGAAGTTAATAAAAGGGTGGAGTGGTTGGAGAAGTGAATAAAAGGGTGTAGGAAGGGTGGAGTGGGTGTATAGGTGAATAAAAGAGTGTAGGAAGGGTGGAGTGGGTGGAGAAGTTAATAAAAGGGTGTAGGAAAGGTGGAGTGTGTGGGAAAAAATAAAGGGTGGAGTGGGTGGATAATTCATAAAAGGTGTATTAAAGGTGGTTGGTGTATATGTTGAATAAAGAGTGACAAAGGGTGTGAACGGGCGTAGGAAGGGTGGAGTGGGTGGAGAGGTGAATAAAAGGGTGTAGGAAGGGTGGAGTGGTGTATAGGTGAATAAAAGAGTGTAGGAAGGGTGGAGTGGGTGGAGAAGTGAATAAAAGGGTGGAGTGGGTGGAGAAGTGAATAAACGGGCGTAGGAAGGGTGGAGTGGGTGTAGCGGTGGAGAGTGAATAAAAGAGTGTAGGAAGGGTGGAGTGGGTGGAGAAGTGAAAAATGGAGTGGGTGGAGAGGAAGGGTGGAGAAGCGTGAATGGTGGAACGTGGCGTTAGGCAGGGTGGAGTGGGTGGTGAAGGTGAAGAAAAGAAAAGGAAGGGTTGAGTGGGTGGAGAAGTGAATAAAGTGGTGGAGTGGGTGGAGTGGGTGGAGAAGTGAATAAAAGGCGTAGGAAGGGTGGAGTGGGTGTATAGGTGGTGTAATAATAAGAGTGTAGGAAGGGTGGAGTGGGTGGAGAAGTGAATAAAAGGGTGGAGTGGGTTGAGAAGTGAATAAACGGGCGTAGGAATGGTGGAGTGGGTGTATAGGTGAATAAAAGAGTGTACGAAGGGTGGAGTGGGTGGAGAAATGGAGAAAAGAGTGCAAGGGTGGAGAAGTGGACTAAGCGGCGTAGGGTGGAAGTGGGGTGTATGGTGAAGATAAAGAGTGTAGGAAGGGTTGTTGGATTGAGGTGAATGTGGAGTGGGTGGAGAAGTGAATAAACGGGCGTAGGAAGGGTGGAGTGGGTGTATAGGTGAATAAAAGAGTGTAGGAAGGGTGGAGTGGGTGGAGAAGTGAATAAAAGGGTGGAGTGGGTGGAGAAGTGAATAAACGGGCGTAGGAAGGGTGGAGTGGGTGTATAGGTGAATAAAAGAGTGTAGGAAGGGTGGAGTGGGTGGAGAAGTGAATAAAGGGTGGAGTGGGTGGATGAAGTGAGTGTAAAAGGTGGAGTGGAGTGGGAGGAAAAGGGTGGAGGGGTGTGGAAGAGTGAAGAAAAGGTGAAGTGGGTGAGAATAATCAACGGGCGTAGAAGGGTGGAGCTGGGTATATGGTGATAAAAGAGTGTAGGAAGGGTGGAGTGGTGGAGAAGTGAATAAAAGGGTGGAGTGGGTGGGAGACGTGAATAAACGGGCGTAGGAAGGGTGTAGTGGGTGTATAGGTGAATAAAAGAGTGTAGGGTGGTGGAAGGGGTGGAGTGGGTGGAGAAGAGGTGAATAAAAGGGTGGAGTGGGTGGAGACGTGAATAAACGGGCGTAGGAAGGTTGGAGTGGGTGTATAGGTGAATAAAAGGGTGTAGGAAGGGTGGAGTGGGTGGATAAGTGAATAAAAGGGTGGAGTGGGTGGAGAAGTGATAAAGAGTGGCGTAGGAGGGTGAGTGGGTGTATAGGTTGATAAATGAGTGTAGGAAAAGGGGTGGAGTGGGTTGGAGAAGTGAATAAAGGGTGGACGTGAGTGGGAAGTGTGGTGAATAAACGGGCGTAGGAAGGGGGGAGTGGGTGTGGGTGTATAGGTGAATAAAAGGGTGTAGGGTGTAGGAAGGGTGGAGTGGGTGTAGAGGTGAATAAAAGGGCGTAGGAAGGGTGGAGTGGGTGGATAAGTGAATAAAAGGGTGGAGTGGGTGGAGAAGTGAATAAAAGGGGTGGAGTGGGTGGAGAAGTGAATAAAAGGGTGGAGAAGGAGTGGAGACGTGAATAAACAGTGTGGGATGGGTGGAGTGGGTGGAGAGGTGAATAAAAGGGTGGAGTGGGTGGATAGGTGAATAAAAGGGTGTAGGAAGGGTGGAATTTGGAGAGTGATAAGGTGCGTAAGGGAGGTGTGGTATGAGGTGGAGTGGGTGGAGAAGTGAATAAAAGGGTGTAATAAAAGAAGGTGTAAGGAGGTGGAGTGGTGAGAATGAGAATCCCCAGGTGGGTGGGTTGAGAAGTGAATAACGGGCGTAGGAAGGGTGGAGTGGGTGTATAGGTGAATAAAAGAGTGTACGAAGGGTGGAGTGGGTGGAGAAATTAATAAAAGGGTGGAGTGGGTGGAGAAGTGAAAAACGGGCGTAGAAGGGTGTAGTGGGTGTAAGGTGAATAAAAGAGTGTAGGAAGGGTGAGTGGGGGAGAAGTGAATAAAAGGGTGGAGTGGGTGGAGAAGAAAAAACGGGCTAGGTAGGATGGATTTGGGTGGATGAAGAAAAGGTGGTGGAGTGGGTGGAGAAATGAATAAAAGGGTGGAGTTGGTGGAGAAGTTAAAAAAAGGCAGGATGGGTGGATAAGGTGAATAAAAGAGGTGGAAAGTGGGTGGAGAAGTGGAATAAAGGTGGGTGGGTGGGAGACGTGAATAAACGGGCGTAGGAGGGTTGGAGTGGGTTTATGTTAGGTGAATAAAAGAGTGTAGGAAGGGTGGAGTGGGTGGAGAAGTGAATAAAAGGGTGGAGTGGGTGGAGACGTGAATAAACGGGCGTAGGAAGGGTGGAGTGGGTGTATAGGTGAATAAAAGAGTGTAGGAAGGGTGGAGTGGGTGGAGTGAATAAAAGGGTGGAGTGGTGGACGTGAATAAACGGGCGTAGGAAGGGTGGAGTGGGTGTATAGGTGAATAAAAGAGTGTAGGAAGGGTGGAGTGGGTGGAGAAGTGAATAAAAGGGTGGAGTGGGTGGAGAAGTGAATAAAAGGGCAGGAAGGGTGGAGTGGGTGGAGAAGATAATAAAAGGCAGTGGTGGAGTGGGTGGAGAAGTGAATAAACGGGCGTAGGAAGGGTGGAGTGGGTGTATAGGTGAATAAAAGAGTGTAGGAAGGGTGGAGTGGGTGGAGAAGTGAATAAAAGGGTGGAGTGGGTGGAGAATGGGTGGAGTGGTGGAGAGACGTGAATAAACGGGCGTAGGAAGGGTGGAGTGGGTGTATAGGTGAATAAAAGAGTGTAGGAAGGGTGGAGTGGGTGGAGAAGTAAAAGAGTGGGTGGATAAAAGGGTGGAGTGGGTGGAGAAGTGAACTATATCTAGAACAGAGCTCTGCAGCCGCATGATAAAGACGATACGATGCGTCACGAAAGCGGAATAAAGTTATAAAGCGTGTGTTTAACGGCGGACGGATAAAACGCATCGCTGTATTAAATGTCAGAGTTAAAATCTATAAACATTAATATTATATTTCACTGCACGAAGCTCGAGATGTTTTAAGATCAAAACGTAGCGCGCGTCAATACGCCGGATTCCAGCCGTCCTGCGTTTATATCGACTTTCTGCAGGAGGAAAAATTCCACACCATATTTATTACAATAAAGAAATACATGTCAAAATATCCTGGTGGAATAAAATAAAGAAATAAAGTGTTTATTGTTAATAATTTAGTTTGGTGTACTTTAATAAATGTAATAAATTAATGAAACAAATTTAACAAGATTGTAAACAGACACAATTTATATATAAATAATAAAAAAAATCTATATATATATATATATATATATATATAAATTTTTTTTTTTTTTTTTTTCTTTATGGCTTATTTATTTTATTTTTTTATTTTGGCGAGTAAATAAACTGTAAACACATCGCACAGGTCACAAACTTGGTCTCTAATGCTTGTGGTGAGAGTGGCACTGTACATCTGTACTGAAGGGTTGCTGATCAAAAGGTCATGGGTTCAAGTCTCAAGTGTGGAGTGGGTGGAGAAGTGAATAACATTGGGATGCAGGAGTGGGTGGAGAGGTGTAGAGTGGATTGTGGAGTGGGTTGGGTGGAGAGTAAAGAAAAGACCCAGGTGCAGGCAGTGTGGAGTGGGTGGAGAAGTGAATAAAAGGGTGGAGTGGGTGGAGAGAAGTGTGGAAGGGGGTGGAGTGGGTGGAGAAGTGAATAAAAGGGTGCAGGAAGGGTGGAGTGGGTGGAGAAGTGAATAAAAGGGCGTAGGGAGGGTGGAGTGGAGTGAATAAAAGAGGTGTGGAGTGGGTGGGAGGGTGAACGTGAAAAAAGGAAGGGTGGAGTGGGCGGAGAAGTGAAAAAAGGGTGGAGTGAAGGTGGAGAAGTGGAGAAGTGAAGAAAAGAGAAGTGCAGGAATAAACGGTGTGGAGTGGGTGGAGAAGTGAAGAAAGGAAGGGTGGAGTGGGGTGGGAGAAGTCAGAAAGAAGTGAATAAAAGGAAGGGTGGAAGGGCGGAAGAAGGGTGGAGTGGGTGGAGAAGTGAATAAAAGGAAGGGTGGAGTGGGTGGAGAAGTGAATAAAAGGGTGCAGGAAGGGTGGAGTGGGTGGGAAGTGAGAAGTGGATGGGTGGAAAAGGTTGAAGGCAGGATGGAGTGGAAAGTGGAGCTTGGAGAAGTGAACAAAGAAAAGGGCGCAGGTGCATGGGTGGAGGGGGGAATGGAGAAAGAGAGAAGTGAATAAAAGGGTGCAAGGGTGGAGTGGGTGGAGAAGAAGTGAAGAAAAGGGTACAGGATTGGGTGGAAGGGTGAAGTGGGTGTAGAAGAAGGGGCAGATAATAAAGGCAGTGGTGGGTGGAGTGGGTGGAGAAGTGAAGAAAAGGGTGCAGGAAGGGTGGAGTGGGTGGAGAAGTGAAGAAAAGGGTGCAGGAAGGGTGGAGTGGGTGGAGAAGTGAAGAAAAGAAAAGTGGAGGCAAAGGGTGGAGTGGGTGGAGAAGTGAAGAAAAGAGGTGCAGGAAGGGTGGAGAGATGGGAAAAAGTGGAGAGTGGCGTGGAGTGAGAAGTGAAGAAAAGGGTGCAGGAAGGGTGGAGTGGGTGGAGAAGTGAAGAAAAGGGTGCAGGAAGTGGGTGTAGTGAAGAAAAGAGCAGGAAAAAGGGTGCAGGAAAGGGTGGCAGGAAGGGTGTGGGGTGGAGGAAGTGAAGAAAAGAAAAGGGTGCAGGAAGGGTGCAGTGTGGAGTGGGTGGAGAAGTGAAGAAAAGTCAGTATGGCGGCAAATTTGCGAAGTTGCTAATGTGTGGCCTGACTTCTATGTCTCTTTTCTCCATCTATACATCCATCCATCCATCCATCCATCCATCAGCAGTCTAAGCAGAGACTCCCAGACTTCCCTCTCTCTAGTAACTTCCTTCCAGCTCCTCCTGGGGGACACTGAGGCGTTCCCAGGCCAGTCGGGAGACATAGTCCCGAGTCCTGGGTCTTCCCGGGTGGGACATTCCCGAAACACCTACCTGGATAGCTCCCAGAAGGCATCTGAAATAGACCCCTGAGCCACGCCAGCTGGTCTCTCTCAATGTGGTCCGACTCTGAGCTCCTCCCGAGAGACTCTCTACAGGAGCGTCCAGACACCCTGCGGAGAAGGTCATCTCGGACACCTGTATCCGGGTCGGTCATGACCCACATCTCCGGGCCACAGGCGAGAGTAGGAACGTCGATGAATCCAGAGCTTTGCCTTGTGGTTGCCAAGTCTCCTTGTTTAAAAGGCCATGAAAGCCAAAAACACATCGTTTGAGACGTTAAAAGATCATTTTGGTGCTTTTTGGGGATCATTTTGTTTTTCCGCTTTAAAAGTTTCGTTCAAGGTCATGTGACGTAAACACGATTTATCTGAGCGCTGATTGGCTGCATGTTACACATCAATGGGTCCCGTTATTCAATGTAGCATTATACACGACAAAGCACTCGTCCAATCCTATACCTGTCCTGTGGTTTGCATGAGCGATCCCCGTATTTATACATGTGGGAAAGTCGCACTCGTTGTTGTTGTTGTTGTTGTTGTTGTTGTTTAGAGTCGTGGCATGTGTTTGTGCCTTTGTTCAATGCAACAATACAAAAATGTTCTATCGTGTTCTATCTGTCGCCGTCCATCTTACTAACATGTGTGTGTTTACATTGTCGTAGTGCAAAGTATCAGTATTTATTCTAACTCCCCTTTTTCTCCACCTTTTCTCCACCTTTTCTCCACCTCCAGTCCACCACGAGCCTTTCCACAAAGGTTTTTCAAACGGGAGGTGGGAAGGAACACCTCTGAAACAAGGGGGTTTCATGACCCCACCTTTTCCCTCTCTCCAGACGTATTCATCCTCTACATCTGGATGGGGATGTCATCACCTGGAAACCACTCACTGCAGCTGAGCACCGCATTGGCCATGACCCGTCTGTAGATACATGACATTACTGTGGATGGTACTCACACGGTAACCATGACAACAGCTCCGGTCTGCAATTAACCCCAACACATCCGCACTCCCTTCATCAGCGACTAGTTTATAACATCAACCCAGGCTGTATGATGCAACTATAATGAATTATTTACAAAAATACTGTTTGGTCGGTCCCAGATGAGGATGTGATTACATTTTGACTTCCTCGTACCATCATCTATTAGGGAGCTCAGGGATTAAGGCACTGGACTCGGAAAGTCACAACTTCAAATCCCAGCCCTGTCAATCTGCCACATCCCTGAGGACGGCCCTTAACCCTCAACTTCTCCGTTATACATTTTCTTTTACAGCATTTAGTAGATCCCCTAAAAGGCCTTCCTCAAGGGCCCAAGAGTGGCAAATTGGTGTGGCTGGGATTTGAACTAGAGGGCCCTTCAGCAAGTTCCCAGCAGACAGGGCATTCTTGGTGCGGATCCCAATGGGGAGGGTTGCGTCAGGAAGGGCATCTGGCGTAAAAAGATGCGCCAAATCTAATATGCAGACCATCCGATATGGGGCCTCCTAATGGGAGAAGAGAAAAAAAAATAGTAATAAATTAACAACGTTCAAAATTAATTTAGGGGGCACGGTGGTTTAGCGGTTAGCACGTTCGCCTCACACCTCCAGGGTCCGGGTTCGATTCCCGTCTCGGCCATGTGTGTGTGTAGTTTGTGCATGTTCTCCCCGTGCCTCAGGGGGTTTTTCTCCGGGTTATCTGGTTTTCTCCCGGTCCAAAAACATGCACGGTAGGTTGATTGGCACCTTGGAAAATTGTCCCTAGTGTATGAATGTGTGTGTGTGTGTGAGAGTGTGATTGTGAGTGTGTGTGTATGTCCTGCGATGGGTTGGCATTCCATCCAGGGTGTATCCTGTCTTAATGCCCATAGACGCCTGAGATAGACACAGACTCCTCGTGACCCGAGGGAAGATCGGATAAAGCGGTAAAAGATGAATAAATGAATGAATGAATGAATGAATAAAAGAATTTCATTGTTAATGTAAGAAAGGGTCTAATTGACCTGTTTTGTAGAATTTCTGTATGAAACCATGAAAAACGTGCATGACGAGCTTTGGACAAAATTTAGCATGAACATTGACAGCATTCGCCAGACGCCCTTATCCAGAGCGACTTACAATTGAGCAATTGTGGGTTAAGGGCCTTGCTCAAGGGCTCCCACTAGTGGTAGATTCATGGTGGTGCGATTTGAACCAGTGATTTTCCATCCTAGAGCCTAACGCCTTAACCACTGAGCTCCCGCCTCCCTTTACAATCCTAATAATGTCACTTCCACACCCACCCTTCTCACCAGATTTGGCTCCTGCAGACTTCGTCCTCCTCCTGAAGAGTCAGAGCGCAGGGTCGGTCATGATACGGCGCCCTCCTGGAGTACAGAGGGTCTTGCTCAAGGAACCAAGAGTGGCAGCTTGGCAATACCGGGGCTCGAACCCCCGACCTTCCGACCAGGAGCCCAGTGCCTTAAACATTTAATGAAATGTTTTCTAACGCATGTAAACATAAATTCTAATTCATTCATTCATCTTCTACCGCTATATCCGATCTTCCCTCGGGTCACGGGGAGTCTGTGTCTATCTCAGGCGTCTATGGGCATTAAGGCAGGATACACCCTGGATGGAATGCCAACCCATCGCAGGGCACACACACACACACATTCATACACTAGGGACAATTTTCCAAGGTGCCAATCAACCTATCCGTGCATGTTTTTTTGGACCTGGAGGAAACCGGAGAACCCGGAGAAAAAACCCCTGAGGAAAAAGAAAAAACCCCTGAGGCAAGGGGAGAAGAACATGCAAACTCCACACACACATGGCCGAGACGGGAATCGAACCTGGATCCTGGCGGTGTGAGGCGAACGTGCTAACCACTACGCCACCGTGCCCCCTACATAAATTCTAATTAAATGTAAATAAAGGAAGATAAGCAGAATAAAATAAGTAAGCGTAAAAAGTAAAAAAAAAACATCTTCATGGAAAACTATATAAATATGTAATGTAGTGTGTAAGATGTGGACCAGTGTTTATTTGTGGCATTTTATATTTATTTATATTTACATTTACAGCATTTGGCAGACGCCCTTATTCAGAGCGACTTAAAACTGAGCAATGGCGGGTTAAAGGCCCTGCTCAAGGGCTCCCACTAGTGGTCCAGAGGCCAATGCCTTATAACTGAGGTACCACCTCTCCATTGAGCTACACGCCCATCCCCAACTAAGTCACCTCAAATAATAGTCTAATACATTCATTCATTCATTCATCTTCTACCGCTTTATCCGATCTTCCCTCGGGTCACGGGGAGCCTGTGTCTATCTCAGGTGGCTATGGGTATTAAGGCAGGATACACCCTGGATGGAATGCCAACCCATCGCAGGGCACACACACACATTCATACACTAGGGACAATCAACCTACCATGCATGTTTTTGGACCGGGGGAGGAAACCAGAGAACCCGGAGAAAAACCCCCCGAGGCACGGGGAGAACATGCACAAACTCCACACACACACATGGCCGAGACGGGAATCGAACCCGGACCCTGGAGGTGTGAAATGAACATGCTAAACACTAAACCACCGTGCCCCTATAATAGTCTAATATCTAATCTAAAAATAACTTTATCCTAGAATTGTTGGCTATTGTTACCACTTGTGACCTCCTCTGTGCCCCGGCGAAATGTAAAGCCCAGTAAAACATCGAAAGAACATAAAGCTTCTCGCTCACATAATCAGTCCCTGCATCTCACCGAAGTTTACAGTCCGGCTTTATATCTGTAGTCTGGTACTAATTGTATTCTCCCCATTTTCCTCTCCCGCCCTCTAAAATCAATGAGCGTCTCCATAGCTTAGGAGATATGTAAGAGTGAATAATGCAGTCCATCCGTATCCCGTTGTTTTCCTGCATGTTTTATTAGCAGCCACAAATATGTGAGGCGTGCTCGAACGGAAATGCGTAGCGCCTTTTGTCCCCCGAAGACAATATTTCCCTGCAGCAAATGTGACCTTAACAGCGAGAGGGCTCCAGTGAAATGGAATAAAAAGCACCGGATGCACAGTGCTACATAAAGGAGGAGGGAAAGGGGTCGTTCTGAGTGAGGTCCGAGGTGAATAGAGCTGAATACTTGCTCTTATCTGGCTCGGTCGGTGTGCTTGGACCCACGCCAGGTTCTGTCTCGTACGCGTTTTTTCCGGGGCCACCCGAACGCTCAAAGATCTAATGAAGCGACCCATTAGAGAAAGGGCCACTTAAAGGTTTCCGCTAGCTCAATCAGCAGCTGGAGGCCTTTAGCGCAGATTAAGAAATGAAGCTAATTCGTCTATTGTGCGAGCGCGCCGGGAATGAGCAATCTCTCGCTTTATTGCCGTGTCAGCTTTTCCCATTCATACAGCTCCCGGTGACAGGCGGCAATTAACTTTTCTCAGGTCTGCCATGGAAATTTAATTCAGACCAGACACGCTGCCTTCCGGGAATCCCATACACACACACACACACACCTGGGACGTCTCATCTGTTACACACCGTCTCGCTTATACACTCGACGAAACAGCTTTTCTGTTAGATGGCTTTGGATGTGAATTTCCTGAGGAACTTTTGCCGTGCATCCACTCGCAAGGTTGCCACAACGTTGCCTGAATGTTTTAATGGCCGTCCTGCTGACAGCGATTTATGGCGCCTGCAATTCAATTATTATATGTAAAGTGTTTTACAGGAGAGGGGGGCACGGTGGTTTAGCACATTTTCGTCACACCTCCAGGGTCGGGGGTTCGATTCCCGTCTCTGCCATGTGTGTGTGTGGAGTTTGTGCATGTTCTCCCCGTGTCTCAGGGGGTTTTCTCCGGGTTCTCTGGTTTCCTCCGGGTCCAAAACAGGTTGATTCGTACCTTGGAAAAATGTCCCTAGTGTATGAATTTGAGTGTGTGTGCACTCTGTGATGGGTTGGCATTCCATCCAGGGTGTATCCTGCCTTGATGCCCCAAGACCCCTGAGATAGGCACAGGTTCCCCGTGACCCGAAGGATAAAGCGGTAGAAGATGAATGAATGAACGAATATTTTGCAGGAATCATGTTTTACAAGGGCAGGGGTGTGGCTTAGTGCTTTAAGGTGCTGGATTCAAGCACCGGTATCTCCAAGCTGCCTCTCGTGGGTCCTTGAGCAAGGCCCTTAACTCTCTGTGCTCCAGGGGGCATTGTATCATGGCTGACCCTGCTAATAATAACTAATAATGATGTAATGTATATTAATTACTAGTGAAATATGCAGTAATAAGTCATTAAAGCACTTAATGGTATCAAAAGGTGCAGGTTATTTGTTGGTACCTCAGATAATGAAGAGTACACCAGGGGGCGGAGCTTTCTCCTACAAAACCACACAGTTATGGAACAACCTTCCAATTAGTGTCGGGGATTCAGGCATTCAGTGTCAGTAGTGTTTAGTCAGGTAAAGTCAGGAGCAGATCTGGATACATCATGTATATAGAGGATTTGGAGATCTGATTGCCGTCGTCCCCCCCCCACTCTCACACGTTCACTCAGAAGGATTGAGGGTGGTGTGGTGGCTCGGATCTGATCCCAGAGATATCTGTGTTACCTTCTGGTTCTCTCTTTTCGTTCTGCTGCTATAGCCAGTATTGCCCGAGTCCACAACTGCACAGTGTCTGTATCTTTTACACACCGATATGGACACTCACTAATCCCCTATCCATGCCCCTGAGGGACCAGTGTTCCTGCCCTTCTCCTCAGACCTGCCCAATTTGTCCCAGCATGCCTCTGGGTGATATTCTCTTCAATGCTCTTCATCTACGTACTGGGGATCTGAGAAATCATGGAGCCACTCGGGGGTTTGGAGGACGGATTGGGACTCGCTCTACACCGCTGACCCGAGGCTGCAGTTATATTATAGTTGATCACCTCAACATGGTTTAATGTCACCCAGAGGAGGATGAGGCTCCACGTCGACCTTGAGGTTCCTCTCACGGTTTCTTCCTTCCATCTCAGTGCTCACTCGTGAGACTGCTTTGAGACTAAAAGAGATAAAATCGTATTGAATTTAATTGGCAGGAAAAACATTTTACTGCATATAGTGTATTCTTTTTGTTGTCCATATGGATAATCCTCTCCAGCAGTGAGTGGTTTCCATTTCATGAGAACTCCAGCGTGGAATGGAGACGGGTCCGAGACGGGTCCGAGACGGGTCTGGAGAGCAGAAGAAGACACGATCAGTGAGATCTGAATCTCCTGACTATTGAGAAACAGTGTTCCATCTACAATACAGAAATATATCAACATATACACTTTCTTTTACAACCTTAAACCGCTGTGATATTGCTGCAAAATCGTATGCTAGGACAGAATTGCTATGAAAAAAAACATTATCTTTAAACATTTTTATTATCTTGATCTTTATTATCAGTTCATCCCCTGAAGATGATCCGAATATCCCAGGAAACCTTTTATAACATTGAAAGAACATTGCCACAACCATTTTTATTTCAGATATATCTTATTATTATATATATATATATATATATAGATATATATATATATATATATATATATATATATATATATATATATATATATATATATTGTGACCCAAGGATATAGTGGTAGAAGATGAATGAATATATGATATATATATATATATTATATATATATATATATATATATATATATATATATATATATATATATATATATATATATATATATATATATATATATATATATAAATATATTATGTTTTATAAAACTATATATATATGGATGTATTATATAACTTATGAGGTAATGGCTATTCCTGTATCATTACTGTTCTGTTTTTGATTAAATCAACAGAGGGTTTCTATATATATATACGCTTCAGATAAACAAACTTAATGAAAGTAACGATCTCCGGCTAATTAACTGAATGGAAAGGCAGCTTTATGATTATAAAGATAATAATAATAAGATGCATAGCGATATAATAACCAGAAAGGAGCAAAATAACTACGGCAAAATGTATTTTTTTAAATTAGTATTATAATTAACATCCTAATTGTGTGATTAACATAATTAGCAATTATAGTGGTTTTATTATCATAGTCTAATGGAAAATAATGATGTATTTATTATTCGGAATGTATTCAGGTGTTGTTGTTGTTGTTTTTTCCTCTTTGGTGAAACGAGATCTATTTTCCTTTGATAAACGATGATGGGAGCAGTGAAGCACATACTGTATATTATAATCACAAATTCTTTATTGATAGTATTGGAAAATTGTCGGGTTGCAGTTCAGTTCCTCACAGTCAAATTAAAGTCAAATAAGTAAATAAATAAAATAAACAAATAAATAAATAAATAAGAGAATGTAAGTAAATGCGGCAGCAGTGAAAGATTAATTATACATATATAACTATTTATTAGTAGTAGTATAAATTGTAAATTCCACTGAAATTATTTCCCCAGGATTTTTTATGTATGTGATCTGATACCGATTTTGTACATTCGACCCCGGAATAACAAAACCTCCGTGTTTGAAAACCTTTGTGAAAAGGGGCGTGGTTCACTGGTGGTAAGGGGTGGAGGGGAGTTACAACTAGACATGGGATATTTCCTGAAGAAAATGTGAGTGATGTTTGCCGATGCAAACCGCAGCTCCGGGCGCGACCCCATTACAGCCTGGCCTGTTTAATATTTAGCGTTGACTTCGAAATGCTAGCTCGTTCGGAGAGACGAGTCTTTAGACACCAAAAACGCCCATAATTTAGAAGGGGGCGGGGCCAGTGATGCATGTGACATCATTCAATTATCCAGCGTCCGACTTCCATCGATGTGCTGAGCGTTTAGACATGTCACATGACCCTGTGTCTGAGTTTTGCGTTTCGCAGATTTTTCACATTGTGGTTATGTGATGCCATGCGGCAGTCATATGTTCATGACCTACTCCATCTCACCTACGAGTGTGATTATGTCACATGTGCATGTCGGGTGAACACGGGCCGAACAGCGGAGCGTCAAATTTCCCCATTCATTCTCTATGAAGCCGGAATGTCGTGGATTTCCTGAAATTCCGAACGTGTGTGGGATTCGGGAGGTATATGATGGTGATCCACTCCGGACCCCCTACGAGTGGATTTGCCATATGTGCATGTCGGACGCTCACAAGCCGAACTGTGAGGCACCAAATTTCAACCCCATTCATTTTCTATGGGGAAAAAATTCCCGCTTTTTGGCCCCGGGTTCGGAATTCCGCACTGCCATTCCTTATAAAAGTAATTGTTGCACTGAACAACGACACAAACACCATGACCCTAAACAACAACAACAACAACAACAAGTACAACCCTCCCCCCTCCTCCATGTATAAATACGGGGATCGCTCATGCACTAATTGGATTAAACGAGTCCTTTATCGTGTATAATGTTACATTCCTCATGAATAATGGGCGTCGACCCGACGACGTATACGTGTAATGTGCAGCCAATCAGCACTCAGATAAATCACGTCTACGTCATGTTTCTACTTATTTTGGACGGTTATTACTGTTTTAAACAACACCTATATATATATATATATATATATATATATATATATATATATATATATATAATACTGTTAACATCGCAAAACAAGACAAAATAAAGGCACATATGGTCAGGTGTGTCCAAAGAAAAGTTTCTCCACATAGTGTGTGTGCATATGTGTGTGTGTGTGTGTGTGTGTGTGTGTGTGTGTGTGTGTGTAGAACCTTGTTCGGAGATTTGTGTGCTGTGGAACGTTCGTAACGACAAGCCTGGTGTTATATCCCTGCCTGCAGCACATCGCTCCATGACCTCACTTTGAAGTTTTTCTCCCGTTTTAAGCTGAAAAGTTGCTTTAAACGGCAAAAGAACTTGCTGATGCAGTTCGAATGGAAAAGAGTCGAGAGATTCAAACACACACACACACATACACATACACACACACACACACACACACACCACACACACACAGGTGCTAATTGGTTAAGCTTTAATTCCTTAGGCTTGGGATGCATCGCTATCGAATTACACATTTCCATGTATACACTTGGCAGATGCTTTTATCCAAAGAGGCTTACGAGTAGAGCTGAATTAATTCCATGTACAGAGCTGATTAAAGCAACCACCTGTCTCACACACACACACACACACACACACACACACGAGAGTTTCAGGATTAAATACACATCACAAACACTAGTTTTAAACACCAGTGTAACTTCTGGATTGTCATCAAATCCCAGGTTTTTTTTATTAATACACTCGTTTTGTATGGACTCGCTGATGTCGCCATGGAAACGACTGAGTGACGTGTGTGTGTGTGTGTGTGTGTGTGGAGAAAGAAAATCGTTTTACTTCTGCTTTAAACAAAGGACATTTTTCCACAGACGCGTTAAAGAATGCAAATTTACTCGTGATATATGAATGAAAAGCTCACCTCTCTGAGAGGAACCGGAAGAGGAGCCTATTATCATCTGTGTGAGCCTGAATATGATTTCATTATAGTTGTCATTATGGTCCCTCATTATCAACATTATGGTTCCTCTACAGGGGGTCAACGTGGTGCTCAGATGTAGCTCAGGCTTGCTAGACAACTCATCAGACGTGTAAAATGGTTAATTCGGAGATTTCAGGTCTGGTAAATTTGTTATTTCAGGATCAAACTGGTAGCCCTGGTACTCTCAGTCAAAAAGGTGGAGCTCTAACCTCATGTAGAGAGACGTGGGTGGAGATTTCAGGTCTGGTGCAGGATCACTGGTACGTCTGGAGAACATGTAGATGGGGTAGGACTTAAGGATATATTGGAGAGTATATTAGACTTCTATTGAGTGGATGTTACAGGTCTGGAGAAGGTTGGCTGGTACCTCCAAAGAACATGAAGTTGGAGAGAACTCCATCTAGTGGTAGGGTGTCAAGGCGGATCCTACAGGTCTGAGCAGGATCATTGGTACCTCAGGAGAATGCGGAGAACTCCATCTAGAATTGGGGTTTCAGGATGGATCCAAAAGGTCTGCTGCAGGGTGACTGGTACCTCTGGAGACCATGAAGTTGGAGAGAACTCCATCTAGTGGTAGGGTGTCAAGGAGGATCCTACAGGTCTGCGCAGGATCGTTGGTACCTCAGGAGAATGTGTAGTTGGGGAGAACTCCATCTAGAATTGGGTTTCAGGATGGATCTATCAAGTCTGGTACAGGGTGACTGGTACCTCTGGAGAACGTGAAGATGGGGAGAACTCCATCTAGTGGTAGGGTTTCAGTATGGATCTTATAGGTCAGAGTGTACCTAAGGAGAATGTGTAGTTGAAGAGACTTCCATTGAGTGGAAGGTGTCAAGACAGATCTTACAGGTCTGGTGCAGGATCTCTTGTACCTCTGGAGAACATGAAGTTAAGGAGAACTCCATTTAGAGTTAGTCTGTCAGGATGGGTCCTATAGATCTGTTGCAGGGTGACTGGTACCACCAGAGGACATGAAGTTGGAAAGAACTCCATCTAGTGGTAGGGTGTCAGGATGGATCCTACAGGTCTGAGCAGGATCATTGGTACCTCAGGAGAATGTGTAGTTGGGGAGAACTCCATCTAGAGTTGGGGTTTCAGGATGGATCAGACAGGTCTGAGCATAGTGTCTGGTACATCTGGAGAACATGAAGTTGGGGAGAACTCCATCTAGAGGTTGGGTGCAAGAATAGATCGTACAAGTTTGGTGCAGGGTGACTGGTACCTCTGGAGAACATGTAGATGGGGAGAACTCCATCTAGTGGTAGGGTTTCAATATGGATCCTATAGGTCACAGTGTACCTAAGGAGAATGTGTAGTTGAAGAGACTTCCATTGAGTGGTAGGTGTCAAGACAGATCTTATCAGCCTGATGCAGGATCTCGGGCACCTCCAGAGAACATGAACTTGGGGAAGTACTCCATCTAGAGGAAGGGTTTCACGATGGATCTTAGGATCATTGGTACCTCAAGAGAATGTGTAGTTGGCTAAAACTCCATCTAGAACTGGGGTTTCAGGATGGATCAGACAGGCCTGGTGCAGGCTGACTGGTACATCTGGAGAACATGAACCTGGGGAGTACTCCATCTAGAGGAAGGGTTTCAGGATGGATCTGAGAGGTCTGGTGCAAGGTGTCAGGCACCTCCAGAGAACATGAACTTGGGGAGTACTCCATGTAGTGCTAGGGTGTCAGGACGGATCCTACAGGTCTGAGCAGGACCTCTAGAGGAAGGGTTTCAGGATGGATCTTAGGATCATTGGCACTTCAGGGGAATGTGTAGTTGGGGAGAACTTCATCTAGAGGATCCTTACGAGTCTGAAGAAGGATCAATGGTACTTCAGGAGAACATTTATATGGACACTGAGGTACCATTCCCATCTGTTTCATCCTTCTCCAGACTCGTAAGGATCCTGGTACCACCAGAGAACATGCAGTTGGAGAGAACTCCATCTAGTGGTAGGGTGGCAGGATGGATCCTACAGGTCTGAGCAGGATCATTGGTAAACTTCCTTCAGGAGATGCTTACTTAATTAGCTATTTCATTCTAAACAGCACAACACAGGGTTTTACTCCTTCTTGAACTCATATCACCTGAACATTTTGTCAAAGTATGAGCATCTTAAACACTCCTGAGTATTCGTTCGAGATGGAGTGTTTATTCTCGTAGCACTTACCACCATCTGTACGCTCTTTATGTGTGGACTGGATTGTCTTTTCCTTTGGATAAAAGCTTTGAAATATAAGCCATGAAGGCAGCGGATGTGAAACGCAATGCAGCAGGAGTCATTACGGTTTCAGTGTAGACATAATTCATCATAACGCTCCAGCCGAATACGGCAGTGAGGAGCACTAAACGCTGCGTGAGATTTCAGGAAATACTCTGAAGAAAAGGAAGATATATTCCACACTTTTATAGATGTAAACGGTGGTGGCACAAATATTCATTCATTTTTAACTAGTCTCAGTCATTTAAAGGATTGAGTCGTTCATTTCGAACGAGTCTTTAATGTGACTCACTAGAACTGGTCTTCTAAAGGAGTGATTCATTCATTTCGATGAGTCTTTAATGTGAGTCAGTAGAATCAGTCATTTATAGGAGTGAGTCGTTGATTTCGAACGAGTCTTTAATGTGACTCACTAGAACTAGTCTTCTTAAAGAGTGACCCATTCATTTTGAACTAGTCTTTAAAGTAGAATCACTCAGAAAAAGGAGTGAGTCATTCATTCTGAATGAGTCTTTTATGTGACTCACTAGAACTAGTCATTTAGAGGAGGGAGTCAGTCATTTCAATTGATTCTTTAATGTGACACACTAGAACTAGTCTTCTAAAAGATTGATTCATTAATTTTGAATGAGTCTTTAATGTGACTCAATAGAAGCAGTCATTTAAAGGAGTGAGTTATTCATTATGAACGAGTCTTTAATGTGACTCACTAGAACTAGTCTTCTCAAAGAGTGACTCGTTTATCTTTAACTAGTCTTTAAAGTGACTCAATAGAATCAATAATTTAAAGCAGTGACTCATTCATTTTGAATGAGTCTTTAATGGGACTCACTGGAATTAGTCATTTAAAGGAGTGAGTCATTTCTTTTCGATTGAGTCTTTAAAGTGACTCAATAGAACTAGTCATTTAAAGGAGTGAGTCATTCATTTTGAACGAGTCTTTAATGTGACACACTAGAACTAATCTTCTCAAAGAGTGACTCATTCATATTGATCTATTCTTTAAAGTGACTCAATAGAATCAGTCATTTAAAGGAGTGAGTCATTCATTTGGAGCGAGTCTTTAATGTGACTCAATAGAATCTATTTAAAGAACTAGTCTTTAATGTGACTAAAACTGCTTCTAGGAGTGATTCTTCATTCATTTTTAATGAATGAGTCTTTAATGTGACTCAATACTCACTAGAATCAGTCATTTTTTGAAAGTCTTTAATGACTCAATAGTGAGTGAGTTATTCATTATGAACGAGTCTTTAATGTGACTCACTAGAACTAGTCTTCTCAAAGAGTGACTCGTTTATCTTTAACTAGTCTTTAAAGTGACTCAATAGAATCAATAATTTAAAGCAGTGACTCATTCATTTTGAATGAGTCTTTAATGGGACTCACTGGAACTAGTCATTTAAAGGAGTGAGTCATTTCTTTTCGATTGAGTCCTTAATGTGACTCACTAGAACGAGTCTTCTAAAGGAGTGATTCATTCATTTATAACTAGTCTTTAAAGTGACTCAATAGAATCAGTCATTTAAAGGAGTGAGTCATTCATTTGGAACGAGTCTTTAATGTGACTCACTAGAACTAGTCTTCTAAAGGAGTGATTCATTCATTTTTAACGAGTCTTTAAAGGTACTCAATAAAATCAGTCATTTAAAGGAGTGAGTCGTTCGTTTCGAACGAGTCTTTAATGTGACTCACTAGAACTAGTCTTCTAAAGGAGTGATTCATTCATTTCAATGAGTCTTTAATGTGAGTCAGTAGAATCAGTCATTTATAGGAGTGTCATTAATTTTTTAACGAGTCTTTAATGTGACTCACTAGAACTAGTCTTCTTAAAGAGTGACCCATTCATTTTGAACTAGTCTTTAAAGTGACTCAAAAGAATCAGTAATTTAAAGGAGTGAGTCGTTTATTTCAAATGAGTCTTTAATGTGACTCACTAGAATCGGTCATTTGAAGGAGTGAGTCATTTTTTTCGAACAAGTCTTTAATGTGACTCACTAGAATGAGTCTTCTCAAAGATTGACTCGTTTACTTTTAACTAGTCTTTAAAGTGACTCAATAGAATCAGTCATTTAAAGGCTTGAGTCGTTCATTTCGAATGAGTCTTTTATGTGACTTAAAGATCGAGTTGTCTCAAAATGTGATTTGTCTATTTTGAACAAGAAGTCTCTAATGAGTCGTTTGTTCGTTCTAGAATCATGTGACTCCCATAGATGCTATGCATTCACTCATTCATTCATTCATTCATCTTCTAGCGCTTTATCCGATCTTTCCTCGGGTCACGGGGAGTCTGTGTCTATCTCAGGCGTCTATGGGCATTAAGGCAGGATACACCCTGGATGGAATGCCAACCCATCACACACACACACACACACACACACACAAACACACACATTCATACACTAGGGACAATTTTTGCATGTTTTTGGACAGACTGGAAACAGAATTGAGTTATTTGTACGTTTAGTCACATGACTTTTATAAACGCTATGAAGGTCGTTAAAGATTTTGATGGATGTACTTTAAAGAACCAAGGCAATAAAATGATTGAATCTTTCCATCATTATTTTTACCCCATTTTTAATATTTACTTTTTCCATTTGTCATATTTCTACACTTCCGTTTTCCCCAACGTGTCGACTTCAGTAGATATCCAGAAGCACCAGGATGATGATGGGTTCCCCTTTAATGCTGCTTCCTCTCAATGTTTCTTCAACTCTAACATATCACGTTCTATTTTATAATCTATTTATCTCTGCAAAGCCACTTTGGAACAATGTCGATTTTTTTTAAACTGTTCTGAAAATAAACCTTGACTGAACAATAGTGAATTAAAGCATCATTTCACTTCCAACCTCGGTGTGTGCTGCACTATACCACATTTACATGCGGGGAAAAGCATTGTGTGTCCTCGAGTCGTCTGATGAAGCGCTTGAAACTGAGCAGTTTGTGAAAATGAAGCACTTTAATCAGGTTCACTAGAGCAGAAAGAAATGAAATATTAACTGGCGTGAATGTGGAGGGAATGAGAGAGAAAAGAAACATGAGTATGTTCTAAAGAAATGTTACCAATTTAATAATGGCTGAAATAACAAACAAACAAACAAACAGAGGTGTCGCATTCGCTGGAACAGGAACAAGGGGGTGTGGCAGACTCGGTAAAGGAGGTGTGGCCTGTGTGTGTGTCAGTGTCTGTAAAGTGGCCTGTGTGTGGACTGTGTGTGTGTCAGTAAAGGAGGTGTGGCCTGTGTGTGTTCAGTCTGTGTGTCTCAGTAAAGGAGGTGTGGCCTGTGTGTGTGTCAGTAAAGGAGGTGTGGCCTGTGTGTATGTGTCAGTAAAGGAGGTGTGGCCTGTGTGTTTCAGTCTCAGTGAAGGAGCTGTGGTCTGTGTATGTCTCAGTAAAGAGGTGTGGCCAGGTGTGGCCTATGTTCATGTGTCAGTGTAGTTTCAAAGGAGGTGTAGCCTGTGTATAAATGCCAGTGAAGGAGGTGTGGCCTGTGTGTATGTCTCAGTAAAGGAGGTGTGGCCTATGTGCATGTGTCAGTAACAGAGGTGTGGCCTTTGTGTATGTCTCAGTGAAGGAGGTGTGGCTTATGTGTATGTCTCAGTAAAGGAGGTGTGGTCTGTGTGTATGTCTCAGTAAAGGAGGTGTGGCCAGTGTATATGTCTCAATAAAGGAGGTGTGGCTTATGTGTATGTCTCAGTAAAGGAACGGATGGTGGGGTGGCCTGTGTGTATGTCTCAGTAAAGGAGGTGTGGCCTGTGTGTTTCAGTCTCAGTAAAGGAGGTGTGGCCTGTGTGTAAATCTCAGTAAAGGAGGTGTGGCCGGTGTGTATGTCTCAGTAAAGGAGGTGTGGCCTGTGTGTCTCTCAGTAAAGGAGGTGTGGTCTGTGTGTATATCTTAGTGAAGCCTGTGTGGTATGTCTCAGTAAAGGAGGTGTGGCCTATGTGCATGTGTCAGTAACAGGAGGTGTGGCCTTTGTGTATGTCTCAGTGAAGGAGGTGTGGCCTATGTGTATGTTTCTCAGTTTTCAGTAAAGGAGGTGTGGCCTGTGTGTTTCAGGCTCAGTGAAGGAGGTGTGGCCTATGTGTATGTGTTCAGTAAAGGAGGTGTGGCCTGTGTGTTTCAGTCTCAGTGAAGGAGGTGTGGCCTGTGTGTTCCAGTCGTGAAGGATCTCAGTAAAGGAGGTGTGGCCTGTGCGTATGTCTCAGTAAACGAGGTGAGGCCTATGTGCATGTGTCAGCAAAAGAGGTGTGGCCTGTGTGCATGTGTCAGTAACAGAGGTGTGGCCTTTGTGTATGTCTCAGTAAAGGAGGTGTGGCCTTGTGTTTCATGTATTGATGTCCTGTGTGTCAGTTTTATAAAGGAGGTGTGGCCTGTGTGTATGTCTCAGTGAAGGAGGTGTGGCCTGTGTGTATGTCAGTCTCAGTAAAGGAGGTGTGGCCTGTGTGTTTCAGGTGTGTGTCTTAATAAGGAGGTGTGGCCTGTGTGTTACAATGTCTCAGTAAAGGAGGTGTGGCCTATGTGTGTTTCAGTCTCAGTGAAGGGAGGTGTGGCCTCTGTGTGTAAATGTCAAATGTGAGTGAAGGCCTGTGGCCTGTGTGTAGTGTCTCAGTGAAGGAGGAGGTGTGACCTATGTGTATGTCTCAGTAAAGGAGGTGTAGCCTGTGTATATGTCTCAATAAAGGAGGTGTGGCCTGTGTGTAAATGTCAGTGAGGAGGAGGTGTGGCCTGTGTGTCTGAGTCTCAGTGAAGGAGGTGTGGTGTGGTCTATGTGTATGTCTCAGTGTGAAGGAGGTGTGGCCCGTGTGTATGTCTCAATGAAGGAGGTGTGGCCTGTGTGTATGTCTCAGTGAAGGAGGTGTGGCCTGTGTGTATGTCTCAGAAGGAGGGTGAAGGAGTGTGGCCTATGTGTGTATGTCTCAGTAAAGGAGGTGTGGCCTGTGTGTATGTCTCAGTGATGAAAGAAGGTGTGGCCTATGTGTATGTTCATAAGCGTCAGTGAAGCGGGGGTGTGGCCTATATGTATGTCTCAGTGAAGGAGGTGTGGCCTGTGTGTTTCAATCTCAGTGAAGGAGGTGTGGCCTGTCTGTGTCTCTGTGAAGGAGGTGTGGCCTGTGTGTATGTGTCAGTGAAGGAGGTGTGGCCTGTGTGAGTTTTAGTGAAGGGGGTGTGGCCTGTGTGTTTCAGTCTCATTGAGGGAGGTGTGGCCTGTGTGTTTCAGGCTTAGTGAAGGAGGTGTGGCCTGTGTGTTTCAGTCTCATTGAGGGAGGTGTGGCCTGTGTGTTTCAGTCTCAGTTGAGGGAGGTGTGGCCTGTGTGTTTCAGTCTCAGTTGAAAGGGAGGTGTGGCCTGTGTGTTTCAGTCTCAGTGTGGCCTGTGTGTTCCAGTGTATATCAGTGAGGAGGAGGTGTGGCCTGTGTGTTTCAGTCTCAGTAAAGGAGGTGTGGCCTGTGATGTGTATGTCTCAGTAAAGGAGGTGTGGCCTTTATGTATGTCTCAGTAAAGGAGGTGTGGCCTGTGTGTATGTGGCCTATGTGTCAGTATGTCTCAGTGAAGGAGGTGTAGCCTGTGTGTTCCAGTCTCAGTAAAGGAGGTGTGGCCTGTGTGTAAATCTCAGCAAAGGAGGAAGGTGTGGCCTTTGTGTATGTCTCAGTAAAAGGAGGTGTGTAGGACCTGTGTGTATTGTTCAGTGAAAGGAGGTGGGCCTGTAATGTATGTCTCAGTGAAAGGAGTGTGGCCTAGTGTATGTCTCATTGAGGAGTATCCAAGGAGGTGTGGCCTGTGTGTCAGTCTCAGTGAAGGAGGTGTGGCCTGTGTGTTTCAGTCTCAGTGAAGGAGGTGTGGCCTGTGTGTTTCAGTCTCAGTGAAGGAGGTGTGGCCTGTGTGTTTCAGTCTCATGAAGGAGGTGTGGCCTGTGTGCTGTCAGTCTTGTGAAGGAGGTGTGGCCTGTGTGTTTATGTCTCAGTGAAGGAGGTGTGGCCTGTGTGTATGTCTCACTAAAGAAGGTGTGGCCTATGTGTATGTCTCAGTGAAGGACGTGTTGCCTGTGTGTTCCAGTCTCAGTAAAGGAGGTGTGGCCTGTGTGTAAATCTCAGTCAGTCTCAGTGAAGATGCTAAGTGCTGCCTGCTGTGTATAAATTAGGCAGTGAAGGAGGTGTGGCCTGTGTGCTTCAGTCTCAGTGAAGGTGGTGTGGCCTGTGTG
The DNA here is from genome assembly GCA_030449085.1 of Kryptopterus vitreolus. Classification (NCBI taxonomy): domain Eukaryota; kingdom Metazoa; phylum Chordata; class Actinopteri; order Siluriformes; family Siluridae; genus Kryptopterus; species Kryptopterus vitreolus. The sequence goes on from JACRUU010000002.1 coordinate 2,912,064, forward strand.
TTTCAGTCTCAGTGAAGGAGGTGTGCCTGTGAGTGATTCTCAGTGAAGGAGGTGTGTGTGGTGAGTGACCTGTGAAGTCGCATCCTCAGGATGCTACTTCAAATCCTATAAACGACGTGAGTGAGTGACTCTGATTCTTCCAAGCAATTTTTATGACGACACCATGAACTATTTGAGTCTTGAGAGCAGGCGACATCTGGCTGTGTGCCTCAGTAGAATCCAAGAGGTGTGGTGAGAATCCAAAAACAGGAATGATTAGTAATCAGCATTAAAATGTGCCCAGAAGGTCCAAAAAGGGGGAGGGCACAAATTCCAGAGCAGTAGTGACCACTAGCTGCTCAGATTCAGGTTCCTCAGGGGTTTGAAAGCTTGTCTGAAATTCTCTGTTATGAAGTTAGCCCAGACATTTATTGAACGATCACCATTTCTGCCACTAGGTGGCACTCTTCGGTGCTGGTTCTCACTTGTTGATCAGTTAGCGTCTTGCTTTCTACCTGTTATTTATGGACTACGTATAGAAACATTGGTTCTTCAGCTGTTATTGTTAGGGATCTCCTCAGTGGATCCTCTGTCTTCATAATACTCGTCCCTCTACATCTGCCTCTTCCAGCACCACATCCATAAACCTCCTCCTGGCTCAGCATTCTTCTACAGATTTATCCTCCATGTCCCGCCAAACCATCTCAAGGAGGATCCAACCATTTCTCTCACAGAAGCAGAATCCATCGTCATCTTCAACACCAAATGTCCATTCGTTACCACGCCACCAAACCCCAACTGGAGCAAAGTTTATATGGCAAAGTTTACAGTAAAAAAAGTATTCTTTCTTTCTTTCTTTCTTTCTTTCTTTCTTTTACTCATATTTTCCCCACTTTTTATTGTTTTTTCTGCTACTTTCTTTCTTTTAATACTTGTTTTCACTTCTCCAGCTCTTTTTGCTGCAACATAATTTTACTGCCCTCTAGTGGAACATGGAGAAACTGTAGTGTGATGTTATTCACATGGACTGCTTCAGCCGTTCCTCGGGTGTTTACATTGACAGCATTTTGCAGACGCCCTTATCCAGAGCGACTTACAACTGAGCAATTGAGGGTTAAGGACCTTGCTCAAGGGCTCCCAATAGTGGCAGCTTGGTGGTGGTGATGCGGTTTGAACCGGTGATCCAACACCTTAACCACTGGGTTACCTAATAACACTAACACTGGGTGTTAGTGTTATTAGTGAGCATTGTTCATGTTCACCAGTGTGTCCTCGCCGGTGTAAAAGTGGAGTATAAAAGACACAGAAGAGTAAATCTCCTCTGTAATTCTTCTCCATACCCTTTATAGATCCGAGTAATCAAAGTGTGAGAAGAACTTTGTGATCTCACCTGGAGTGAAAGACAAGATCTTTTCATCTCTACCCTCAGCTGTCCACACACACTTCCTGTCTGGCGCGAAGGCCCTGAAGAGCATGTACGTAGAACTTCAGAGTCATGAGGGAAGAATGTACCTGATTGGAAAGTCGATGAGTTCGTCTGTCTGGACCTGGGTGGGAAAAAAATCACACAGCCGTCTCTGTGAGTGTGAGAATGGACGAGTCTCGAGGAGAAAGAACTCGGCAATGAAAGCAAAGGGAAAAAATGATTGTTGGTGTGTACCTGCTATTCACATGCTAATGAGATGCTAATCAGGTGTGTGGTGTGTGTGTGTGTGTGTGTGTGTGTGTGTGTGTGTGTGTGTGTGTGTGTTCACACTCTCCATCCTCTTTGTAATTGCGGTGAAAATGGATATTGAAGTGAGTCATCGCTGATATTTGGATATTTTCATTTTCATGTGGGAGTCAGTGAGAGTCAGTGTGGGAGTCAGTGTGGGAGTCAGTGAGAGTCGGTGTGGGAGTAAGTCAGAGAATCAGTGAGAGTCAGTGTGGGAAGAGTCAGTGTGGGTCAGTCAGTAAGAGTCAGTGTGGGGGTCAGTGAGAGTCAATGTGGGGGTCAATGTGAGTCAGTGAGAGTCGGTGTGGGAGTCAGTGAGAGTCAGTGTGGGAGTCAGTGAGAGTCAGTGATAAGGAAGTCATGGGGGGTCAGTGAGATCAGTGAGTCAGTGAGAGTCAGAGTGGTGTGAAGGAGTCAGTGTAGTGAGTCAGTGTGGGAGTCAGTGGGGGAGCAGTGAGAGTCAGTGTGGGAGTCAGTGAGTCAGTGGGGCAGGCAGTGAGAGTCAGTGTGGAAATCAGTGTGGGAGTCAGTGTGAGTCAGTGAGAGTCAGTGTGGGAGTCAGTGTGGGAGTCAGTGTGGGAGTCAGTGGGGAGTCAGTGTGGGAGTCAGTGAGAGTCAGTGGGGAGTCAGTGAGAGTCAGTGGGGGGTCAGTGAGAGTCAATGTGGGGGTCAATGTGAGTCAGTGAGAGTCGGTGTGGGAGTCAGTGAGAGTCAGTGTGGGAGTCAGTGAGAGTCAGTGGGGGGTCAGTGAGAGTCAGAGTGGGAGTCAGTGTAGGAGTCAGTGTGGGAGTCAGTGGGGGGGGCAGTGAGAGTCAGTGTGGGAGTCAGTGTGGGAGTCAGTGTGGGAGGCAGTGTGAGAGTCAGTGTGGAAATCAGTGTGGGAGTCAGTGTGGAAGTCAGTGAGAGTCAGTGTGGGAGTCAGTGGGGGGGGGCAGTGAGAGTCAGTGTGGGAGTCAGTGTGGGAGTCAGTGTGGGAGTCAGTGAGAGTCAGTGGGGGGGCAGTGAGAGTCAGTGTGGGAGTCAGTGAGTCAGTGGGGCGGGCAGTGAGAGTCAGTGTGGAAATCAGTGTGGGAGTCAGTGTGAGAGTCAGTGTGGGAGTCAGTGTGAGAGTCAGTGTGGGAGTCAGTGTGGGAGTCAGTGTGGGAGTCAGTGTGGGAGTCAGTGTGGGAGTCAGTGTGGGAGTCAGTGTGGGAGTCAGTGTGGGAGTCAGTGTGGGAGTCAGTGTGGGAGTCAGTGTGGGAGTCAGTGTGGGAGTCAGTGTGAGAGTCAGTGTGGAGAGTCAGTGGGGAGGGGCAGTGAGAGTCAGTGTGGGAGTCAGTGTGAGGAGTCAGTGTGGGAGTCAGTGTGAGAGTCAGTGTGAGAGTCAGTGTGAGAGTCAGTGTGAGAGTCAGTGGGAAGGCAGTGAGAGTCAGCGTAGGTGTCAGTGTTATTTTAATAAATAATAATAACTATTTTTCTTTTTGAATATTTATTCTGTTTATCCTTCTTTGACCTTTGACCCTTTTTCATCTACAATGTTCCTCTTTCTTTATTTTTGTTTTTCCCTTCTATATCCTTTTGTGTGTGTGTGTGTGTGTGTGTGTGTGTGTGTGTGTGTGTGTGTGTGTGTGTGTGTGTGTGTGTGTGTGTTGTTTAAAAGTGTGTTCATTAGTTTGCTAATTCTGTGGTAATAATTTAATATTCGTGAAAATTTAACGTTGAGCTGCTGTAATTCTGATTCCTACCAGTAGATGTCACCATTACATCAGGAATACTACAGGGTCTGCGCTCTTCAGCACGGGAGATCTAAACAACACACACACACACACACACACACACACACACACACACACACACACACACACACACACACACACACACACACACATTCAAGCACTGCAAAGCAGATGTTTGTGTACAGCTGTATGGTCATGAATGTGTGTGTGTGTGTGTGTGTGTGTGTGTGTGTGTGTGTGTATGTTGTGTATGTGTGTGTCTATAAGTGCGTGTGTGTATGTGTGATGTGTGTATGCATGTGGTCTGTGTGTATAGTGTGTTGTGTGTGTGTGTATAAGTGTATGTGTATGCATGTGTGTCTAAGTATATGTGTATGTGTGTGTGTGTGTGTGTATGTGTGTTGTGTTATGCATGTGTAAGTGTGTATAAGTGTATGTGTGTTGTGCATGTGTCTGTGTGTATAAGTGTATGTGTGTGTGTATGTGTATGTGTGTATGTGTTGCATGGTGTGTGTATGCTGTGTGTGTATGTGTGTGTGTATGCATAAGTGTATGTGTGTATGCATGTGTAAGTGTGTATAATGTGTATGTGTGTATGCATGTGTCTGTGTGTATAAGTGTATGTGTGTATGCATGTGTCTGTGTGTATAAGTGTATGTGTGTGTCTGTGTGTATAATTGTATGTGTGTATGCATGTGTCTGTGTGTATAAGTGTATGTGTGTATGCATGTGTCTGTGTGTATAAGTGTATGTGTGTATGCATGTGTCTGTGTGTATAAGTGTATGTGTGTATGCATGTGTGTGTAATAAGTGTTTGAGCTGTGTGTATAAGTGTATGTGTGTATGCATGTGTCTGTGTGTATAAGTGTTGTGTGTATGCGTGTCTGTGTGTATGTGTAATGTTGTGTGTGTGTGTGTCAAAGTGTAGTATGTTTGTTCCTGTGTGTATGAGTGTATTAGTGTGTGTGTATGTGTGTATGCATGTGTCTGTGTGTATAAGTGTTTGAGTATATGTGTGTGTGTGTGTCTGTGTGTGTGTGTGTGTGTGTGTGTGTGTGTGTGTGTGTGTGTATGTGTGTGTGTGATGTGTTTGTGTTAGTGTGTGATGTGTGTGTGTGTGTGTGGGGTGTGGTGTGTGTGTGTGTGTCTGTGTGTGTGTGTATGTGTCTGTGTGTAAGTGTTTGAGTGTATGTGTGTGTGTCTGTGTGTGTGTGTGTGTGTGTGTGTGTGTCGTGTGTGTGGTGTGTGTCGTGTGTCATGAGTGTATGGCTGTGTGTATGTGTGTGTGTGTGTGTGTAGATGTATGTGTGTGTGTTTGTGTGTTTGTGTGTATGTGTGTGTGTCTGTGTGTGGTTGTGTGTGTGTGTATGTGTATGTGTGGGTATGTGTGGTGCCATGAATGAGTGTCTGTGTGTGTGTGTGTGTCTGGTGGGTTGTGTGTGTGTGTATGTGTCTGTGTGTATAAGTGTTTGAGTGTATGTGTGTGTATGAGTGTATGTGCGTGTGTGTATGTGTGTATGTATGTGTCTGTGTGTATAAGTGTTTGAGTGTATGTGTGTGTTTGAGTGTATGTGTGTGTGTGTATGTGTGTATGTGTGATGTGTATGTGTGTATGTATGTATGTGTGTGTGTGTTAACGTGTTTGTGTGTGTACTGTGTGTATGTCTGGTGTGTATGTCTGCACTGTGTGTGTGTGTGTGGCGTGATGTGTGTGTGTCAGTGGTGTGTGTGTCTGTGTAGGTGTGTGATTGTGTTAGTGTCTGTGTGTGTGGTGTGTGCATGTGTTTGATGTGTGTATGTGGTGTCTGGTGTGTATGTTAGATATGTTGTGTGTGTGTCTGTGTGTGTGTAGAGTGTTAGTGTGTTCTGAGTGTAGTGTTGTGTGTCGTGGTGTGTCATGTGTGTGTCTGTGTGTATATGTGTGGAGTTGATGTGTAGGATGAGTGTGTATGTGTATGTGTGTGTGTGTGTATGTGTGTAAGTGTATGTGTCTGTGTGTATAAGTGTTTGAGTGTATGTGTGTGTGTATGTTTGTGTATGCGTGTATGCATGTGTGTGTGTGTGTGTGTCTGTGTGTGCATGTGTACATGCATGTGTGTCTGTGTGTGTAAGACTGTATTAGTGTGTATTGTGTATCTGTGTGTGTGTGTGTGTGTGTATGAGTGTGTATGTGTGTTTATAAATGCAGACTGCACATTACCACGTCGTCTTCCTTCACTGGACTGAGACCAAGTGCTTTTCTATTTCTTCACTTCTCCTCCATCATCCCCCTCTCACAGCATCCCAGACCAAACCAGTCCATGTGTACACACCCGTGTGTATTCCATCACAACACACACACACTTATATCACAGCTCTCTCTCTCTCTCTGTGGTCTCTCTGTGTCTCTTTCTCACTCACTTTCTCACTCTCTTTCTCACTCACTCTCTCTCTGTGTGTCTCTCTCTCTCTCTCTCTCTCTCACTCTCTCTCTCTCTCTCTCTCTCTCTCTCTCTCTCTCTCTATCTCTCTCTCTCTCACCCGTGTGTAGTTTCCATCACAACACACACACTTATATCACCTCTCTCTCTCTCTCTCTCTCTCTCTCTGTGTCTCTTTCTCACTCTCACTCTCACTCTCTCTCTCTCTATAACACTTCACTTTCACAATTCACTTTTCATTCTCGTTCCTTCTTTCCTTCTTTCCTTCATTATTTTCTCATCACTTCATATTTCACTCATTATTCATTCATTCATCTTCTAGCGCTTTATCCGATCGTCCCTCGTGTCACGGGAAGTCTGTGTCTATCTCAGGCATCTATGTGCATTAAGGCAGGATACACCCTTGGATGGAATGCCAACCCAGACACAGGACACACACACACACACACACACACACACACACACACACACACACACACACACATTCATACACTAGAGACAATTTTCCAAGGTGCCAATCAACCTACCGTGCATGTTTTTGGACCGGGGGAGGAAACCGGGAGAACCCGGAGAAAAACCCCCTGAGGCACGGGGAGAACATGCACAAACTCCACACACACATGGCCGAGACGGGAATCGAACCCGGACCCTGGCGGTGTGAGGCGAACGTGCTAATCACTAAACCACCGTGCCTCTATTTCACTCATTATATTTTTTTCTTTTACTTTTCATCTTTTTTCCCATTATTTATTTTTTTTTCCTTCGTTTCTCTTTTTTTCCTCTTTGTTTTTGAATCTTTGTTAGTTAAATAGTTTGTTTGTGTTTGTTATTGTGTGTGTGCTTCTTTCTTTTTTCCCTTTACTTGTTTGTTGTTTGTTTCTTTGCTTTTTCAAATCGTCTTTCTTTTCCTCATTTTTGTCTTTTATTCTTTTTACCTTCATTTATTCTTTTGATCATATATTTTCTTTCTTTCTAAATTTCACTTCTTTTTTTGTAACTCCTCTAGTTACGCTTTTGTTCCTTTCTTTGTTTCTCTCTTTCTTTATTTCTTTCTGTTTTCCTGTTTTTTTTTTCTTTTTAATCATTCTTGACTGTCTTTCTGTTATTCTTTTGACAATTTGATTTTTTTTTTTTCTTCTCTTTCTTTCTTTCTTTCTTTCTTTCTTCTTTCTTTCTTTCTTATTCTTTATTTCTTTCTTCTTTCTTTCTTTCTTTCTTTCTTTCTTTCTTTTCTTCTTCTTTCTTTATTTACTGCTTGTCTTTTTTCTTATTCTCTTTATTTATTATTTTCTGTATTATTATTTTCTTTCTTTTTCCTTCTTCTACCTTTTTCCTCCTTTCTTTTGTTTTTTTTTTTCTTCTTTCTTTCTTCTAGTCTTCTTATTTACATCACATTCTGTTTTTTTTGCTTCACTTCCTTTTGTACTTTATTCCCTCCATCCTTCTCTTTCCTTCAGTTTTACCTTCTTTTTTTATTCCCTCCTTCATCTCCTTTTTTTTTCATTTCATTCCTTTCACTTGTCTGTAGTTGGGACTGAACCGTAGTTCGTCTGCTCCTCGGCGTTCCTTCACTTTCTACACCTCTCTAAATCATTCCAGTGACGTCACACACTCCTGCTTTACTGCATGACAGTTCTGCTGATCTCCAGGCCTGCAGTGCTTTTAGGCCAAATTACTGCACACACACACACACACACACACACACACACACACACACCACTGCATTCTGAAGTTCTTTAATTGAATTAGCTTGAGAAGATGTGCACCGTGACCTGGTGATGTTCTCAGAAGCTTCATGGTGGATGCACGGCGCAGATGCAGAGTGGAGTGAGGTGGAGTAGAGTAGAGTGTAGTGGAGTGAGGTTGAGTGGAAGGAGGTGGAGTGGAGGGAGGTGGAGTGGAGTGGAGTGGCGTTAGGTGGTGTGAGGTGGAGTGAGGCAGAGTGGAGTTAGGCAGAGAGAGGTGGAGTGGAGTGAGGTGTAGTGGAGTGAGGTGGTGTGAGGTGGAGTGGAGTGAGTGGAGTGAGGTGGTGTGAGGTGGAGTGGAGTGATGCAGAGTGAGGTGGAGTGGAGTGAAGTGAAGTAGAGTGAGGTGGAGTGGAGTGGAGTGTGTGAGAGTGAGGTAGAGATGAGTGAGGTGGATTGGAGTGGAGTGGGGTGGAGTGGAGTGGAGTGGGGTGGAGTGGAGTGAGGTGGAGTGGAGTGGAGTGGAGTGAGGTGAAGTGAAGTGAGGTGGAGTGAGGTGGAGTGAAGTGAGATGGAGTGAAGTGAGGTGTGGAGTGTGGAGTGAAGTGTGAGTGAAGTGAGGTGGAGTGAAGTGAGGTGGAGTGGAGTGAGTGAGGTGAGTGAGTGAGTGAAGTGGAGTGAGTGAGTGAAGTGGAGTGGAGTGGAGTGGAGTGGAGTGGAGTGAGTGAGTGGAGTGAGTGTGGAGTGGAGTGGAGTGGAGTGAGTGATGAGTGAGGATGGAGTGGAGTGAGTGAAGTGAGGTGGAGTGAAGTGGAGTGGAGTGAGTGAGGTGGAGTGGAGTGGAGTGGAGTGAGGTGGAGTGGAGTGAAGTGAGTTGGAGTGGAGTGAGGTGAAGTGAGGTGGAGTGAAGTGAGGTGGAGTGGAGTGAGGTGAAGTGAGGTGGAGTGGAGTGGAGTGGAGTGGAGTGATGGGTGGGTGAGGTGAGACGTGAAGTGAGTGTGGAGTGAAGTGAGTGAGTGGAGGGGTGGGAAGTGGGGTGGTGGAGTGGAGTGGATTGGTGAGGTGGAGAGTGGAGTGGAGGTGGGTGGAGTGAGGTGGAGTGGTGAGGTGAGGTGAGGGTGAGTGGGATGAGTGGGTGGAGTGGAGTGAGTGTGATGAAGGTGGAGTGGAGTGAGGTGGAGTGGAGTGGAGTGGAGTGAGGTGAGGTGGAGTGGAGTGAGGTGGAGTGGAGTGAGGTGGAGGGGAGTGAGGTGTACGTGAGGTGAGTGGTGGAGTAGTGAGGTGAGGGTGTGAGGTTACCGTGATCAGATTGAGGTGGTGAGTTGAGTGGCGTGTGGAGTAAAGAGGTGGAGTGGGAGTGAGAGTGAGGTTGGAGTGGAGTGGAGTGGAGTGAGTGGAGTGAGGTGGAGTGAGTGGAGTGGAGTGAGGTTAGAGTGGAGTGAGGTGGAGTGGAGTGAGGTTAGAGTGGAGTGAGGTGGAGTGGAGTGAGGTAGAGTGGAGTGAAGTGAGGGAGTGGAGTGGAGTGAGTGAGTGAGGTGGAGTGAGGTGGAGTGGAGTGAGGTGGTGAGGTGAGTGGAGTGAGAGTGGAGTGGAGTGGAGTGAGTGAGTGAGGTGGAGTAGAGTGAAGTGAGGTGAAGTGGTGAAGTGGCTTCAGCGTGAAGTGGTGCTGGTGTCCTTCTCTCCTAACGTCCTTGTGCGAGTTAATCAGGACATCGTGTTCTCTCTCCGAGGCCCTGAATCCTGAGTGGAACAGCAGCAGAGCTTCAGATCAGAGATAAAGAGCAGAGCGTGAGGATTTCAGGAGGGTTCCGCTGGACGGGTTCTCCGTAAGCGAGGATGAAGCAGGTAGGTTTGAAATATTCTCAGAGGAAACACCGGTGCAGGACGTTCTACAGAGATGTACACAGCTCCACTCTTCTGGGAAGATGTTCCAGTGGATTGGGTGGAGATTCAGTCAGGCAGTGATGTAGACTCGGGCGTAGGAGATCTTCCACAGCCAGTCAGCTCAGATCTTCATGGAGCTGTATAGGGATTTCTACTCGCTCTAGATCTAGGATGATTTGAGTTTATAGTTCATGTCGATGTTGAAAATATGAACATCGATTTCTGCCGTTCTCCGCTCTGACCAATCCGAAGAGCTCGTTTCCGAGAGGGGGCGGAGTTTCATCAGTCGTATGGAGAAAATGGTTCAACCCTGCTGCAACATTTATCTAACGTTTGTTAAATGTTATTTATATGACGTATCACACATCTGGACCTTATTGAAGAAGTTTCCTCCGACCGTCATATATATGTCCTGTACAGCTGCATACATCCATGTGTGAAGAATAACACGCGATGCAAACTTCATGTCTTTTGTTCTTGAGGTGGCGATTTTAGATGATAAAACCAAAGAGCAGCTCTGGTTCCTGGACAAGGTGAGGAGCTTTTCTTCTTACATGTGATTCTAATGGTGTATATATATATATATAATATATATATATATATATATATATATATATATATATATAATATTGCATGTTCTCTCCCCATGTCTCAGGGGGTTTTTTCTCCGGGTTCTCCGGTTTCCTCCCCCGGTCCAAAAACATGCACGGTAGTTTAATTGGCTCCTTGGAAAATTGTCCCTAGTGTATGAATGTGTGTGTGTGTGTGTGTGTTGTGTGTGTGTGTGTGTGTGTGTGTGCCCTGTGGGTTGGCATGGGTGTATCCTGCCTCAATGCCCAGAGATGCTTGAGATAGGCACAGACTACCAGTGACCCGAGGGAAGATCAGATAAAGAGATAGAAAAAGAAGAATGGAATAATGAATATATCTATATATATATATATATAGAAATTAGAGAGAGAGAGAGAGAGAGAGAGAGAGAGAGCGATGAGCTAAGATGATCCGTATATATATATATATCTATATATATATATATATATATATATATTATCGGGCTGTTTATATATAATTGTGATTAATTGCAACTTAAATGTACCTTAAATAAATCCTTTTAAATATTCTAAACAACATGCACATGCACAAATATTGATGTTTTATGCAAATGTACATTTATATTTACATGTATTTAATCTTTAAACTTTTAATTAATTTAATTGGCTGCTTATTTATTTATTTATTTATTTATTTATTTATTATATGTTTGTTGTTTGTTTTATTATAGACTAATACTCGTGTATTTTAACATACATTCTTTTTGCATTTATTTGTTTATTCTTTTATTTGTAATTTTTAAATTTTAATTCATGTTTATTTTAATTGCATCCTTTTTGTAATTTGATTGTCTTTCTTCATTATTATCCTTTGCACTGTTTAATGTCTGTGTGTGTGTGTGTGTGTGTGTGTGTGTGTGTGTGTGTGTGTGTGTGTGTGTGTGTGTGGTGTGTGTGGGCAGGTTGAGTATCACTCTACTATTGGTGACATCAAAGGACTTTTCCACAAAGTGTGTACGTTCGTCTAAATATTTTGTCGCTTACTACTATTATAATAATGTTTACTTATATTACTTATAATGTTTACTTACTACCAGGATTAAATACAGGATGCACCATAAACATGTTCTAACTACTAATCACATCATAATCACACTATCATAATCTATAATGTCATAATCTGTAACTGGATCACGATGTATCATTATCCATAATCCGACCATCATTTATAATTGCATACTAATCTATAACCCCATCATAATATCATCATAATCCATAATCCCATTATAATCCATAATATCATCATAATCCATAACCCCATTATAATCCATAATATCATCATAATTCATAATGCCAGCATAATCCATAATATCATCATAATCCATAACCCCATTATAATCCATAATGCATCATCATCCATAATGCCTCATAATCCATAATATCATCATAATAAATAACAACAATATAATCCATAATATCATCATAATCCATAACCCCATATCATAATATAATAATACCATAATATAATATCATCATAATCCATAACATAAATCCATAATATCATCATTATAATCCATAATCTCATCATAATCCATAACCCCATTATAATCCATAATATCATCATAATCCATAACCCCATTATAATCCATACTGATATTATAAATGGCAGGTTTTCTGTGTGTGCCGTGGGAAAATCTACACCGCTTTATGAATTCTGCATATTTTTTCCTTCCTTGCCTGTAGATCCGCACTGGTATCCAGCGAGACAGGCCCTCAGACTCCACCCCAGTGAGACACACACACACACACACACACACACACACAACTGTATATATCAATACATTATCAATTTCAATAAACTATAATGGATTGTGTTTGAATAGAAAACTAGAAGTACATTACTATGTGTGTGTGTGTGTGTGTGTGTGTGTGTGTGTGTGTGTGTGTGTTAAATGGGTTATCATTGTCGGGAAAGACTGTTAAATCAGGTTTTTGGGTCACCTCTGAGGCAGGTGTAATGAAGGTCGTGAGTGTACACAGTGAGCTGTAGTCATGTTCCTCTGGAGCTCCTTCAATCCGCTGAGGACGTTCTACAGTTCCCGTAACCTCCAATCGTCCTTCAGCACCGAGTCATTATCCATACACACCCTGCATTATTGCTTTCTTTCTTTCTTTCTTTCTTTCTTTCTTTTGTTTTTAGCTTCCCTATACAATACAGTGGTGCCTCTTCATTTGCATACTGTGCTGTGATTGGCTCCTACATTTTATGATGTAATAACCCTTTGTGAGTGATGTCAGCGGATGAATCTTTTCAGAGTCAGACGAGCTGCGGGATGATGAGCTGTT